>CM063507.1:17308066-17310566 GCA_032207245.1 Pardosa pseudoannulata
GCACTTTTTGCAAATGCATTAATCCTATTCCTCTGACATTAACTCTACCTGTATATGAGTATAAATAGACAATAGCAAATTTTTTCTATAATTAATGATTTTTATCAACAAATGCACACTTTTTGCAAATGCATTAATCTTTTTCCTCTGACATTAATTCTACCTGTATATGAGTATAATAAGCAAATAGCAAATTTTGTTTAATTAATGATTTTTATCAGAAAATGCACACTTTTTGCAAATGCATTAATCCTTTTCCTCTGAAATTAACTTCACCTGTATATAAGTATTAATAGCAAATAGCAAATTTTGTTTAATTAATGATTTTTATATGCAAATACGCACTTTTTGTAAATACATTAATAGTATTCCTCTGACATTAACTCCACCTGTATATGAGTATAAATAACAAATAGAAAATATTGTTTAATTAATGATTTTTAATATTAAATATGCACTTTTGTAAATGCATTAATCCTATTCCTCTGACATTAACTCCACCTGTATATGAGTATAAATAGCAAATAGCAAATTTTGTTTAATTAATGATTTTTATCACCAAATATGCACTTTTTTCAAATGCATTAATCATATTCCTCTGACATTAACTCCACCTATGTATGAGTATAAATAGCAAATAGAAATATTGTTTAATTAATAATTTTTATAAGCAAATACGCAATTTTTGCAAATACATTAATCCTATTCCTCTGACATTAACTCCACTTGTATATGATTATAAATAGCAAATAGCAAATTTTGCATAATTAATGATTTTTATCAGCAAATGCGCAATTTTTGGAAATGCATCAATCCTATTCCTCTGAAATTAGCTCTACCTGTATATGAGTATAAATAGCAAATAGCAAATTTTGTTTAATTAATGATTTTTATCAGAAAATGCGCACTTTTTGCAAATGCATTAATGCTATTACTCTTACATTAACTCCACCTGTATATGAGTATAAATAGCAAATAGCAAATATTGTTTAGTTAATGATTTTTATAAGAAAATACGCACTCTTTGCAAATGCATTAATCCTATTCCTCTGACATTAACTCCACCTGTATATGAGTATGAATAGCAAATAGCAAATTTAGTTTAATTAATGATTTTTAATAGTAAATACGCACTTTTTGTAAATGCATTAATCCTATTCCTCTGACATTAACTCTACCTGTATATGAGAATAAATAGCAAATTTTTGAACTATCAATCTGTTGTACCTCGCATGGCCGTCATTGTTTTGCCACGGTATAATTCCAAGATTCAAGAGCATACATATGATACTTTTCTCTTCTTTTGTATTGTAAATCAACTATCATATGTTAATTCGGAATTTATAAAACTAATATACGTTTTCCATTGTTCAAATTTCATTTAAAAAATTTCCCAATGCATAGCGAACTGAGTTGTTTTAATTCGCTTATCAGTAAATTAGTTTCTGATAACAAATACATTAATTCTACGTCCATGACATAAATTTTACGCTATATAATGAAATGTTTCAATATCTAGCCGTTGTGTTTTATAACGGTGTCATTGTTTTGCCTCCATCTCTTAACTCCAATGAATTTTCATTCACTGAGGAATTCATTATTTGGAAATTTGGGAAATAAGTTAACAGTAAATCAGATACTGATAACATTAGCAGATTAGACAGCATTAATCTTGCATTTATGACATTATATTTATATTAATTATTGATTATTTTATTAGAGAGTGTAAATAGTAAATATTCCGATTTTCTGTCTGTTGTCATGCTTCAAAGCACAAAGATAATAAAATTGTCATATATATATATTTGTATATTATATACATATACTGTCTACCAATAAGTATTTGGACACCTATGGAAATGAAGATATGTGCAGTTTTGAGTTACGTCACGGCCTCCGCAGGTATACATCGTGTAAGAAACAGCATCGGTATTACTCGCATGCAAGATGCCGCACAGTTTGGAGCTCTCTGATTTCGAGAAAGATATAAATTATAGGGATATAATTATATAGGGTATAATTATAAAAGGTACAAATATGGCCGATCCTTCAGGGACATATCTAGCTATCTGAAGTTCCCAAAATCGACAGTGGCCTATGCGATTAAGAAGTGGAAGGTGAGCGGTGACTGTCGGAATGTTCCCCGAGTCAGCAGACCAACAAAACTGTTAAATAGAGACCGACTGTGCTGTCCATAGAAATTCGGAAGAACCGCCCCCAACCGATGGCCCTCATCCGCGAGGAGTTTTAACAGGCATCCGGGAGTATTGTTTCAATGAATACCAACCGTAAGGAAGCACATTTGCTTGATTATCATAGTCATGTTGTTGCCTATAAGCCTTTGCAAAGTCCAACCGCGCTTCTCGGTTAATGTGGTGTAAAGCATATAGAAATTGACTATAGATAAGTGGAAACCGATTCTTTGGAGCAATGAATCAAGGTTCACCCTTTACCGTTAGGATGGTAAGGTCTGGGTCTGGCGTCTGCCTGGAGAACGTCT
>CM063507.1:17315566-17318066 GCA_032207245.1 Pardosa pseudoannulata
TTTTATTATAATTATTATAATTATGATTATTATTATTATTACTAGTATTAGTAATAGTAGTAATATTACTAATTATTCTTATTCGTATTTTTATTACTACTGCTGCTACTTAATTATTATTATTACTAGTAGTAGTAATAGTAGTAGTATTACTAATTATTCTTATTCTTAATTTTACTACTACTACTACTATTAATAATAATAATAATAATAATAATAATATTAATTATTATTATTACTATTATTAATTCTAATTATTATTATTATTATTATTAGTAGTAGTAGTAGTAATAGTAGTAGTATTACTAATTATTCCTATTTTTTATATTACTACTACTACTACTGTTACTAATAAAAATTATTATTAATAACTCTTCTTCTTCTTCTTTTTATTATTATTTTTATTATTTATTTCATTTGAGAGTGTAAATAGTAAAAGTTCCAATTGTCTGCCTTTTGTAAACAATCAGGCTTCACGGCACGTCCAGTATAAAATGGTCGTATATATCATGATTTCTCTTTATATAGCAAATAAAAAATTTTCCTTGTCACTATTTCTTAACTTTTCAAAGCATGTAATTCCCTGTTATATTACAGACAAGCATTTATGCATTTAGAAAATAAAATTTTAAAAAAGTAATAAAAAGAGGCAAAATAAATCAAGATGTGTTATATTTGTCCTAATTGAAACCTAAATGTAAAATACTTAATATAAAATTTATTATAGGATAATATGCCATCACTAACAATCTATATTAATTCACAATTCCTAAGACAATTTTTTATTTGAGATTTGTAAAAAGTATCATAAAACCTAAGAATAGAAGAAAGTTTAACAGCCTCAAGAATATATTTGAGATCTGAGTCAATTAACATGGCATTAACAGATACTTATGGGGAAAATACAGGAAATTAAAATGTAAGAATTCCACCGCTGATAAGCTAGTCAAAATTGGTATACTCGTCCCTCGAGTAATGCAAGATTTTGCAATTAGATATGTGCCCGTTTCTTCAATCGAGTGATTCACCACCTCACATATTCAGATAATTTAATTGTTAAATACTGCTGCTTAAATACTGTCCTGATTAAGTAAGTATGGAATTGTGAATAATGATTATAAGTATTAAAATGTTAATATCTCAAAATAAAGTGTTAAACATTATTTTTGGCCAAGTTTATAATCTGAATTAGAGCTAGAGGTACCTCAATGTTATGAGTATGTGTATTAGATTATACGTACTTTGCAAGAAACATAATGCTATCCTGATTGAATAATTATGAAATTGGGAATAATAATTATAAGCATTATTAAGTCTCAAAATAAATCGTTAATCATTATTTTTGGATAAGTTTATAATTTGGGTTAGAGCTATAGGTAGCTCAATATTATGAGTGTGTGTAGTAAACTATACGTATATTGCAAAAACCATAATGCTATTCTGATTGAATAACTATGATATTGTTAATAACGATTATAAGTATTAAAAAGTTTTCTCAAAATAAAGTGTTAATCATTATTTTTGGCCAAGTTTATAATCTGGGTTAGAGCTAAAGGTTCCACAAGGTTATGAGTAAGTGTAGTAAACTTTACGAACATTGAAAGAATCATAATGCTATCCTGATTGAATAAATATAAATTTGGGAAACATAATTATAAGTATTACAATGTTAAGTTCTCAAAATAAAATGTTAATCATTATTTTTGGCCAAGTTTATAATCTGGGTTAGAGCTATAGGTACCTCAATGTTATCAATATGTGTAGTAGACAATATTTACATTGCAAGAATCATAATACTATCCTGATTGAATAAGTATGAAATTGTGAATAATAATAATAATAAATATTAGAATGTTAAATTCTCAAAACAAAGTATTAATCATTATTTTTTGCCAAGTTTATAATCTGAGTTAGAGCTATAGGTAGCTCAATGTTATGAGTATGTGTAGTAGACTATACGTACATTGCAAGAATCATAATGCTATCCCGATTGAATTAATAAGAAATTGTAAATAATAATTATAAGTAGTACAATGTTAAGTTCTCAAATTAAAGTGTTAATCATTATTTTTGACCGATGTTATAATCTGGATTAGATCTAGAGGTACCTCAGTGTTATGAGTATGTGTAGTAGACTATACGTACATTGCAAGAATCATAATGCTATACTGATTGAATAATTATGAAATTGGGAATAATAGTTATAAGTATTACAATATTAAGTTCTCAAAATAAAGCGTTAATCCTTATTTTTGACCAAGTTTATAATTTGGTTTAGAGCTATAGGTAGATCAATGTTATAAGTATGTGTAGTAAACTAAACGTACATTGCAAGAACCATAATGCTATTCTGATTGAATAATTATGATATTGTTAATAACAATTATAAGTATTAAAATGTTAATATCTCAAGATAAAGTGTTAATCATTATTTTTGGCCAAGTTTATAATCTGAGTTAGAGCTATAGGTACCTCAATGTTATGAGTATGTGTAGTAGAC
>CM063507.1:17330566-17335566 GCA_032207245.1 Pardosa pseudoannulata
CTTAATGGGAACATCAGTTAATGACTTGTTTAATGAACATATGTAACAATTAAAGTAATTAATATATACTTTCGTGATTGTTATTGTACTCTGAAGTAGATGATGTATTTGAAACAACTATTTGAATTTTTAATGTGTTTGTGTATTCATTTAGGAAACTTTTAATTTATTTCTTGAAAGACTAATGACAACAAGAATTGAGGACTTATTTGAAACTATCTGCTTTTGGGAGTGCAACTTGATATTACGACATTTCCCCCTTGTTATGTCATAGCCTAGATAAGATAGCTTTCATTTTTCTTCTCCTTGGGGAGACCTGGAGAAATTTCTAATGTTTTTGTACATTCATATAGGTAACTTTTATTTTCTTTCGTGACAGCTTAATGGGGACAGCAAATGATGACTTGTTTAAGGAACATATGTAACAATTAATGCAATTAACCCATATTGTGTTTGTTATCGTATTCTTATATCTAATGTATTTGAAAAAGCCATTTGAATTTCTAATGTTTTTGTCTATTCATTTAGGCAGATTTTAATTTCTTTTGTGACAGCCTAATGAGAGCAAGAATTAATGACTTGTTTCAAACTATCTTCTTTTGTATGTGGAGACCTGGTGGAATTTCTAATGATTTTGTATATTCATATAGGAAACTTTTGTTTTCTTTTGATTGTCAAATTTGATTCACAAATTGATCACATTTTTAATGAACATATGTATCAATTAATGTAGTTAATCCATTTTTTTGTGTTTGTTATCGTACTCTTATATCTAATGTATTTGAAACAGCCATTTGAATTTCTAATGATTTTTGTGTATCCATTTAGGCAACTTTCAATTTCTTTGGTGACAGCCTAATGAGAACAAGAATTGGTGACCTGTTTGAAACTATCTTTTTTTGTATGTGAGGACCTGGTGGAATTTCTAATGTTTTGTACATTCATATAGGAAACTTTTGTTTTCTTTCGTGACAGCTTAATCGGAACACAAATTGATTACTTGTTTAATGAACATATGTACCAATTAAAGTAGTTAATCCATATTTTTGTTCTTTTTATCGTACTCTTATATAGCTAAAGTATTTGAAACAGCCATTTGAATTTCTGATGTTTTTGTGTATTTATTTTGGAAACTTTTAATTTCTTTCGTGACAGCCTAATGAGAACAAGAATTGATGACTTGTTTGAAACTATCTTCTTTTGTATCTTGAGACCTGGTGAAATTTAAAATATTTTTGTATATTCATATAGGAAACTTTTATTTTCTTTCGTGACAACTTAATGGGAACACAAAAATAATGACTTGTTTAATGAACATATATATGAGTTAAAGTAATTAATAACTATTTTTGTTTCTGTTATCATACTCTTGCGTAGGTGATGTATTTTAAACAACCATTTGAATTTCTAATGTTTTATGTAATCATTTAGGAATCTTTCAATTTATTTCACGATTGATAACAAGAATTAATGACTTGTTTGAAACTATCTTCTTTTTGAGTGGAGACCTGCGGGAATTTCTAATTTTTTTGTACATTCACAGAGGAAACTTTTTTTTTTTCGTGACAGCTTAATACGAACACAAATTGATGACTTGTTTAATGAACATATCTTCAATTAAAGTAGTTAATCCATATTTTTTGCTTCTTATTGTACACTTATATAGCTAATGAATTTGAAACAGCCATTTGAATTTCTAATGTTTTAGTGTATTCACTTAAGATACTTTTAATTTCTTTCGTGACAGAATTGTTAGGTCCCAACCTAGATAAGATAGCTTTCATTTTTTTTCTGCTGGGGGAGACCTGGTGGAATTTTTAATGTTTTTGTACATTTATATAGGGAACTTTTATTTTCTTTCTTGACAGTTTAACGGGAATAGCAATTGATGACTTGTTTAATGAACATATGTAACAATTAAAGTAATTAATCCATACTTTTGTTCTTGTTATCATACTCTTATATAGCTGATGTATTTGAAACAAACATTTGAATTTCTAATGTCTTTGTGTATTCATTTAGGAATTTTTTTCAATTTATTTCATGAATGGGAACAAGAAACAAGTCACCAATTGTTTGAAACTATCTTCTTTTTGAGTGGAGAACTGTGGGAATTTCTAATGTTTTTCTACATTCACATAGGAAACTTTTATTTTCTTTCGTGACAGCTTAATGGGAACAGCTATTAATTACTTGTTTAATGAACATGTGTAGTATTTAAAGTAATTAATCCATATTTTTGTGCTTGTTATCGTACTCTTACATAGGTAATGTATTTGAAACAACCATTTGGATTTCTAATGTTTTTGTGTTTTGATTTAGGAAAATTTTAATTTCTTTGGTAACAGCCTAATGAGAACAAAATTGATGATTGTTTGAAAATTATATCTTTTGTATGTGGAGATATATATATATATCTAATGTTTTTGTGCATTCATATATATATATATATTTTATATATATATACATACATATACATATATATATATATATATATATACATATTATATATATACCAATTAAGTATATATCCATATTTTTGTATGTATATAAATATATATACATATACATTATACATATTATAATATATTTATATATATATATATATATATTGTATGTTATATATATATATATATATAATATTGTTTGATATATATATATATATATATATGTTTATATATATATATATATATGTATGTATATATATATTTTATATATATATATAAATATATATATATATATATATATATATATATATATATATATATATATATATATATATATATATATATATATATATATATATATATATATGTGTGTGTGTGTGTGTGTGTGTTTTACCTTTTTGTGAAGCTCTATCAGTGTGTGATTATCTAAAAGTGCTTTCGTGCCTTGAAATAAATAATCAAGACACTAAAATGATGAGAAAACTAAAATGACACAAGAAAAGCAATCAGTGCAAGTAGAAACTAAATCTTATTTTTTTTCTTCTCATTATCTCAACTCTTTAATCAGCAAAGACGAGAGAGAAACAAAATGGTCCAACGTCATTTACCCGGCATTTTATTCCGGCAACAGTAAAGATAATACTATTTAGCCCGAGATAAAGTAAAAGCGAATAGCTTGAAAGAAAAAGAGGGGCAGTAGCTTCCTGACAGTGATGCCTGGGAATAATCGATACATGCCTCCTTTATCAGTTACGCGGCCCATTCGGACCAATAATATTTCATTTAATTTTTCCACAAATGACGTCATACTTCATTGTCTATCGCCCGGATGGATTTTTGTTAGAAAATGGAGCGCCTTTTAATTCAGGGATCAACTTTAGGCTTTTTGTTTTCTTTTTAGACTTCGGCAAGAGTAGAACATTTTTTATTTATGTTGTGTTGTGATATGGTATGTTTAGGATAAAGCTGCTCAAATTATATTAGTTCCAATATTAAGAGGAGAAAAGGCCTTCAAACGGACAAAGTATGACGAAAAGTATGAAATAATTTATTTTCTCAAAAATTTAGGTATATACTTCACTAGCAAAGAAATGTTTCAACTAACATAGTTTCAATAAAGCTTATTTTCCCTCATGCTTCCTTATTTTAAATTTAAAAAGCAGTTTGATATTTTTTTTATTTAATAAGTTTTTTAAAATGTTTTATGTTCATTTCTTTTCAGCATTTCCAATTCAAAGTTTGAGAATTTTCTATTAATATGTTTGTAATAAAACCGTGTATAATCGTTAAAATAGCAAATCATTTTCTTCAGTTACAAAGAATTTAATACCTCAAAACGGGGAAAAATAGTTGCTAAAACACAGTATAATTTCAAATACTACGGTTGGAACTTTAATAGAGGCAACACTGCTGTAAAAACTCTAAGTAACAAAACCAAAGAATGTCTCGTATACCACACATAAGCTACATACTTTACCTCTCAACGAAAAGACTCGTCTTTCCAACATTATATGAATGCATAGTAATGCGAAGAACTGATCCTTGTATTATCCTACGGTCTAAAGTAAGTGTTGTTGGGATGTTTTCAAAACAAGAACATTCACTGTGACAGAGGTCGTACATCACGACAATTCTTCAAGAAGGCTTCAAGAGTTTTGTAGGAAATCTGGATTGCCTTACAGAACTGCAACAAGATGGGTAAAAGCCTTCAATGAAGAACGACAAAATGTGGCAGACATACATTAAACAAGTTGTCCTAGTGTCAATGATTCAGAAGTGCATGCTGTTGTCACACTAATGGACAGTGATCGCTGCCAAACGAGTCGTGAGCTGGTCCGAAAGACAGGATTTGCGCATACAATTGTGCTGCACATTCTGAAGGAACGCTTAAGCATGAGAAAGATTCTGCACTTTCTACAGAATCACCCTATCATTCTGCATGGAAATGCTCGACCAGATACAGTGCAAGCTGTGAAAGATTTGTTCGATCGATGGGGCTCGGAACTGCATTACCATCCAAAATACTCTCTAGATCTAAGCCTTTGTGACTTAATTCGAATGATGAAGAAACTTCTTCGTGGCATTCGCTTCAGAACTGTTCCAGAGATACTTGCTACAATAGATAAGTCCATTCGAACTATCAACTGAACAGGAGCTGCTACAGATGTTCTGCGAATTCTACATCTTTGGAAACTGGTTATACACAATGCTGACAACTATATAGAAGAACTGTAAAACATGGTGACCATGAATCACTTCTGTGTTCCATGTAAATAAATAGTTGCCACTCTTAAAGTTTCAACATTTGTAGTTGTGCTACATAAAAATTATTTAAAGTAAAGGAAAATTAGTTCCTAGTTTTGTGTCTATACAAATTCTAAAGATAAAATGGAATAATTAAATTGAAATATAAAATTAGGTATGCTATTTAACATAGTATAAAGTTTTTTTTATAACTTACAAATCAATTATAACATTATAACACTCAAAACAACTTTATGGAAACTTTAAATTAATGAATTATTGCTTTCACTCTGTTTAAATATTACATTT
>CM063507.1:17343066-17345566 GCA_032207245.1 Pardosa pseudoannulata
GTCAAAACAAAACGGAAATAGTGACTTCGGAACCGGAAGTTGTGAATTTTTATGAAGAATTTTTCGGACAAAACTTTTTAAATTTTCATGGAGATTAGTTTAAACATTTTTCTAGTATTTTTAATAATTACAACTTGGCAGTTAGAAAATTTTGAAGCAAGAAATTGTGGAGAATTTTAGACATTATTTTAATTTTTTAATAGTTAAAGTTGCTTTCATAAACTTCAAATGCGTTTTTCTCAGATCGGAATTTTTAATAAAATGTTGAAACTTGAAATGTGATTTCTCAAAAATTTGTTGAAAGTTATTATGAATGCTTTTGATAGTATTTAGTAGTGAATGACATAAAAGCTTTAAATTTGGATAATTTTTAATGATGTTACACTCATAGTTAGATATAAAGGTAATGAAAATTCGTTAAAAATTCTATGTGTATGATTTTGAAGGACCAAAATTGTTTACCAAATGTAAATTAGTCAAAGATTTTAGGTGATTCACTAGTCCAGTGTATAAGAAATGTGTTGCATCAAAAAATATTGAAATAATTTAATTTATTAAAAAATTAGACCTTTTGAAAAGCCCAATCGATTTTTTTACTAAATTTTCTTCATTTATTAGAAATTTTATAAAAACTTCTCCAGGAATAATTTTTTAAGTGCAATTCTCTATGATAATATAAAAAATAAATCTATAAATGTAAAAACATGAACTAGTTTGTACGTTTAAAGAAAACAGTTCTCCGAACGTAGATGGTTACATTAAAGGACAAGATGCATTTGTATTTCAGAAAAAATTACATTTATTTTTGTATTTTGTGAAAATCCCTGTTAGTTTGAAACTAGAGTTTAACTGAATGCTTTAAATTCTTTCTAAATATTTCATTTTTGTTTATAAATGATGAATATACCTTAAAATAAGAAAATAATTCACATGCAATTCTGTAAAAGCATAAATTTTAAATACCACATAAATATCAAATAATCGTTTCTGTTTAAAGAACTATTTTATCTGAACTATATTGTCATATTTTATGTATTAGCATTAATTTCCTTTTTACGATTACAAATAAATATTTAATATTTTATAAATTCTATAAGTATTAATAAATAAAATATATCCTTTCACGAGAGAAAAGATTTATTTTATTTATTCTTTGCACAGAATATTGTTCGAATTTATTTTCTAAAATTTTCATTTAGATCTGAATTTTATCGATTCCAAGTACACTAAAGTAAAAAATGAGTTAATTACAAAATCTATATCTTAAAAACACTATATATCATATGGATACAATGTTTTGGTTTTATAATACGAACTAAATTTTTCAAATCAGAATCTAATTTCTTTACCAACATTTACGAAATTTTTATCTGATCTTTATTGTCATATTTTATGTATTAGCATTAAGTCCATTTTTACGATTACAAATAAATATTTAATATTTTATAAATTCTATAAGTATGAATAAACAAAATAAATCCTTCAAGCGAGAAAATATATATTCGTTTACTTTTATCACAGAATATTACTTGAACCTATTTTCTGAAATTTATCGTTTAGATCTGAATTTTATCAATTGAGAAAAACAATAAAGTATAAAACGAGTTAACCACAAAATTTATAACTTAAAAACACTATATATCAACTGGATAAAATATATTGGCTTTATAATACAAACTAAATTTTTAAAATCAGAATCTAATTTCTTTACCAACATTTACGAATTCTAAAAAAGAAAACGAAGTTTCTCTAAAAATATAAAAGATTGTCTTTAAAAGCAAGTTCTGTTACTCCAAAATATAAATATTTGCTGTGACGACTATTTGATCCAGTAAATTCTCTCTCCTGCTATAATCAGGAAATAAAATCTTTCAGAAATTCAATTGGGAGAATGGAAAACAGGATAAATAACTTCCTGTAATTTCTAATCCTTTCAGTTCTTATAGGGATACATTTTGACTATTGCATTCAGTACAAATCCGAAAAAAAATGTCTGATATTTTAAATGAATAAAAATATTTAAATCCAATCAATAAACATAGAAAGTGTATTTTTCTCTTCTGCTATAATCAGGAAATACAATATTTGAGAAATTCAGTTGGGAGAATGAAAATCATGATAAATAACTTCCACTAATTTCTAATCCTTTCAGTTCATATAGGGATACATTTTGAGTATTGCATTCAGTAGAAATCGGAAAAAAATGTCTGCATTTAAAATAAATAAAAATATTTAAATCCAATCAATAAACATAGAAATTGCATTTCTCTCTCCTGCTATAATCAGGAAATAAAATCTATCAGAAATTCAATTGAGAGAATGAAAAACATGATAAATCCCTTCCACTAATTTCTAATCCTTCCAGTTCATATATGGATACATTTTGACTATTGCATTCAGTACAAATCGGAAAAAAATGTCTGACATTTTAAGTAAATAAAAATATTTATATCCAATCAATAAACATAGAAATTGTATTTCTCTCTCCTGTTATAATCAG
>CM063507.1:17370566-17388066 GCA_032207245.1 Pardosa pseudoannulata
TCAAGCGTTGCAGTACAATTTTGTGTAGTTTTTAATGCTATGTGCATTTGAATATTAAAAAAACATGCTATTTAGTACCATCTTTTACTAAAACACTATTTTTCTTGTTTTTAATTTTTTTAAATAAAACAATATAAATGAAATTTTCTTAAATATTTCTTTATCATTACAAGAATAATAAGTATGCTTGTAAATCTATTAAAAGGCAAACGATACAGTTGCTCCACTGAAATATTGATTAGAGGGAGAAATCTGTAATAATTTCTTTTCCCTAGCAAAAGAACCATTTCCAGCTCTATATCTGCAACTCCTTCCGTACAAAGCTCGACCCTTATCTCAAACCCCCGGATAGATCCCCGCCCACTCCAATCGAACAACGAAAGCTCTCTTAGCCCCGAAACTTCTAGACTCTCAGCTCCAATATATCAAGCGAATAATATTAATGTCATCTCCCGAGAGTCTCGGATGGGAGGGTATGGCCCATTCGAATATTCGAACAAACTAACCTTCTGTCACCCCTTTTAGTTAGGAACATTCCCTCAAAGGGACGCGCCCTCATTGGCACTGGGCCAATAATTGCCCGATAAACTTCTTTTTCAGAGGAAGGTCGCTGCACGGACAAAATCGTCTAGGAGGGGAGCGTAGAGGGGTCTATCAGCCCTATAGTTCAGACGATTTCGATTGATATATTTGGAGACCAAAGGCGCCCGAATCTTGTACGACCCCTCCACCTCTCACACTCTCCCTGTTCTGACAAGTTCAACAATATAGAGATAAAGGATGAAAGGATCAGACGTTCTCCTCACAAAGTTAAATTTTAAATTGTTTATCTAGTTAGATATAACAATCTTATCAAGAGAGAGGGGGTGGGGGTGTAGAAAGCGCTCTTTATTCAAATCCCAATTTTAACCTCTTGTCTGTGGAATATATTTGAGAAAAACGTGCCAAAAATGGAAAAAATACTCTTTAGCTTTGTTCGTTATTATCAAAATGTTAGAAATAGATAATTAAAAAAAAGGAAATTTAATAAAAAATGTTTTTAATATTTTCACATACATGGGAAATGGTAAAAAATTCAGTAAATTTTGCTCAAATTACAGCAAAATAAATCCGATAACATAAATTTCTGGATAAATATAATAAACTATTACAACAATATTATTATCTCTATCAGCTGTCATGAATTCCGTGTCCCTCAAATTCTTTTGGAATTTCATAAATCCTTTACAGTATCCGAGATATGGCGAAAAATGGCGCGAAACTGCCGAACGTTCCTCGGGAAAGTATATATATATATATATCTATTGGGAAAATGGCAAATTAAATATTAGGCATTGGACGAACCAATTTCGGGATTCATGAAATCAAAATACAGTATTTCCTCTTGCCCGAACTGAGGTCGGGCACTTCAGAATTGGAACATTTGTGTTTCCGAGCTGAGTACGGGCAAGGTGTTAGTATAAAATATTATTCTCTGATTTTTAAATGACAATGGAACTTAGAAATGTAGTTTTTTTTATCCAAAAGACGAGATGATATAGACGTAGTTTCATGTATAGAGGCAAATTTTCCACAGTTTTTTCGTGTTCAAGACCTTTAAGAAGATACTTCTATTAAATTGCCTCGGCCATGCCCTCTAATCCAGATGTTACTAACAGTAAATATAAAATTTACACCAAACAGAAAATAAAACAGCTACAAATCTTTAAGAAGATTGTTCAACTGGATTCCCTGGGCCATGTCTTTTAATCCACATGTTATTAACAGAAATTATAAAACTTACACCAAGCAGAAAATAAAACAGTTAAAGACCTTCAAGAAGGTAGTTCAAGTGGATTCCCTGTGGCAAGCCCTTTAATCCAGATGTGACTAACAGAAACTATAAAATTTACAGCAAGTAGAAAACAAAACAGTTAAAGACCTTCAAGAAGATAGTTCAAGTGGATTCCCTGGGGCAAGCCCTCTAATCCAGATGTTACTAACAGAAACTATAAAATTTACAGCGAACAGAAAATAAAACAGTTAAAGACCTTCAAGAAGATAGTTCAACTGGATTCCCTGGGCCAAGCCCTGTAATCCAGATGTTACTAGCATAAAATATAAAACATACATCAAGCAGAAAATGAAACAGCTAAAGACCTTCAATAAAATAGTTCAACTGGATTCCCTGGGCCAAACCCTCTAATCCAGATGTTACTAATCGAAATTATAAAACTTAGAGCTAGCAGAAAATAAAACAGCTAAAGACCTTGAAGAAGATAGTTCAACTGGATTCCCTGGGCCAAGCCCTGTAATCGAGATGTTACTAACAGTGATTATAAAACTTACAACGAGCAGAAAAAAAAATTAAAGACCTTCAAGAAGATAGTTCAACTGTACTCCCTGAACCAAGCCTTCTAATCCAGATGTTACTAACAGTAATTATAAAACTTACAGCTAGCAGAAACTAAAAAAGCTAAAGACCTTCAAGAAGATAGTTCAACTGGATTCCCTGGGCGAAGCCCTCTAATCCAGATATTACTAACCGAAATTATAAAACTTACAGCTAGCACAAAATAAAACAGCTAAAGACCTTCAAGAAGATAGTTCAACTGGATTCCCTGAGCCAAGCCCTCTAATCCAGATGTTACTAACAATAACTATAAAACTTACAGCGAGCAGAAAATAAAACAGCTAAAGACCTTCAAGAAAATAGTTCAACTGGATTAGCTTTGACAAGCCCTCTAATCTAGAGGTAACTAAAAGTAATTATAAAACTTACAGCGAGCAGAAAATAACACAGCTAAAGACCTTCAAAAAGATAGTTCAACTGGATTCCATTTGCCATACCCTCTATTCCAGATGTTACTAACATAAATTGTAAAACTTACACGAAGCAGAAAATAAAACAACTAAAGACTGAAGGTCTTTAAAGATAGTTCAACTGCATTCCCTGGACTAAGCCCTCTAATCCAGATGTTACTAACAGTAATATTAAAACTTACAGTGAGCAGAAAATAAAACATCTAAAGACTTTCAAGAAGATAGTTCAAGTGGATTACCTGTGCCAAGGACTCTAAACCAGATGTTACTAACCGAAATTACAAAACTTACAGCTAGCAGAAAATAAAACAGCTAAAGTTCTTCAAGATAGTTCAACTAGATTCCCTGGGCCAAGACCTCTAATCCAGATGTTACTAACCGAAATTATAAAACTTACAGAGAGCAGAAAATAAAACAACTAAACAGCTTCAGGATATTTCATCAGGATTCTCTGTGCCATGCCTTCTAATCTGTATGTTACTAACTGTATTCATAAAAATTACAGTGAGCAGAAAATGAAGCAGATAAAAGACAAAAGAAGGGGATAAAGTGGTGGATTCGTGTGTTAATAACATAAAAAACTAGGATGTTTAAGGATAGTGATAAACCTTATATTTTTGTGGCCACGTTTATCCATACACAGCAACGACTAAAGATGAAATAAAAGCTTTTGTGATTTTGATAGATTTACCAAAAACCGAGAGAAACAAGTGTTCAAGAAACATCTTTACAGAAGAACACAATTTTCCCTATTTGTATCCATCAAAAAAATCTTTCCTTTTTCTAACTTAATATTTTTTATTTTACGGAAATTATACTTAGACCATTAAAAATGCAAGCTCATCATTACAAGCAAGTGTTCATTAAGATAATTCAGGACATTTACTTCGTAAGTTGAATAACATCTACGAAAGCAATTTCGCTGTTTTATACTGTAAAGTAATATTTACTCTGTAGGCTAACAAACAATAGCTCCCAACCCTCAGTTTAAAATGCAGTACGTGAACGGGGTTTTAAACTAAGAAATGGTAAATAAGCACGCAACGATTTAGGTGGCAGGAAATGATAAAATTTTCTCAACAAAGCGGAGAGATCATATTTTGGAAAATTTTAATGCTATCTTTCACTACGTGTGTACTTTTGGCATTCAGTTTATGCCTCCATTAAAGCCTTATGTGTTTATCATAATTTATTCGAATTCTCCACTCAAGGGAGAAAATATTACTTTTATATCTCCCCTGCAAACCCTATTTCTCTTCTGCAAATTACGATTTTGCTTTTTTCATTTATATTTATTTTATAATATGCCTAATTTTAACTTTCTAATTTTATTGATTATTAAGGCTTATTAGAAATCTAATAAGACCAAAGTTTTAAATACAATGACATAGCCAGAAATTCATTTTGAGTGAGTCCAAGTCTTAATCCAATTTACTGTGATTTTTGGATGTTTCAATATCATAATTAACCCTCTGACTGCTCAATTTGTAAACCGAGATCTCTTTAAAAATTGCTTATTTTTTGCATAGTTTAAGTATATCTATCTATCTATCTATCTATCTATCTATCTATCTATCTATATATCTATATATATATATATATATATATATATATATATATATATATATATATATATATATATATATATATATATATATATACATATATCTATATATCTATATATACATATATCTATATATCTATATATATATATATATATATATATATATATATATATATATATATATATATATATATATGTATATATATATATATATATATATATATATATATATATATATATATATATCTATATATATATATATATCTATATATATATATATATATCTATATATATATATATATATATATATATATATATATATATATATATATATATATATATATCTATATATATATATATCTATATATATATATATATATATATAGATATATATATATATATATATATATATATATATATATATATATATATATATATATATATATATATTGGAGAATTGAAATACTAATTCTTTTCTAGAAAATATTTTTTATATTGACTTTTATCATGAGAAAATAAGCTTTCAGAAAAACTAATTTCAGATGTTATCACATAAAACATTTATTTTATAATAAATTTCAACTTTAACATAGTTTCTATTTATAACATACTATCTATCATTCTGTTATCTAATATAACTATAATAGTTCTAGTCATATAATTCTATTTACCTAATTAAATGTCTAATACTGTGTATAATTTATTTCACTGGTTAAACAGTGAAAAGGCAGAATGTGCTTCTTAATAAAGGAAGAAAAACACATGCCCGCGAAAATCGCGGGATGAGCAAATTTTGCTACATTTGAATTGCCCGTGGAAATCG
This sequence comes from Pardosa pseudoannulata, assembly GCA_032207245.1. NCBI lineage: Eukaryota > Metazoa > Arthropoda > Arachnida > Araneae > Lycosidae > Pardosa > Pardosa pseudoannulata. The sequence continues at coordinate 17,375,756 of CM063507.1, forward strand.
CGGGATGAGCAGTCAGAGGGTTAAATTCATTGCCACACACACACAATATACATAAATTCATACATAAATCGTATACATATGTATACCCATATAATCCTATACATAATCGTATACCCATGCATACATACATCTAAAATGAACACGACTGTGTACGTACTCCCCTATATGATAATAGTCTAAATTATCTGTCCGTCTGTCCTCGAATTTATGAAGCGGTTGGACCTGGAATGGGTAAAGGCATCCATATTAGATTCTTGATGAGCTAGGATTGGCAAAATTCAAAGCGAGTAAAGTTCATCTTCTCCTAAACCACCGATTCGATTCTAAAATAAATTGGTATAAATATGCGTATATCACAGCAAAAAATACTGTAAAACGTTCGAAATTCCCCCTACCCCCCTTTTCGGGCGATTAATGCCATTATTTCAAGCCCTATTTTCCCCGGTTAAGAACAGGTGATTAAATTTAACAATTTTTCACATAATAAATAGATGAAAATAACAGTTTTTTCTAGCATTATGACGTCATTTCTTTAACCATCTCATTTAATTATCTCTTATTTTAAATTATTTAAATGTGGTCTGCATTATTTTCATACTATTTATCACTGAACTTAGAGATTGCGTAAATAAATTTCTTTTATATTTGGCTATTATTATCTATTTTTTATAATAGATTAGATACAGATGTGATCATTTTAAATTTAATTATCGATTATTCTTTGTTTCAAGGATAATTTTATTACCGGTATTAACAACAAATTCTATCTACCTTCAGGGTGTAGTAGAGATGATAATTTCATTCTTTCTTTTACTTCCACAAATTAATGTGACAAAAATAATCCGTAGAACTTAACGATAATTCAGACGTAGCTATGAAAAGTTTGAATTATCCTTATAAATGAATTCAACATGCTTCTAAACTGCATTCACAGTATCAGTAAACTTTAGAGGACTATCAAAATAAATAAATTATTGAGCATGTACCATAATTCTCAGTCAAAAAAATAAATAAATAAATATAAAAAAAACAACATATTTTTTGCCTGCCTTTTAGGGTACTCTATAGTTCTGGGAAAGTAAAAATTTTACTGACCCCGTCATATGACGGGCTATATGCTAGTTTTAATATATTTGCAACCACATAGTTCTTTTTATTTTACGTTCTAAATTTAGAGCTAGTTTAACTGAGTTGGATAAGTACTGCAGCATAATTGTATTATCCACCAGTACTTTGAAAAATATAATTGCGTCTGGTAAATACTGAAGAATAATTAAAAAATAATTTCATTAACAAATTCTTTTTCTGTATATTTTTATATTCCTAGTACATGAAAATGATTTATATTAAATTTGTTTCTTAGATACTGAAGAGTAATTGCTGCAATAAAAATATGTAGAAAAAAAAGTGTATGACGAGTCTTTTATTAGAACCTTTTATCTAAGGAAAATTCGAAATCAGTATGGCGTAATCAGATTTTTATAAACTACAATTTTATAGTACTAAATTAATTCATCTAGTACTTAAAGATAGTACAAAATTCATCTGCTTCTAATTTGTGATCTCATTTAGTGCATAATTTTGAATTTTTTTTAAGTTTTAAATATATTTCTTAAATTTAATAGTAATTGAATTCTTTTTCCTATTCTACTTCCTAACAAAACATATTAAAATATGTCTCGTTTTGATTGCTTAAAACATTTGCAAAGACTATGATGCCCAAATGTTAGGTGTTTCCATTATTTTGTCCAACCCCTGTATATACTTGTTTAAATCTATAACTCCAGTTTCTGTCAACATTTTGCCCGTCTTAAAAAGTAACAAAATTCTTAAAACTTCCAAAAATTTTGATTTTTTAATTATTTTATTTATTAAACTATAATTTTTCCTCTGCATTTTGGTACAATTCTTTTTTCGAAATTCCAAACCGTACTCTAGTAATGATTAAATTTATAATTACTCTTTCACAGTTAAAGGGGGGCATATTTATCTTTATGGCATTATTCTCATTTTCTAAAATTTTGCTCGCATTTTTCTTTTACTCGAATTATATTTAAAAAAATTACGAAATATTTTGATGAAATTTGGAAGATATAGTTAGTTTGTTATGTGGAATAACTTATACCTCAAATTAATTTGCACATTAAATAATTGTATATTATACAGGGGTTGGACAAAATAATGGAAATACCTAACATTTGGGCATCATAGTCTTTGAAAATGTTTTAAGGAATCAAAACTAGACATATTTTCATATTTTTTGTTTATTATTTTTACGGATATTTAAAAAAAAAGTTGATTATAATTTATAAAAATGGCAGATCTCTCAGACTTTCAAAGAGGCGAAATTGTTCGTTCTCGTATGGCAAGCGCTACTGTAACAGAAACTGCTCGAATGCTTGGCATTTCAAAAGGTACTGTCTCAAAAGTAATGACTGCCTTTGAAAGAGAAGGAAAAATGTCCTCAGCAAAGCATATTTGTGGTCAAAAGTCGAAGTTGTCTGAGAGAGTCCTTCAGTCTTCGGGAGCTGCACAAATCTGGATTCCACGGAAGAACTACTATTAAAAAACCTCTGCTCTCAAAGACAAATGTATCAAAGTGTTTAGAATGGTGTAGAAACCACCAGAATTAGTCCCTCGAGTAGTGGAAAAATGTGATTTTTTCTGAAGAATCATCGTTTACCTTATTTCCAACCTCCGAAACAAGCCAAACTTCTTCCAACCATAAAACATGATGGTTGTTTTGTGATGATCTGGGGTACTATTCCTTGGAAATCCAATGGAAGAATTAACAGCCGGGATTACTTAGGAATTTTGGGAGACTAAGTTCATCCTATGGTTCAAAAACTGTTTCCGGAGGGGCATACCATCTTTTAAGATGATAATACCCTAATTCATACAGCTAGAATTGTTAAATAATGGTACCAAGAACATTCGAATAAAGTTTAGCATATCATATGGCCATAATAAACCCGAAACCTCAACATTATTGAGTCAATTTTAGAGATTCAAGTAAAAAGGCGATTTCTGCAGCCATCGTCTCTAAAAAACTGTAGGGAGTTTTAACTGAAGAATGAGCCAAAATACTTTCGGAAACAATTCACAATTTGTATGAATCAATACCTCAAAGAATTGAGGCTGTAATTGCCACAAAAGGTAGTATTACGCCATATTAAAATATGTCTTATTTATTTTCAAGATGTTTCCATTATTTTGTCTAACCCCTGTATTTATCTATACTTTAAAATTATTTATTTTTAAATATCAGAATCATATTCAATAAAAAAAGTATTAATCTTGTTCAAATGCTTCGGTCGATTTGTAAGTTCAAAATACACCCTATACAAGTGGAATTTTGTTTATTGACCCAATATATTTATTAGAATCCTCTGTGCAAGAAGTATAATTTAAATTATTGTGTTAAAGCATTAATAAAACTTACCAATATGTCTTATATATTTTGAACAGTTCAAGCATTTCTTGGTAAAAATTTCATTATAATTTTATGAGTATGTTATGAGGATAATAATAACTTATAACATGTAAATTTAGTATTCTGTGACAAAGTAAGACTCCTTAGATTCCTTATAGATTGTTTGTATACAGTGAAACGTAAGTTTTGGTTTGAGAATAAGTACTAGTTGAGCAAAACTGTAAAGAAATTTTCATATTTTGTTCATGTGTATTTTATAATTACCTTAAAACATATTTTAATGATAAATAGTATCTTCTTAATTTATAAACGAGTTGATACATTTTAGAAATACGTATATGACATAGCTCCTTATAATTTATAGATTGATTCTGCAGCAACGCTGCTTTATGGCCATTCAGTCTTAATATCTTTAGTTTAATGTCCTGGTAGGTCACACCAAGGCCGGAGAACTATTCATCATCCTGTCAACTTCAACCGGTGCGTGACTCCGACCAAAAAATGTAGAATTTAAGAAACATTATTCGACATGCACTGCAGTATTAGAGTTTCTTAACACGTTGCAGAGAGATGCAATCGAAGTACCTATGTGCAGTTAGACAGAGGCCACTGATATTCACAGTGTAGAAGATATGTTAGTATGGCATATAGAGTTAGTCTGAATTTCCCGTCATTCTAAAGCTTAAAGATAACAGTGTAAATTTGGCATGATAAAGTGTGACAAAACAGAAATTGGCGAGCTTTTTTTTCAACATAGCCAAATTGAAAAATAAAGAAAAATGTTTCTTAGGATGGCTTTATAACTAAGTATCCATACTGTTACTCAAAATGAATAATTCGATTTCAGAATGCTATATTTTTATAACAAAAGTACCAAAAAATTTAATTAATTTGTGATTACAAAGGGAAATTTTGGTCTTTTTATAATGTGTGATAAAACTTTTTTTAGTTGCACGTATAGCATCTAAATGACAAGTAAATAGCTGTTAAACACATTATAAAGTTACACTCGTAATTGATTTTACAAGAGCAGAAATCATTTTTAAGGTTCACTTAGAAATGTAGGTAATGGTGGTACATGGGTTTTACCCTAAAAGAGAGGAATTGTATACGCCATATCAGGTTACTTAGGTGGTCAGCTATGCACAGTATTCTATTAAAACTTAAAATAACTTGGAATAACTTGTAAAATTTCAAAAATTAAAATTTTAAATATTGGAGTTTAAATTAGAGTGTTAGCATTCTAATAGAAATTTTTTATTAGTTTAGCATGATGTTCTCACTATGAAAAAATTTTTGAGGTTTTATTAATAATGATGTGTAAATTCTAATTTTTGTATGGTTAAGTCAATTAAATAAATGACTATTATCGGTAATATAAAACTAAAAATATATTATTTACTCTAAAAAATCATTCTATGGAAAAATATATCTTAACTAAAGACAAAGCATTCTGTAGAAAAACATATTATATACATAAAACATATTTTTTAGAGTAAATAATATGCTTATCTTTGGAATGTGATTTCTTTATAGTGAATAATACTTTTTTAGAGAATGATTTTTCTTTAGAGTAGATAATGTTTTTCTGTAGGAGGATTTTTCTTTAAGAGTGAATAATATATTATTTCTTTAGAGTAGATAATATGTTTATTCTATAGAATAATTTTTCTTTAGAGTGAATAATATAATTTTAGTTTAAAGTTGATAATATGTTTAATCTGTAGAAGGATTTTTTAGAACGAATATGTTTTTTCTGTAGAATGATTTTTCTTCGGAGAAAATAGTATATTTTTCCTTTAGAGTAGATAATGTGTTGTTTCTATAGAATTTTTTTTAGATTGAATACTATATTTATTCCTTCGTAATGTATTTTCTTTAGAGTGAATAGTATATTTGCTCTATAGAATGTTCTACAGAGGGAATAATTTTTAATTTAATTTAATTTAACGTTTTTAATTTTATGTAATCAATGAAAGTCTTGAAATTAAATAATACATAAAACATATTTCTTTAAAGTAAATAATATGTTTCTCTTTAGAATGTTATTTCTTTATATTGAATAACATACTTTTTTTCTACAGAATGATTTTTATTCAGAGTAAATAATGTATTTTTTTGAGCATTTGCATTATAGAATATATTTTCTTTAGAGTGAATAATATATTTTTCTTTAGAGTAGATAATGTACTTTTTTAAATAGAATGATTTTTTTAGATTAAATACTATATTTATTCTATTGAATGTATTTTCTTTAGAGTGAATAATATATTTGTTCTATAGAATGTTCTACAGAGTGGATAATACGTTTCTTAATTTTATGTAATCAATAAAAGTCTTGAAATTAAATAATACATAAAACATATTTCTTTAGAGTAAATAATATGTTTCTTTTTGGAATGTTATTTCTTTATACTGAGAAACATATTTTATCCCACAGAATGATTTTTAATCAGAGTGAAAAATATATTTTTAGAGTATTTGTATTTTTTATAGAATGATTTTTTTAGAGCGAATAAAACTCTCTTCAATAGAATGTTTTTCTTAGAGTGAATATGTTTGTTCTATAGAATGTTCTATAGAGTAGATATATTTTTAATTTTATGCAATCAGTAAAAGACTTCGAACTAACTAATACAGTTCCATATCAGATTTAGAATTTAAATATAATTTAAGTTATGAATGTAATACAGTTTCGCCGAACGCTGGCCGATTGGTTAGGGCGCTGATCGTCGGTACCGGAGTTCGTGGGTTCGAATCCCACTTTGGCATGGGTGTTCGTAGCCGTTCGGAATCGGCTTTAAGCAGTAGGTCCCAGTCTCATTAACCCTCGTGTGCAAAACAGTAGACCGTAGCTCTCCAAACCAACCCAAACCAAATGTAATACAGTTTCAAAATGAGATCACAAATAATATAAACTAAAAAAGTAGCTGAAGAAGAGTTCTATCTATTTAGATTACTTTAAATTTTGTAGTTAGTCAAGTTGATATTGCATTTATATTTACACAACACTGTAGTGGTGTAAAAAAGAAAATGCTTTTAAAACCATCATGTTTAAAAGAATAAATTTCTAATAATCAGATAACTATACAGAAATTAAAATTTAATTTACAAACTTTCTATTAAATCTGTCTAGAAATCTTTGAATACTAAATAATCAAAGTATATATATCTAGCTGGATAGTCAGTAAATTATTATTCTAAATGTGAAATTGTTTAAATTATAGGAAATTGAAAATAGAGTTGAATTTCTAACAATTAAACTTTGAAACAATAATTTAAGAAAATATTAGGGATCGAATAATATGAATGTCAAATAGTGTCATTGAATTCAAAACACTTATAACTGTGCAATTAATATTGATTTATCCCATCCTTTTGAGATATAACTCTTATAAATTGCATTCCTCTGGCAAGATAACCCGAGAATGATTTTAAGAAAGTAATGTTAATCGATACCCAAACAGCAATGTTCTGATAAATTGGAAGGTTGATAAGGGATTTAATTTAATCTAGAATCTATGTGGTTTCTTAATTCTTATAGAATAAAATTACAAAGCTGTTAGTATTGTACCAGTTTGTAAGCAAGAAAGTATTCGGAGGTCTGATAAAAGACGTAAATATAAAAAGGTCACAAAAGGTCATGGTGCATGCTGGACGTCTATTTATTTTAAGAGACATGAAACTATAAAAGCGTAATGTAAGTATGCAAAAATATATGAGATATTTAAGAGGTATACGACTTTTAAACGTCGAAAAAATGTGAAATAGTTATCATTTTTTATTCTCATAGCTTGAAAATTAATAGATTTACAAACATATTTTTAACATAGTACAAATTATTATCTTTATACTTATATCTCATTCATTTTTGAATTATAAAAAAAAAAATCTTAGAAATTGTTCTGTAAGAGACACTTTGTTATTAACAAAAATGATATCAAGCCTAACTCACATGATTACTAAAAATATAATTAAGTTTAATACAAACTTATTGTTTAAAACATGCTAGAATATCTTAAAATAACTATGAACCTAAATTTGTAAGTATTTAAGATTTATATATATTTTGAAAAAGAAATTTGAAAAGTAATTTTTTTCTTTAAAACTTAAAAATTTATCTTAATATATATATATATATATATATATATATATATATATATATATATATATATATATATATATATATATATATATATATATGTATATATATATATATATATATATATATATATATATATATATATATATTATATATATATATATATATATATGTATATATATATATATATATATATATATATATATATATATATATATATATATATATGTATATATATATATACATATATATATATATATATATATATACATATATATATATATATATATATATATATATATATATATATATAATATATATATATATATATATATATATATATATATATATATATATATATATATATATATATATATATATATATATATATATGTATATATATATATATATATATATATATATATATATATATATATATATATATATATATATATATATATATATATATATATATATATATATATATATATATATATATATATATATATATATATATATATATATATATATATATATATATATATATATATATATATATATATATATATATATATATATATATATATATATATATATATATATATATATATATACATATATATATATATATATATATACATATATATATATATATATATATATATACATATATATATATATATATACATATATATATATATATATATATATATACATATATATACATATATACATATATATATACATATATACATATATATATATATATATACATACATATATATATATATATATATATATATACATGTATATATATACATATATATATACATATATATATATATATATATTTATATATATATATATCATATATACATATATATACATATACATCATATATATATATATATATATATATATATATATGTGTGTGTGTGTGTGTGTGTTTGTGTGTGTGTATTTGGAAATATACAAGAAAATTTTGCTAAATCCTCATTGTACAGAATGAATTAATAACACATAAATATTTTTGTCTAAAATTTGAAAAATAACACAGATTTTCTGAAAATTGGAAGCAGAATACAATTATATCTAATTAAGGATTTAAAATCCAAATCTTTTATTAGCTTTCTGATATTAATTTGTTCTTTTCCTAATACAACTAAATGCAAAAGAATTAGATTCATCCACTGAGCAAAATATTTTTATCATACAAATCCTGATCTGATGCTTCCTTGGAAATTCTTCTATATTGTTTTACAGTTTTAATTTAGTTAATTAAGATAAATAGTTCCCTAATTTTTTAATTTTCGTAATGTCTTAAATATTTTACAAATTTTTGTATAGTTTTATTTAGTGCTAGCCCACTTTGAATATATAGGCTTCCTTAATACAGTTGAATTCAAAATTCACTCTGTTTTATATTTTTCAAAGAGATGCAATGGGTTTTCATCCAGGGAAATAAACGACCTAATCTGAGAGAAGAGGTAACTATCCTCTAATCATTTCCGTCATTAGACGTTGCAATCTGATGGGTGCGGTTTGGAAAGATGATTCAGGGAGAAGTAAATGAAAGGAACTTTTTCCATGCAAGTTTCTTTTGGTAGTGCATGGTTAGAATAAGTACTGCTATGTTTGGATCTTTCAGATATAATCTTTATTATTTCCTGAATTAATTTTTAAATATATTTTAGCTGTAAAAATTTTAAAATATCTTAAATAAAATAGTATGTAAAGAAGAATCAAGATAAAAAGATTTTATTTTGAAGAATATTTTTGGATATAAAAAGTAAAATATTAAAATATCCAGAAGAACATTGACCAAATAGAATATAAGTAAGAAAAAAAACAAATTCACCGTCTATTTCAGTTGTTTTATGCATGCTGAATCCAGTAGGAGTAGATGAAATTCTATTTTGACAGGTTAAGGTTAGAATAAGTCATACTAGATTCTATGTTTAAAATCTGTATTCATGTAACGAATTTATACATTTTCAAATAGGAATATATTTATACATGTTATCAACTAAATTGGTATTTTAAGAATGCAATTAAATAAAATATTCTTATTTTAGAGTATTATTCTGTTAATCATGAAGTAATAGAATGTTCCAAAAAGAGAAAAATATCCGAGAAATAAAAAAAGTGAAGAAACTATTCACCCTTTTTTATTTTCCAAAGAGATGCAATGGATTTTCATCCAGGGAAATAAACGGCCTAATCTGAGAGAAGAGGTAACTATCCTCTAATCATTTCCGTCATTAGACGATGCAATCTGATGGGTGCGGTTTGGAAAGATGATTCAGGGAGAAGTAAATGAAAGAAACTTTTTCCATGCATGTTTCTTTTGGCAGTGCATGGTTAGAATAAGTAGTGCTAGGTTTGGATCTTTCATATAGAATCTCTATTATTTCCTGAATGAATTTTTATATATGTTTTAACGGTAAAAAATACAAAAGATATTAAATAAAATGGTATTTAAGAAAGAAGCAAAATAAAAAGTTTTTAATCTGAGGATATTTTCAGGTTATCAACACCAGAAAGACATCGACTGAAAGGAGGAAAAGTAAAAAAGACAAATTCACCATCTATTTTATTTGTTTGATGCATGATGGTTCCAGGATTAAATGAAAGTATTTTTTCCATACAAGTTTTTTTTTTGGTAGTGCATGGTTAGATTAAGTAGTGCTAGGTTCGGACCATTCAAATAAAGCCTATATTATTTCCTGAATGAATTTTTATATATGTTTCAACGGTAAAAAATACAAAATATATTAAATAAAATGGTATTTAAGAAAGAAACAAAATATAAATTTCTTAATCCTAGGAGATTTTCAGGTTATCAAAAAATAACCAGAAAGACATTGATTGAAAGAAGGAAAAGTAAAAAAATTCACCGTCTATTTTATTTGTTTGATGCATGATAGTTCCAGGATTAAATGAAAGGATTTTTTCCATGCAAGTTTTTTTTTTGGTAGTACATGATTAGAATAAGTAATGCTACGTTTTGATCTTTCAGATAGAATCTCTATTATTTCCTGAATGAATTTTTATATATGTTTAAAAGGTAAAAAATACAAAATATCTGAAAAAAATGGTATTTAAGGAAGAAGAAAATTAAAAAGTTTTTATTTTGAGGAGATTTTCAGGCTATCAAAAAATAACCAGAAATACATTGACTGTAAGAAGGAAAAGAAATAAAAAGACAAATTCACTATCTATTTTATTTGTTTGATACATTTTGATTCCAGGAGTAAATGAAAGGATTTTTCCATCCAAACTTTCTTTTTGGTAGTGCATGGTTAGAATAAGTGGTGCTAGGTTGGGATCTTTCAGATAGAATCTCTATTATTTACTGATTAAATTTTTTATATATGTTTTAATGGTAAAAAATACAAAAGATGTTAAATAAAATTATATTTAAGAAAAAGCAAAATTAAAAGTTTTTTATTTTGAGAAGATTTTCTGGTTATCAAAAAATAACAAGAAAGACATTGACTGAAAGGAGGAAAAGTAAAAAAGACAAATTCACTATCTATTTTATTTGTTTGATGCATGATAGTTCCAGGATTAAATGAAAGGATTTTTTCCATGCAAGTTTCTTTTGGTAGTGCATAGTTAGAATAAATAGTGCTAGGTTTGGACTATTCAGATAGAATCTCTATTATTTCTTGAATGAATTTTTATATATGTTTTAACGGTAAAATATAGAAAAGATATTAAATAAAATGGTATTTACGAAAGAAGCAAAATAAAAAGTTTTTATTTTGAGAAATATTTCTGGTTATAAAAAAATAATTATTAAAGTGCTGGAAAGACATTGACGAAAAGAAGAAAAAGTAAGAAAAAACTAGTTCCCTAACTTTTTTATTTGTTTGATGCATGGTGGTTCCAGTAGAAGTAGATGAAATTCTATTTTGACAGACAAGCTTCTTTTGACAATGTAAGGTTAGAATATGTCATACTAGATTCTATGTTTAAAATCTGTTTTCATTTAACGAATTTATACATTTTCAAATAAAAATTTTTTTATACATGTTATCAACTAAATTCGTATTTTAAGAATAAAATTAAATAAAAAATATTTTAAAGTATTATTCTAGTAAGCATGAAATAATGAAATGATCAAAAAATATAAGAATAACAGAGAAATGAAAACATTGAAGAAATAATACACCTATTTCTTCTTTTACTTAGAGATGTAAAGGATTTTCATCAGGGAAATAAAATTTTCTAATCTCGGAGAAGAGTTGACCACACTCTAACCCTTTTCGTCAGCAGACAATGATGTTTAAATAGTGTGGTCTGACGTCATGGTAACTTTTATATGTGTTATACAATTAACACTAGATTGCCCAAGGCAGTCATTTTGACTGTTTTTTAATTTCAATTAGAAAAACAATTATGAAATATAATGACACAATTCCTTAGAATTTGGTGACTTTTTCTATAACATATAAATGGGTTTATGAATAATTGTAATTACTTCCCTCCTTTATTATATAATATTAAAAATTAATTTTAAACAAATTTCTTTACATATTTGTTATTTTTCACAATGCAGTCATTTTGACTGTTTTTGGGCAATATAAGTATACAAGAAATCTCGGGCAATCTAGTGTTAATAATATCTGTATAATATATTATAAACATCTATACACATCTATGATATTTTTTCTAAAAGAAATTTTTAGAAAATAAATTTCTGTTGGGAAACATTTTAAAAAACGATCTTGTGTTATTCTCATTAACATAAATTTTCTGAAAGAATGTAGA
>CM063507.1:17393066-17410566 GCA_032207245.1 Pardosa pseudoannulata
TATTTTTGACTACCAGAAAAAGCAGGTACCCAAATGATAATTAGTTTTCTTAGAGAAAGTTTATACTGATTATTTGTAAATAATTTATAAGTAATATTAGAAGTAAAGATAAATAAAATAAGATAAAAAAAATTCTGAAGAAATTAAGAACTAGTTACTAGTAAAAAGGAAAAATTTCATAAAATGATAAAGGTAATTTATTTTAGTAAGTTCTAGTTTGAATGAATGCAAATAATGGATCGAAGAAATTATTAATACATACAAAGACTCAATTTGAAGTAAACATTATTTTACTACTAATAAAGCAAAAATTAAGGATTATTAATGACTACTAGTAAAAGAAGATACCCAAATTAAGATTACTTTTTTACAGGAAGTTTATAATGATCATTCACTAATAATTTTAAACTAATAGTAATAATTAAGTATGGTATACGAACAACATAAATAGTTTCAAAAGAAATTCAGAACTACTTACAATTGAAAAGAAAAATTTCATAAAATGCTAAAAGTAAATTATTTCAGTAAGACCTAATTTAAATAACTATAAATAAAGAATCGTATAAAGTCCTACAGAAAGTCCCAATACATACAAAGACTCAGTTTGAAGTAAAAGTATCTTATTAATAATAAAACAATAATTAAGAAATATTTTTGACTATCAGAGAAAGTATATACCGAAATGAAGATTAGATATCTTAGAGAAAGTCTATACTGATTATGTACAAATAATTTATAAGTAATATTAGTACTAAAGATAAATAAAAGATGATAAAAATTTCTGACGAAATTAAGAACTAGTTACTATTAAAAAGAAAAATTTCATAAAATGCTAAAGGTAATTTATTTCAGTAAGTCTTAGTTTGAATGAATGCAAATACTGGATTGAAAAATGGCCTACAGAAAGTAATAATACATACAAAGACTCCATTTGAAATAAAAATTATATTACTAAGAATAAAGAAAAAAATTAAGAATTATTTATGACTACCAGAAGAAAACAGATACCAAAATGAAGATTAGTTTTCTTAAAGAAAGTTTATACTGATTATTTACACATAATTTATAAATAATATTAGTAAAGATAAATAAAACAAGATAAAAATTTCTGACGAAATTAATAACTAGTTACTATTAAAAAGAATATTTTATAAAATACTAAAGGAAATTTATTTCACTAAGTCCTAGTTTGAATGAATACTAATAATGGATCGAAAAAGGTCTTACAGAAAACCTAATACATACAAAGACTACATTTGAAATAAAAATTATTTTACTAATAATAAAGCAAAAATTAAGAATTATTTGTGACTATTAGAAGAAAACAGATACCAAAATGAAGATAAGTTTTCTTAGAGGAAGTTTATATTGATAATTTACAAATAATTTAAAAATAATATTAATACTAAAGACAAATAAAATAAGAAAAAAAATCAGAAGAAATCAAGAACTAGTTACTGTTAAAAAAATCATAAAATACTAAAAGTAATTTGTTTCAGTAAGTGCTGGCTTGAATGAATGAAAATAATGAATCGAAGAAATTCGTGCAGAAAGCTTTAGTACATACAAAAATACATTTTAAGTAAATGTTATTTTAATAATAATAAAACAAAAATAATAATTATTTCTGACTACCAGAATAAAAAGATAACTTAAAAACTATATCATCCTTTTTAAATGCTAATTTGAATCATTTACAAGAAAAAAATTACTTAACTTTTTTCATAAACTTATGCAAGAAAAAGTTGAATTCAAGAAAAAACAAACTAGAATCTACTAATGATTATCGAGGTAAAACAGCGCTAAAAGCTAAGTTAAAAAGTAAAAGAACAAGTAGCAGTTAAAAAAGGTAAATTACCCAGAAAAAAACCGCATAAGATAAAAAATATCGTTAAACTCGAGCTTATTTTAATTACCTCCAAAACCCAACCTTTTCATACTTTCTAATCTACTCTTTCATTCTGTTTCTTTATATAACTTTAAATCTTGTTTAAAAAGCGTAAGTGCAATCTAAAGCTAAATTATTTCATATTATGACACATAGTGAATGATATATATATATATATATATATATATATATATATATATAAATATATATATATATATATATATATATATATATATATATATATATATATATATATATAAATATATATATATATATATATATAATACATATATATATATACATATATATATATATACATATATATATATATATATATATATATATATATATATATATATATATATATATATATATATATATATATAATATATATAATATTTATATATATATAAAATATATATATATATATATATATATATATATATATATATATATATATATATATATATATATATATATATATATATATATTAATGCCGAGGCTATCCGACGGCCATGGATTGAACATCAAGGGATAGTGTAGAATAAAAGAGAGTAATCAGGCAACTTCTTTCACGGTTGTCTGTCCGCAAAGCATATACATCTCGGTTAAATGCTTATCTGGACCAACTAATTAGAAGTTTTAATTGCCAGTCACATGGAGATGCCAACTATTTAGTTCAAGCCCCACGAGTTATTTTGATGCACTTATACAACAGGAAGCTTGGTTGTTCAAATTTGCCAAATTAATAGGCAAAACAAAGATATTCACCAAAGTTGCATGAAAGAAACAGGATTAGGCAAATGCATGAGAAATAGCAAATGCAGAATGGCAAATGCAAGATTGCATGAGAAATAAGAAATATGCAAATGTCGTTTTATGATTTACTGAGTGATTTATGTAACTTTGCTGTACTGTCAAAAAGTTAGAACTTTTAGGCATATTGAACACTGTACAGATACAAGAATAGACGCATAAGTAAAGGCGAACCAAAATTATCCAAATAACCTTATAATATTCTGCAAGATATCCACCGAAGTTAGATCTTGACCTGTCTAACTCGTCAAAGTCTACAAAGACAAATGAAATGATTGATGACCCCAAGTCGCCTTCTTTGTTGAATATATCTTAGTTGGTCCTATATGACTCAATACTGACTGTATAAAGTGTCATTTCAAAATGAATTGTCCTGTCTAACTCTTCAAATTCTACAAAGGCACTTGAACTGATTGATGACATCAAATTACCTTGTATATTAAAAATTGTATGTATGACTCAGTACTGACTGTATACAAAGCCATTTCAAAATGACTTGTCCAGTCTAACTCGTCACAGTCTACAAAGGCACATGAAAGAATTGTCCCAAATCGTCTTGTATGTTGAAAAGTGAATATATCTTAGTTGGTGATAGATGACTCAATACTGACTGTATAGAACGCCATTTCAAAATGACTTGTTCTGTCTAACTCGTGAAAATCTACAAAAGCATATGAAATAATTGATGACCTCAAATCGTCATTGTATGTCAAAAGATGAAATGCCTTAGTTGGTCATAAATGACACATTACGGACTGTATGCAGTGTGATTTCAAAATGACCAGACATGTCTAACTCATCTACAAAGACACATGAAATGATTGATGACCCCAATTCGTCTTTATGTTGAAAAGTGAATATGCCTTAGTTGGTCCTATATGACTCAATACTGACTGTATACAGTGCCATTTCAAAATGACTTGACCTTTCTAACTCATCTAATTAAAAAGACACATGAAATGATTGATGACCCCCAAATGACCTTGTATGTAAAGGGGTAAATATAACTTAGTTGGTGATATATGAAATAATAATGACTGCATACAGTGCCATTTGTCTTGTAAACAATTAGAAACTACAAGGGGTTTACAAATAATTAAGCTATATTTACCATTTCAACGAAGCTGGTACACATCAAAGTGGCTTGCTCTTAAAATGAGATTCCACGAAAGTTACAAAGTTGATTGTAAAAAGCTTTTATAACACACACCATACAGGAAATGAACAGCGCAGTACTCTGTTTTTCATCTACCAAAAAGGAGAATTGATTTGTTCAACTGTAAAGGTCATCTCGACATTCGATGAGTTTAGAGATGGAACGATGGAACTGTACGTTAGGAAAGAAAACAATTATTATATTATACTGATGCAATACATTACATTGATTTCACTGATCTATGTTTGATGGCATATTTTGAACTTGCGATATCTTATAACAATATGCTATATGTGTAAATAATAATAGTCTACTATCGACTCAAGAGGCTTTGGAATCTAGTTAATACTCTATTAATATATTAACAAAGGTGGGAAAACTTTGCTCTTAGAAAAGATCTGCGAGACATCATAAAATTTTGAAACTGTATGTTCCAAAACGTAAAGAAAACAATTATTATACTATATTACACTGATATCACGAATATACGTTTCATGATATATCTTGAACGTGTAATATCTTATATTTTCATGCTATACACACACACACACACACACACACACACATATATATATATATATATATATATATATATATATATATATATATATATATATATATATATATATATATATATATATAACAATGTACTAGTAACTTAAATATCTTTGGAATCTAATAAATATTCTATTAATACTTTTTGTAAAACAATTTATCTGTGATATTACATTAGATAAATCAACTTGTTAGAAATTATTTTTTGAAAATATGGATGGGGAACTAATGTTATTATATATTAAAAAATACAAGACTAAATTTTTCCCTGTAGTAATAGTAGTATTCTATGATAAGATAATTTCATTCTATCAGGACTTATCGGTTAAATAGGAAACATGAGTTCACAGTTAATGCACTAATACTAATTTTCAATACTTAATATACAAACACTTCGTTATTTTAATTAAATATAAGGATATTCATCAAAGACAGTATTCAATAATATTGATATACGGCAAAGGATATAATTTATCTTAAAGTTATTTAGCGTTGCCCAAATGCAAGGAAATTATATAAGCTACATAAAAGGTATAAATTAAATATAATACTACTATTGTCAGTTGGAAAAATAATATGGGTGAACTTCAAAACATACCAATAGATTAAAATCTTCAGGTTACAAGAATATATTCTTCAGTTATAGCAACAATGAGAAGCTAATTGGATTGTAAAGTAATTTTAGTGTTGCCCAATTGAAAGGAAAACAAAGTATATGCTACAGAGAAGGTGTGTCATGTCACTATCATCGGTTGGAAAAATAATACGGATGGACGTTAAGACATAAGAATGAATTATAATCTTCAGGCTACAAGAATAAATTCATCATTTATAGCAACAACGATAATCTAACACTTGCAATAATTTCTTGCAATATAAAGTGATTTAGGTGTTGCCCAAATGCAAGGAATACAAAGTAAATCCTACAGAGAAGGCAAGAACTAGATGCTATGCCACTATCGTCTGTTGGAAAAATAATATGAGTGAACATCAAAACATCAAATGGATTAAAATCTCTAGGCTACAAGAATAGATTCGTCACTTATAGCAACAATGATAAGCTAATTGCATTATAAAGTAATTTAGGCGTTGCCCAAATGCAAAGAAAAGAAATATGCTACACAGAAGATATTAATTAAATGTGATGCCACTGTCGTTAGTTGGAAAAATAATATGCATGAACTTCCAATCATAACAATGGATTGAAATCTTCAGGCTAGAAGAATAGATTCGTCACATATAGCGACGATGATACGCTAATTGCATTGTAAGGTAATATAAGTGTTGCCCGAATTCAAGGAAAACAAATATGCGACACAGAAGGTATGAATTAAATGTCATGTCATTATCGTCAGATGTAAAAGTAATATGAATGAACTTCCAGCCATACCAGTGGATTGAAATTTTCAGGCTACAAGAATAGATTCGTCACTTATAGCGACAATGATAAGCTAATAACATTGTAAAGTATTTTAAGTGTTACCCAAATTCAAGGAAACAAATATACTACAGAGGGGGTATGAATTAAATGCCGTGCCACTATCGTCAGTTGTGAAAATAACATTAGTGAACCTCCAAACATATCAATGGATTGAAATCTTCAGGATACAAGAATAGATTTGTCACTTATAGCGACAATGATCAGCTAATTGCATTGTAATGTAATTTAAGTGTTGCCCAAATGCAAGGGATACAAAGTATATGCTACAAGGAGAGTATAAATTGAATGTCATGCCACTATCGTCAGTTGCAGAAAAATATGAGGGGACTTCCAATCATAAAAATGAAGCGAAATTTTCAGGCTACAAGAATAGATTCGTTACTTATACCAACATCGATAAGCTAATTGCATTGTAAAGTAATTTAGGTGTTGCTCAAATGCAAAGAAAACAAATATGCTACACAGAAGTTATTAATTATATGTCATGCCACTATCGTCAGTTCAAAAAATAACATGAGTGAACTTCCAAACATACGAATGGATTGAAATCTTCAGGATAAATGAATAGATTCGTCACTTATAACTACAATGATAAGCTAATTGCATTATAAAGTAATTTAAGTGTTGCAAAAATGCAAGGAACACAAATTATATGCTACAGAGAATGAATTAAATGTCATGCCACTGTCGTTAGTTAGAAAAATAATATGAGTTTAATTCCAAACATACCAATGGATTAAAATCTTCAGGGAACAAGAATAGATTCGTCACTTATAGAAACAATAATAAGCTAATTGCATTGTAAAGTAATTTAAGTGTTGCCCAAATTCAAGGAAGACAAATATGCTACAGAGAAGGTATGAATTAAATGTCATGCAACTATCGTCAGATGGAAAAATAATATGAGTGAACTTCCAAACATACAAGTGGATTGAAATCTTTAGGCTACAAGAATAGATTCATCACTTATAGCTACAATGATAAGCTAATTGCATTGTTAAGTAATTTACGTGTTGCCCAAATTCAAGGAAAACAAATATGCTACAAAGAAGGTATGAATTAAATGTTATGCCACTATCGTCAGTTAGAAAAATAATATGAGTTAACTACCAAACATACCAATGGATTGAAATCTTCAGGCAACAAGAATAGATTCGTCACTTATAGAAACAATGATAAGTTAATTGCATTATAAAATAATTTAAGGGTTGCCCAAATTCAAGGAAGACAAATATGCTACAGAGAAGGTATGAATGAAATGTCATGCCACTATCGTCAGTTGGAAAAATAATATGAGTTAACTTCCAAATATAACAATGGATTGAAAAATTCAGGCAACAAGAATAGATTCGTCACTTATAGAAACAATGATAAGTTAATTGCATTATAAAATAATTTAAGGGTTGCCCAAATTCAAGGAAGACAAATATGCTACAGAGAAGGTATGAAATAAATGTCATGCCACTATCGTCAGTTGGAAAAATAATATGAGTGAACTTCCAAACATACCAATGGATTGAAATCTTCAGGCAACAAGAATAGATTCGTCACTTATAGAAACAATGATAAGTTAATTGCATTATAAAATAATTTAAGGGTTGCCCAAATTCAAGGAAGACAAATATGCTACAGAGAAGGTATGAATGAAATGTCATGCCACTATCGTCAGTTGGAAAAATAATATGAGTTAACTTCCAAATATAACAATGGATTGAAAAATTCAGGCAACAAGAATAGATTCGTCACTTATAGAAACAATGATAAGTTAATTGCATTATAAAATAATTTAAGGGTTGCCCAAATTCAAGGAAGACAAATATGCTACAGAGAAGGTATGAATGAAATGTCATGCCACTATCGTCAGTTGGAAAAATAATATGAGTTAACTTCCAAATATAACAATGGATTGAAAAATTCAGGCAACAAGAATAGATTCGTCACTTATAGAAACAATGATAAGTTAATTGCATTATAAAATAATTTAAGGGTTGCCCAAATTCAAGGAAGACAAATATGCTACAGAGAAGGTATGAATGAAATGTCATGCCACTATCGTCAGTTGGAAAAATAATATGAGTTAACTTCCAAATATAACAATGGATTGAAAAATTCAGGCAACAAGAATAGATTCGTCACTTATAGAAACAATGATAAGTTAATTGCATTATAAAATAATTTAAGGGTTGCCCAAATTCAAGGAAGACAAATATGCTACAGAGAAGGTATGAATGAAATGTCATGCCACTATCGTCAGTTGGAAAAATAATATGAGTTAACTTCCAAATATACCAATGGATTGAAAAATTCAGGCTACAAGAATAGATCCGTCACTTATAGCAACAACGATGCCGCATGATAAGCTAATTGCATTAAATCAGGACTCAGCGGTTAACAAGGGACCCGATAATTCATCAGCAGTTTAATGTACTCTTAATCGCTGTGTCACTGGCGACGTTCCAGTACGGCTTAATGAAAATTGCACAGCCCTTTTAAAAAGTGATTAAGACATAACAACGCCCTTGCGAACTTCATATTTTTTCTCATAATTCTATGCGTCTCTTTGGAGGAAAAAAATAATTTTTCTATTATTTATTATTAATATGAAATATGCCTCAAAAGTTACATCTAGAAAATGCTGAATTCTAAGGTTTTAAAAAACTACTCCGATATGAACCACGAATGTTTAAAATCTATATATATATATATATATATATATATAAATGAATTTGTGTCTGTCTGTACTCGATAGACTCAAAAACCATACATCCAACCGCCTTCAAAGTTTGGGAAATTATTAGGTGTATTAATAGGAAGGTTTCTGTAAATTTTTAATGTTCTAAATCCATTCCTTTCCCCTTTTTCGAGCGTTTCAAACCATTGTTCCAAGCATTATTTTCCCCAGTAAAACGGAAACAAATAACTTTTTAATTTATTGCATCATAATTAAGTGAAGAAAGCACTATTTCTCCATATATATATATATATATATATATATATATATATATATATATATATATATATATATATATATATATATTTATATATATATATATATATATATATATATATATATATATATATATATATATATATATATATATATATATTATATATATATATATATATATATATAAATATATATATATGTATACATATATATATACATATATATATATATATATATATATATATATATAAATATATATATATATTATATATATATATATATATATATATATATATATATATATATATATATATATATATATATATATATATATATATATATATATATATATATATATATATATATATATATATATATATATATATATATAGGGGTAATTCCATACCAAATCGACACAAGGTTTCTACCTGACCCCCTCCAAATTTGATTAAATTTGGTATAGTAAGTGACTTCATGGTAATAAAGAAAATCCCCAAATCTTATGTTCAAATAATAATTGGTTTGGGAGTTATAAGGCTTTAAAGTTGCCAGATTTGTCTAAAAAGTACACTATCGGCATACCTTTAAATTACACCTGCTACTCACCTAATTAAGCTAGAGATATGTGCAAGGTGTTATTTTAAACCTTTTTTAATGGGCTTTCATATGATATACAACATATGATGACTTGAAAATTTTTTTAAAAATTTAAATTTAAATTAAAATTTAAAATTTAAATTTCTCAAAAAGCCAAGTTTTTAAAATTTCGAAAAAAATCTCAAAAATTGCTCATATTATTGTTAATTAATCCTCAAAGTTTCATGTTGGGATCATAATGGGATCACAAGCTACAAAAGTTTTTTGTTTGATATATTTACTATTGCAATAACGAAAATGAGAACATGCATTCATTACTTTTAATCTAACTCATCTGTATAGGATGGCATTAATGTTTAAACACTACCTTATCGACATATACTCTAGTAAATAGTACATTTAACATTTGTGAAGATTTTAGAATGAAGAAAAATTATTAAAGTGCATTACTTTTGATGGATGGTGCTACTTATTTAGTTGAAACTGGTAGAAAGCTTTATGTGTTTTGAGAATTTCTACTTCAGAAAGAATATACATTGGTCCTGTTGGAGTTAAAGGATCCACCTTACACATAACATCGGAAATTGGAATCCATAGTACATCTGGCTTATATAGATATAAAAAAAAGATGATGATGGTCCAGATGAGTGAAGAAATGTCACTTTTACCTCTTCAGAGTTTTCTCTTCTTTCTCTTAACATAAATGTAAGCCACCAGTTGCAATTATAAACAGCAGTAATATAGCCATTTTTATCAGCAAATAGAAGCTTTTATTGTGATGCTATCGCAGTTTGCATCAATCAATCTTGTGAAAAGGAAAATGTCTTCTCAAAGACTTTTGTTTTTGATTCTGTGGGTATAAAAGCATATTTCTGAGTCCCAGGAATTTCAAAAGCAATTTTAAATTGGTCATCTAGAAATATAGCTGTAGAAACATGTTCTTCTTGGGTTGAAAAACAAAATGTATTCCTGTGACGTTTTCCTGTGCCCAGTTAAAAAGTTGTTGTGGTGTAAGTATTTAATTTTTATATGGTCGTTGTAGTCTTGCTCAAGCCGCTAACTCTTGAGTTTACCTCCTACCCCATAACAAGGTCCTTTACCATGAGCTGTTGTCCAAAAATGCCATTCTGCCTCAATGCCAAAATCTTCCTTATGTAAGCATAAATTGGCAAAGTTTTTCTTATTTATATATTGTGCAGATGACCCATCTGAGAAATAAAATATTTTCCTTGCACTTTTTTTTAAATTCTGTCTTAAAAAAAGTAATAAGCTTCTTTTGAAAACAGTAAACTGCTACTGTATTGGGCTCCAAACAGTCTTAAATTACAATGTATGTAAAGTGGTCAATTCCAAACTTCCCTTTGTAATATACAACAAATGGGTGAGTTGTAGATTGAACATTAGTCCAGTGGCAGCTCTGGGTCTCATCCTGTATAACAAATGAGTAATTTTTAGCAAAATCAAGAACTACAAACTCTGAATCTTTTAAATTTCCTTTTATATTGTTTATAAATGAATTTTGTTGTTTCACCACAAAGTAATGATAAACTAATACAGACATTTTCTCACAAAATAAGTCAATAAATTCTGATGCTGACTTTTGTATTGTTTCTAAAGAGCTCCTATCAACAGAAATCCACTGATTGAAAATGATCTTTTCCACCATATTTTCATCGAATGTTTCACCAAGTATGGTTTTTAATTATGTAGTCCCAGAACATGATGTACACTCTCCCATGTGGCAGCTGACTGATGCTGGATTACAAATCATCATAGCAAGGCAGTCCTTGTATGTGTTAATTTTTCCATGTGTTAATGGAAGCTAATTTGGTATTTTATAGCTTGTGATCCCATTATAATCCCAATGACTATGTCACAATGTATGAAGCCAGATGTACTATGAATTCCAATTTCAGATGTTATGTGTAAGGTGAATCCTTTAACTCTAACAGGACCAATGTATATTCTTTCTGAAGTAGAAATTCTCAAAACACATAAAGCTTTCTATCAGTTTCAACTAAATAAGTAGCACCATCCATCAAAAGTAATGCACTTTAATGATTTTTCTTCATTCTAAAATCTTCACAAATGTTAAATGTACTATTTACTAGAGTATATGTCGATAAGGTAGTGTGTAAACATTAATGCCATCCCATACAGATGAGTTAGATTAAAAGTAATGAATGCATGTTCTCATTTTCGTTATTGCAATAGTAAATATATCAAACAAAAAACTTTTGTAGCTTGTGATCCCATTATGATCCCAACATGAAACTTTGAGGATTAATTAACAATAATATGAGCAATTTTTGAGATTTTTTTCAAAATTTTAAAAACTTGGCTTTTTGAGAAATTTAAATTTTAAATTTTAATTTAAATTTAAATTTTTAAAAAAATTTTCAAGTCATCATGTGTTGTATATCATATGAAAGCCCATTAAAAAAGGTTTAAAATAACACCTTGCACATATCTCTAGCTTAATTAGGTGAGTAGCAAGTGTAATTTAAAGGTATGCCGATAGTGTATTTTTTAGACAAATCTGGCAACTTTAAAGCCTTATAACTCCCAAACCAATTATTATTTGAACATAAGATTTGGGGATTTTCTTTATTACCATGAAGTCACTTACTGTACCAAATTTAATCAAAATTGGAGGGGGTCAGGTAGAATTTGTTCTAAAATTGTGTCGATTTCACATGGAATAACCCAATTATATTATATATATAGATATATATATATTTATATATTTCATATATATAATATATATAGAACACACACACACACATATATATATATAAATATATATCTTATATATATGCATATATATATATATAGTAGTATATATATATATATATATATATATATATATATATATATATATATATATATATATATATATTATATGTATGTTATTTTAAATATCTAAAACTATATCTATATCTATATCTATATATATATATAATATACATATACATATATTTATATTCAAATAAGTATAGCTTACAAAAAATCATTCTGACACCCAACATAAAATGTATTTGATTGTAAAAAAATAGAAAAGCAAGAAACAATATAGAAATTGTTTCCTTTCATTTCATTTTCCGAAAAACAAAACAATAACTACGACACAAAAAATAAAAACAATATAAAAGTAGGAAGTGTTCGGAGCAGAGCTTCTTTAAAATGCAAATCAGGAAAGAAAAGGTTGATTTTGTATTCACGACAACAGTTCTTTGGACATTATTCCTTTCAAAACATTATTGACACGTATAATAAAAAACAAACTAAACAAAATAAAAGAATACAACTTTACAGAAGCTCAGAAATATATAAAAATGAAAAGCTTTTCTTTCTTATGGATCTAGAAAATGAATTTTGTGTTATCCTTCCATCAATTCTTGTACCCTTTTTTCAGGTTAATTTATTTAAGTTTCACTTGATAGTGACTATTATTTTTTTATTCCTCTTATACGGAAGAAAGGATCAAAATTAATTTCATTAAAAGAGATTTTCTTACTGTAATCTCTATAGAAATGTAATTACAATTATAACATATATATGTAATTAAATTTTAGATACATATATATATATTATATATATATATTATATATATATATATATATATATATATATATATATTATATATATATATATATATATATATATATATATATATAAATATATATATATATATATATATATATATATATATATACATGCATATATATGTATATGCATATATATGTAATGTATGTATATATATATATCCATACATACATATATATATATATATATATATTTATATATATACATACATATTATATATATATATATAATATATATATATATATATATATATATATATATTTATATATATATATATGTATATATATGTCAGGATTTAAATTGTAGACTAATTTTAAAAGATTTTAATTAGGGATTCTTTACTGAGAGTGACGCGGTGTTAGGATTTAGCCACATAAATTCAGCTCACGCGCAGTTATCTGGGCAGAGAGCAGTGTGCACATTCCGCAGACAAAGCTGTGGCTACCCGTGGCAGTTAAGACTGCATATATATATATATATATATATATATATATATATATATATATACATTATATATTATATGTATATATATATATATATATAATATATATTATATATATATATTTATATATATATATATATATATATATATATATATATATATTTAAATGTATATATGTATATATTATTATATATATATATATATATATATATATATATATATATATATATATATATATATATATACATATATAATAAATGTATATATGTAATATATATACACATATATATATATATATATATATATATAATATATATATATATATATATATATATATAATATTTATATATATTTATATATAGATATATATAATATATATATATATATATATATAATATATATTAAAACAAAAATATATATATATATATATATATATTATATATAAATAAAAAAACAGAACCAAAATTCTTTAACTCCATTATGTCCAGAAATGGATGTGAAGGTTTACGACTTCCATACACGGTTAAAAAATTGTTTGATCAGGCCTGAAAGTTCTCGTACACCCAAAAGACCTGAAGAATATGAAATGAGAATAAGAATTAGAAGCACAAATCATCTATAAAGCTATAAAAAAAGCCAACTCATCCAGAATTTATCTTACTACTGTGTCAGTTCAAATTACAGGTTAAGAATTGGAAACATTAACTTAATCCTATTAATATCTACTTGAAAATAATTATTTAATTATTTATAAATAAATGGTATTGGATAGTTAGCATTTAAAGATAATTCAAAATAAAGAGTAATATCAGTATGAAATATAACTGTATTACTATGCAGACGTCACTGCTCTATAAATAATTTAATAATATATTATATTTATTTACCTCTATGTAATTGATGCGTAGAGTGCATTACATGGAAAATAGTTTTAACTATCTGTCTTTATTTATCTAATATTTTATCATATATATATATATATATATATATATATATATATATATATATATATATATATATATATATATATATATATATATATATATATATATATATATATATATATATATATATATATATATATATATATATATATATATATATATATATATATATATATATATATATATATATATATATATATATATATATATATATATATATATATATATATATATATATATATATATATATATATATATATATATATATATATTTATATATATATATATATATATATATATATATATATATATATATATATATATATATATTATATATATGCAAATTAGTGTGTCTAAGTAATGGGAAAGCTTAACATTATAAATTTAAATTCCCTAAGAACTGTAACGATGGCAAAGAATCTATAGCTTATAACTGATTGAGACATCTTTTTAGCAGACTATAGATCCACATAAAATAATAGTAATTGAGTGCCAAACTCACATTAAACTGTCATTTTTCAGTATTTTCCTACTAGTTATACCAAGTACACATTTTAGAAAACAAACTTTTACCCAAGCTATTATTCTGTACTTAAGTTTTAAACTTCAGTTACGAAATTTATGACACCCATTGTGTGCCACTTCCTCTAGACATTTTTTCTCTGGGAATATAAAACTAATTAACACATTAAGTTATCACAAAATTTCCAACACCAAACTTTTCATATATTTTCATTTTTTCCGGGAAAAATTTACTCATAATAGAAAATGGTCTCTAAGAACGAACATACGAGTAGAGATATTGCTTCTAAATACTCTCTTTTGGAGAGTGTCTTTTATATTTCCCGTTTTTACACCTGTCATTGTATATTTTAGAGAGTTTGTGCAGCTTGCTGCTCAATTCAACTGAGAAATATAGAGTGATTACAGTGTAGAACACAATAATGTACTGGAACAGAATATGTATCACAAAATAATATTTTATTGGTGAAAATCTGAAAAATTGTTACAAATGGCAAGACAGTGACGGGAACAAAAGA
Source organism: Pardosa pseudoannulata (assembly GCA_032207245.1). Taxonomy (NCBI): domain Eukaryota; kingdom Metazoa; phylum Arthropoda; class Arachnida; order Araneae; family Lycosidae; genus Pardosa; species Pardosa pseudoannulata. Next base: position 17,408,500 of record CM063507.1, read on the forward strand.
GGTCCATAAGAACTTTAAATAATTATTCCCTGGGAAACAGGACTAATAGTGGAAAATGTATTCTTAAAGCTTCTCTTGTCAAAGTGGTTATACTTAGGATTTAAATCACTTACACAAGTGAAATGTTGTGTATATTTTTATATATATGTATATATTATGTATGTGTATATACATATTTATATATATATATATATATATATAATTATATATATATTTACACACATATATATAATAATAATATATATATATATGTATATGTACATATATATACATATAACATATTTATATATAAATATGTATATATATGTATATATATATGTATATGTACATTTATATACACACACATATATATATATATATATATATATATATATATATATAAATATATATATTTATATGTATATATTATTTGTATATATATGTATATATGTATATAAATATATATTATAAATATATGTAAAGTGCTAAAACATTTATAGTTTAATATTTTATAGCATATAAATACATATTTGTAATGTAAGCACTTTATACTCCCTGCTGACCAAAGTTTTTTTAACATCGCTCTTTTTGAGAGGGTTTTTCGGTAACACAAATTTAGCCCAAAGGTAAAAATCTCATTCTGTGGTCACGTATTGGGAAAAGTGCCTTCGTTTGGTTTCGTATATCTTGAAAAGAAGATTTCTCGGAACTAATGAAATTGAATGTTTTATAACTTTTATTTTGTTTTGTTTTATTTTACTTAAAAGGGAGAAATGCAGTTTATTGCAATTAAAAATTATGCATTGTCATAAATGCTATAAATTGACAGATCTTTTAGTGTTCACTATTTGGGGGTCAAAAAATGGTAAAAATACAGCTGTCTTAAAAATTAGGGAGCATAAGTAAATAATTTGTATTGTACAGCAATAAGTTTATGTTTTTTTCTTATTGAATTTGCTATTGACATTAATACATTTCTATGATATTTAAGACCAAAACCGGTAAAATAACTGCTATCGTAAAAAATAGGGAGCATAAGTGAATAATTTGTAGTTTACAACAATAAGTTTCATGTTTTATTTTTTAAACTATATTACTGATATTACGACATTTCTGTCATTTTTGAGGCTTAAATGTGAAAAATAAAAATTGTCGTAAAAATATGCCACATAAGCTAATATTTTGTACTTTACAACAATAAGTTTAATGTTTTAATTTTTATAAAATTTATTATTGATATTAATACACTTCAGTCATTTCGAAAACGATAAATAATAGCTGTAAAAATGGGGAATACAAGCGAATAATTTGTATTTTACAAAAGTAAATTTAATGTTTTTTTTCTTATGAAATATATTATTCATATTAATAAATTTATGTTATTTTGAGGTGCAAATCAGTAAAACAACAACTGTCGTAAAAAATATGGAACATAAGCTAATAATTTGTATTTTACAACTATAAGTTTAATGTTTTATTTTTTATAAAATTTATTATTTTTATTAATACACTTCAGTCATTCCGAAAACGATAAATAATAGTTGTAAAAATAGAGAATACAAGCGAATAATTAGTATTTTACAACAGTAAGTTCATGTTTTTTTCTTATAAATATATTATTGATATTAATATATTTCTGTCATTTTGAAGTCCGAATCAGTAAAATAACAACTGTCGTAAAAAATATGCCACATAAGCTAATATTTTGTACTTTACAACAATAAGTTTAATGTTTTATTTCTTATAAAATTTATTATTGATATTAATACACTTCAGTCATTTCGAAAACGATAAATAATAGCTGTAAAAATAGGGAATACAAGCGAATAATTTGTATTTTACAAAAGTAAATTTAATGTTATTTTCCTATGAAATATATTATTGATATTAATAAATTTATGTCATTTTGAGGTCCAAATCAGTAAAATAACAACTGTCGTAAAAAATATGGAACATAAACTAATAATTTGTATTTTACAACAATAAGTTTAATGTTTTATTTCTTATAAAATTTATTATTTATATTAATACACTTCAGTCATTCCGAAAACGGTAAAATAATAGTTGTAAAAATAGGGAATACAAGCG
>CM063507.1:17420566-17423066 GCA_032207245.1 Pardosa pseudoannulata
TATATATATATATATATATATATAATATATATATATATATATATATATATATATATATATATATATATTTATATATATAATATATATATATATATATATATATATATATATATATTAATATATATTATATATATATATATGTATATATATATATATATAATATATAACATATATATATATATGTATATGTATATATATATATGTATATGTATATATATATATATATATATATATATATATATATATATATATATATATACATATACATATATAAACATATATATATATATATATATATATATATATATATATATATATATATATACATATACATATACATATACATATACATATATATATAATTTGTATGTGTGTATGTATAAATATATACATATAGAGTGATTATAAAAAGTTGATTTTAACAGATACCATATGTATATTTCGAGATCAGGTTACTGTATGGTATGGAGGCCAATGTAATTTATTATTTATTGTGGTTATGAAATTTATGATGAAATTATTTAACATAGTATGCAATAAAAGATTACCAAGAACTTTCTAAGACGCTTCCATTCGAAAACCTGAGAACCGAAAATTAATTTCAAAATTTCGTAGATTTGACAAACCATGGAAAAAAACCGATTTACCAGCAGCATTTTGATTTATGTGCAATAAAGAAAAGGAAGACACTCCTAACTTTTTTCCTGTTCTTCCTCGCGTATCCGATATTGGGCATGAGAAATGGCTGAAAGAAATTGAATGCGCATATAGCTAAAAGACACTAACTGGAGAAACGATAAATCAAATTTGTTCCTTCTGTAGGAATTTTTTGAGACAGATGGCGAAGCTGAATATATGTTGAGTTTCAAACCGTAATGACAATGGAAGAAATTATCTACATAAGTCACAATTGATGGAGCACAGTAAATGACTGTTGAAGTAAATCTCTTTATTAATATACATAACTAAGGTTATTCTAGAAGAAAATGACCAGTTTTAGTTGTTACATGATATGGGAGACAATTTAATTTTTAGATCTTGGTTACGAATTTCATTCTGAATATTTTTATCATATTATGTAATAAATGACTCTTAAAACCTTAATAGATGTTACTCTTTAAAAACCTACCAAGAGATTAACTTCCTAATTATGTTGATTTCACAAAAGAAGGAGAAAAATTATTGTGATTCCAGAGGTTCAATTTCCCTGTTTTTCCCTGCGTATCGGAATTTAGGGATGAGAAATAGCTGAAAGAAATTGAATGTGCATGTAGATAAAAGACACTAACTGGAGAAACGATAAATCAAATTTGTTCCTTCTGTAGGAATTTTTTGGAGACAGATGGGTAAGTTGAATAAATGTTGGTTTCCAAACCATAATGACAGTTGAAGAAATTATATTCCTAAGTCACAATTGATGGAGGAAAAGTAAATGACTTTCGACATAATTAGAAGAAAAATCTTTTCTTCAATATACATATCTAAGGTGATTCTATATAGGAGAAAATGATCAGTTGAGGTCACTAGATGGTATGGGAGACAAAGTAATTTTATAATGGTGGTAAGGAATTTTATTTTGGTTATTTGTATCCTATAATGTCATAAACGACTCTTCAAACCTTCCTAGTCGTTACGCCTCACAAACCTAACAACAATAGATGAACTTCTAAATTAAATATATTTCAGAAAAGAAGGAGAAAAAAATATTTGGATTTCAGAGGGGGGGGGGGGGGGGGGGGGGCCCCCCCCCCCCCCCCCCCCCCCCCCCCCCCCCCCCCCCCCCCCCCCCCCCCCCCCCACCCCCCCCCCCCCCCCCCCCCCCCCCCGGGGGGGGGGGGGGGGGGGGGAGTTTCAATTGTGGCTGTTTTTTGCTCGCGTATCCGATTTTGGGCATGAGAAATGGCTGAAAGAAATTGAATGCGCATATAGCTAAAAGACACTAACTGGAGAAACGATAAATCAAATTTGTTCCTTCTGTAGGAATTTTTTGAGACAGATGGCGAAGCTGAATATATGTTGAGTTTCAAACCGTAATGACAATTGAAGAAATTATCTTTATAATTCACAATTGATTTAGGTAAATGACTGTTGAGGAAAATGTTTTTTTCAGTATACATAACTAAGGTTATACTAGGAGAACATGACCAATTTAGGTCGTTATATTGTATTGGAGACAAAGTAATTTTATGATGGTATTTTTGAATTTTATTCTGATTATTGTTTTACTATAATGTAATAAAACTTTCCTAGACGTTATCACTCAAAAACCTAACATCACTAGATCGACTTCAAAATTATGTAGATTTCGCAAAAGAAGCAGAAGAAAAATGTTGTGATTCCAGAGATTCATTTTCCCCGTTTTTACTCTCTTTTCCGAATTTAGGCATGAGAAATGGCTGAAAGGCATTGAATGGGCATGGAGATAAAAACACTAACTGGAGAAACGATAAATTAAATTTGTTTCTTCTGTAGGATTTTTTGGAGACAGATGGGAAAGCTG
>CM063507.1:17433066-17435566 GCA_032207245.1 Pardosa pseudoannulata
TTCTTTTTATTATACAATATGAATATATATATATATATATATATATATATATATATATATATATATATATATATATATATATATATATATATATATATATATATATATATATATATATATATATATATATATATATATATATTATATATGTATATGTATATGTATATATATATATATATATATATATATATATATATACATATACATATATCTGTATTTTTATATATATTTATACGTATATATGTATATATGTGTGTATATGTGTACATATATACATTATATATATCCAAGATATGCAAGGTAACCCCAAAGTTTCAGAATGATATATTCATATAAAATATTCATATAATTTATCTTTTTAATGCTGATTATATAAACGAATTTTCCGACTACATTTTAAAGAATATTTTATCAAGAGTTTAGGGATTGTAAAATATTTTCAAATAACAATTAAAAATTCATTAGTTAAAAAAAGCTTTCTAGTAATATTTCTCACAAGAAAACCACAAAATTCATCAATCAGCTAATTCAATCGATCAACTAATGGAAGATAATTTCCAAACCTTCATACAAGGTAAACCAACACTTTCAGAAATAAATATTCCTATAAATAATTCGTATAAATAATTCTTTAATGCCGATTATGTTAATGAATCTTTTAACGAGATTTTAAAGAATAATTTCATCAATAGTTTAGGGATTGTAAAAAAATTTTCAAATAACATTTAAAAATTCATTTGTTAAAAGAAGCTTTCTAGTAATATGTTTAACAAGAAAATCGTAAAACTCAATCAGATAATTCAGTCGATCAACTAATGGGAGCTAATTTCCTAACTTTCATACAAAGTAAACCAACACTTTCAGAAATATATATTCCTATAAATAATTCGTATAAATTATCTTTTTAATGCCGATTGTGTTCACGGATCTTTTAACCAGGTTTTAAAGACAAATTTCATTAACAGTTTAGGGATTGTGAAATATTTTCAATCAACATTCATAAATTCCTTAGTTAAAAGAATCTCTCTAATAATATTTCTAACCAGTAAACAGTAATACTCAATCAATCAGCTATTTCAATCGATAAACTAATAGTAGCTAATTTCCAAAGCTTTATGCAAGATAAGCCAAAAGTTTCAGAGTTATTTATTAGTATAAAATATTCATTTAATTTATCTTTTTAAGGCTGATTATGGAAACGAATCTTCAGACTACATTTTGAAGAATAATTGCATCAAGAATTTAGGGATTATAAAATATTTCCAACCAACATTTATAAATTCATTAGTTAAAAGAAGATTTCTAGCAACATTTCTCACAAGAAAACCGCAAATATTCACCAATCAGATAATTCAATCAATCAACTAATGGAAGCTAATTTCCAAACATTTGTAGAAGGTAAACCAACACTTTCAGAAATATATATTCCTATAAATAATTCGTATAAATTATCTTTCTAATGAGGATTATAAACCCATCTTCTGACAAGATTTTAATGAATAACTGCATCAAGAGGTTAGGGAATGTAAAATATATTCAATTAACATTGAAAAATTCATTAGTTAAGAAAATAGCAAAACTCAATCAATCAGCTAATTCAATCGATCTGCTAATAAAAGCTAATTTCCAAAGCTTCATGCAAAATAATCCAATATTTTAGAAGCATTTATTAGTATAAATTATGAAACCATTAAGACTTATAATTCATTTGTATAATCTTTAATATAAGAAAAAATATCCTTAATATGTTAAATGGACAAATGAATTGTCTACTAATATTTTATAGAATAATCATATCTAAGGTATATGAATTGCAATATATCTTCCTTTAAACTTTCGTTAATACTTTCATTATTTAAATAAAGCTTTTTTGAAATATTTGTGAGGAGAATCCTTTAAAAGTTTCAGAGATTTCCAAAATAAAATATTTCTCCGTCAATCAGCTAATAGTAATTAATTTTTAGAGTTTATATTCAATGCAATCCTTCTGTTTCAGAAGCTTTGATGGTTTTAAATTCAGAAATCATTAAATACCTGGTATGCACTTTCATATACAACTAGATATGTCTCATTTTAGCTCCATTTGGGCTGAAGCAACGGCATTAAGTATTTAATGTGCTCGGAAAATTGGAACCTTTCAATATTCCGGAAATTAATTAGTTAATTAGATTTACTCTGGATTTTCATTAGGATATTTCATTAAGCTGATTCGTTTACAGTTCAAAATTTTAGAAATCTGAATTCTCTAGATGCATTTTAGAGTCTATTTCTTAATTTTTCACCAATTATTAAACAAAAGAAACTTTAAAAGGAAAGTAAACTTTAAAAGTTTAAAACAAACAGTTTATTATCTAAAGTATATTAAAAACAGTTTAAAATATACAACATAAAAGAGCACTTTTTAATATTTTATTATAAAAACGTACTTGAAAATAAAATTGTTTCAAAAGTGTATTTTATAATAAAATCTCGTTAAAACATACATTTTCTAAAGTGTAAC
>CM063507.1:17440566-17448066 GCA_032207245.1 Pardosa pseudoannulata
ATATAACTATAATAGTTCTAGTCATACAATTCTACTTATTACCTAATTAAATGTCTAATACTGTATATAATTTATTCCACTGGTTAAACGGTGAAAAGGCGGAATGTGCTTCTTATAAAGGAAGAAAAACACATGCCCGCGAAAATCGCGGGATGAGCAAATTTTGCTACATTTGGATTACCCGTGGAAATCGCGGGATGAGCAGTCAGAGGGTTAAGATTTATATAAAAACAAAACTGTATATTTATTTTACCCTATGTTAAATAATCTTTATAGAAAACAATTATTTCATGCTCTAGTATATTTCAGCAGTTGTATTTGTCATTTGACGATATTAAATCCTATGTTACTCGGTTAAATACTTTGCATTTTTAAAATACAAGTACTTTAATAAAAAATCTCCAAAACTTGAATAAGAAATGTATAAAACTAATGAAATCGAAATATTTTAAAATTACTAAATACAAAAACTGTCAAACTGAAATTAATTTAGTTAAAAAATAAAGATGTGTTTAAAAAGATTTCTGTGTAAAATAATGAACCTATTCGAATAAAGCTTTTCAATAATGAAGCTTTACTTTTTCAGATTAAAAAAATCATTTTATATTTTTAGACTAATTTTATCAACTTTAAGGTCCTCTGTAATTTGAATAAAACTCAGTCCGATGAACAAAAATTCTATAATTTATTTTTTAATCTTTTTATTTATTCCCACAGTATAAAACATAATATAAAAATATATAATATTTAATATATAAATATATATAAACTTAATTTAATTTATTATTTAGAGCAGCATAATTTTATTTAAGATACAATACAAAAAGTTAAATATTTGTAATTATTTAAAAGAAGTAATATTTAAATTACAAAAGATTAAAAGAGTATTATATCTGAAAAAAAATTTTAAGTAATGGAGTTTTACTTTCTCAGATTAAAAAAAGCATTTCATATTTTTGGTAGAATTCTATTAATTTTAAGATTCCCTGTCCCTTTCAAAGTAAAACTCAGGCCAAAGAACATAAATTCCGCAAACAATTTTTAATCTTCTAAAATCGTTGCTCTATGGCTTAAACAGATACTTTAAGTAATATTTTATAATACTTAATTCTTAAAACATTAATAGCTGAATATTGGATAAAGATTAAAAGATTTCAAAAGTTTAAAAGCGCCTTATATCTGAAAAAAATCTTTCAATAATGAAGCTTTACTTTCTGAGATTAAAAGAAGCATGTCGTATTTTTGGTTGAATTCTATTAATTTTAAGATCCCCTGCCCCTTTAAAAGTAAAACTGTGTCCCATGAACAAAAATTCTACAATTTATTTATTAATCTTCTTCTTTTTTCACACAGTATAAAACATAATATAAAAATACATAATATTTAATTTATAAATATTTATATACTTAGTTTAAATAATTATTTAGGCGAGCATAATTTTATTTAAGTTACAACACAAAATATTATATATTTGTACTTATTTAAAAGAAGTAATATTTTACAAAATTTAATTCTTTAAACATTAATAGATCGATGTTGGATAAAAATATAAAAATATCAATTTTTTTAATATTTAAAGAATTGTTACAATCTCCGGAATACTTCAAAATTTCAAAAGTTTAAAAAGTATTATATCAGAAAAAAATCTTTCACTAATGTAGCTTTACTTTCTGAGATTAAAAAAAAGCATTTCATACTTTTGGTTGAATTCTATTAATTTTAAAATCCCGTGTCCCTTTAAAAGTAAAACTCAATCCGATAGACAAAAATTCCACAATTTATTTTTCAACCTTCTAAAATTGTTTCTCTATGGCTTAAACAGATACTTTAAGTACTATTTTACAATACTTAATTCTTAAAACATTAATAGCTGGATATTAGATAAAGATTTAAAATCATCGAGGTTTTTAATCTTTAAAGAATTGATATCATCTCCGAAATACTTTAAAATTTCAAAAGATTAAAAGAGCATTATATCTGAAAAAAATCTTTCAATAATGAAGCTTTACTTCCTGAGATTAAACAAAACATGTCGTATTTTTGGTTGAATCCTATAAATTTTAAGATCTCCAGTCCCTTTAAAAGTAAAACTGAATCCGATGAACAAAAATTTTACAACTTATTTTTTAATCTTTTTTTATTCCCACAGTATAAAACATAATATAAAAATATACAATATTTAATATATAAATATTTATATACTTAATTTAATCTATTATTTAGAGCAGCATAATTTTATTTAAGTTACAATACAAAAAGTTAAATACTTGTAATTATTTAAAAGAAGGATTATTTTACAATACTTAATTCTTAAAACATTAATAGCTGGATATTGGATAAAAATTTAAAAATATCTAGGTTTTTAATCTTTAAAGAATCTAACAATCTCCAAAATACTTTAAAATTTCAAAAGATTAAAAGAGTATTATATCTGAAAAAATCTTTCTGTAATGAAGCTTTACTTTCTCAGATTAAAAAAAGCATTTCATATTTTTGGTTGAGTTCTATTAATTTTAAGATTCCCTGTCCCTTTCAAAGTAAAACTCAATCCAAAGAACATAAATTCCACAAACTATTTTTTAATCTTCTAAAATTGTTGCTCTATGGCTTAAACAGATACTTTAAGTAATATATTACAATACTTAATTCTTAAAACATTAATAGCTGGATATTGGATAAAGATTTAAAATTATCTACGCTTTTAATCTTTAAAGATTTGTTACAATCTCCGAAATACTTTTAAATAAATTTCAAAAAATTAAAAGAGAATTATATATGAAAAATATCTTTCAATAATGAAGCTTTACTTCCTGAGATTTAAAAAAGCATGTCGTATTTTTGGTTGAATTCTATTAATTTTAAGATTCCCTGTCCCTTTAAAAGTAAAACTGAATCCAATAAAAAAAAATTCTACAACTTATTTTTTAATCTTTTTTTATTCCCACAGTATAAAACATAATATAAAAGTATACAATATTTAATATATAAATATTTATATACTTTATTTAATTTATTATGTAGGTCAGCATAATTTTATTTGAGATACAATACAAAAAGTTAAATATTTGTAATTATTTAAAAGAAGTAATATTTTACAATACTTAATTTTTTAAACATTAATAGATCGATGTTGGATAAAAATTTAAAAATATCTAGGTTTTTAATCTTTAAAGAATCTAACAATCTCCAAAATACTTTAAAATTTCAAAAGATTAAAAGAGTATTATATCTGAAAAAAAATCTTTCAGTAATGACTCTTTACTTTCTCAGATTAAAAAAAGCATTTCATATTTTTGGTTGAGTTCTATTTATTTTAAGATTCCCTGTCGCTTTCAAAGTAAAACTCAATCCAAAGAACATAAATTCCACAAACTATTTTTTAATCTTCTAAAATTGTTGCTCTATGGCTTAAACAGATACTTTAAGTACTATTTTACAATACTTAATTCTTAAAACATTAATAGCTGGATATTGAATAAAGATTTAAAATTATCTAGGTTTTTAATCTTTAAAGAATTGTTACAACCTCCGAAATATTTTACAATTTCAAAAGATTAAGAGAGCCTAATATATCTGAAAAAAATCTTTCAATAATGAAGCTTTACTTTCTGAGAGGAAAAAAAAGCATGTCATATTTTTGGTTGAATTCTATTAATTTTAAGATTCCCTGTCCCTTTAAAAGTAAAACTGAATGCAATGAACAAAAATTCTACAATTTATTTTTTTAATCTTTTTCTTTATTCCCACAGTATGACACATAATATAAAAATATGCAAATAAAATATACATTAAATTAAGTATATAAATATTTATATTTAATATATAAATATTTATATACTTAATTTAATTTATTATTTAGGGCATCATAATTTTATTTAAGATACAATACAAAAAGTTAAATATTTGTAACTATTTAAAAGAAGTAATATTTTACAATACTTAATTCTTTAAACATTAATATATCGATGTTGGATAAAAATATAAAAATATCTAGGTTTTTAATATTTAAAGAATTGTTACAATCTCCGGAATACTTTAAAATTTCAAAAGATTAAAAGAGTATTATATCTGAAAAAAATATTTCAGTGATGAAGTTTTACTTTCTCAGATTAAAAAAAGCATTTCATATTTTTGGTTGAATTCTATTTATTTTAAGATTCCCTGTCCCTTTCAAAGTAAAACTCAATCCAAAGAACATAATTTCCACAAACTATTTTCTAATCTTCGAAAATCGTTGCTCTATGGCTTAAACAGATACTTTAAGTAATATTTTACAATATTTAATTCCTAAAACATTAATAGCTGAATATTGGATAAAGATTAAAAGATTTCAAAAGTTTAAAAGGGCCTTATATCTGAAAAATATCTTTCAATAATGAAGCTTTACTTTTTGAGATTAAAAAAAGCATGTCGTATTTTTGGTTGAATTCTATTAATTTTAAGATCCCATGCCCCTTTAAAAGTAAAACTGTATCCCATGAACAAAAATTCTACAATTTATTTATTAATCTTCTTCTTTTTTCACACAGTATAAAACATAATATAAAAATACATAATATTTGATTTATAAATATTTATATACTTAGTTTAAATAATTATTTAGACGAGCATAATTTTATTTAAGTTACAACACAAAATATTATATATTTGTACTTATTTAAAAGAAGTAATATTTTTCAATACTAAATTCTTAAAACCTTAATATCTCAATATTGTATAAATATTTAAAAAATATCTAGATTTTTAATATTTTAAAGAATTTTAAGAATCTTCGAAATACTTTAAAATTTAAAAAGATTAAAAGAGCATTATATGTGAAAAAATCTTTCAGTAATTAAGCTTTACTTTCTCAGATTAAAATATTTTTGGTTGAATTCTATTAAATTTAAGATCTCCCGTCCCTTTAAAAGTAAAACTCCATCCAATGAACAAAAATTCTACAATTTATTTTTTAATCTTCTTAAATTGGGGCTCTATGGCTTAAAAAGATACTATTACATTAAAAAATCATGCCTTTGAAAAAACACCTTTAAAAATACCAAAAGAACATCCGTCAGAGGTGTCCAACATCATTTATTGTATAAAATTCAACATCCAATCACTTTAATCGGGCTTTGAAAGGTATATAAAGAAAAAAAATCTAAAAAGACTTATTCATCGATATATTTTACCAACGTGGTAAAAAATTTCTGGTCTAACTTGAAAAGTTTGGGAAACATAATTTTGTGACACATACTCCATTTTTTTGAAAAAAATAGAAAATAAACTGAAGGAATATTTCACTTATTTCTTTACGTTTCATCTAGAAAATTTTAAGCCAGCAGTATTCTGCAATAGTCTAGGAAAAGTAGTTTCCGGATGTATCATATTTTATTAAACTCTGCGTTGCAGATAAGTATTAAATCCTTTCAGATATTCTAACATATTTCACCTGCAATAGCTACGATAACATATTTATGTATGGTTCTTTCAGTGCCTCTTATAACCTGAGGGTTATTTTATTTCTTTAGACCTTTAACTGTAGTTCTTTTTTCTTCTAGACGTTTAAATATGAATATGGTACTAGAGTAGAATTGTTTTTCAGATCGAATGAAGTTATTTCTACAGTGAGATATATATTTGAGTTTGTTTTGAGATTTATGTTTAGTGTGGATTATTATTACTGGACATTGCATAAAGTATTATCTATTCACACTTTTAAACATTTTTCTTATTAACTAATGATATTAAACATACAATAAGATCAATTTATAGCACATTAAAGTAATACAAATTATAAATCTATATTTTTGGAAGTTGCATAAAGTATTATCAATTTACACCTTCAAGCATTTTTATTACTAACTAATTTTATTAAACATATTATAAGAGCTTTTTATAGCACATTAAAGATTTTTATAAACGTTCATCATCATATTAAAACTTTATTCTCATAGTATAAAAGTTATTTCTATAGTGAGATATATATATTATATATTGTTTTAATTTATGTTTAAAAGATATATTATTTCTTATAAAGTATAAATCTATTCACACTTTTAAACATTTTTCTTATTAACTAATGATATTAAACATACAATAAATAATTAAATAATATATAGATCAATAACATTTAATTATAAAATATTATCTATAACTATATATTTATATATAACTAATCTTATTTAATATATATAAGAGCATATATTTAAAGATTTTATAATATATCATTATTTAAAACTTTACTACAATATAAAAGTTATATACAGTGAGATATATATTGAGTTTTGAGATTTATGTTTAGTGTAATAATATAATGCATAAAGTATTATCTGCTACACTTTAAAATATTTTTATTACTAATAATCTTTAAACATATTATATAGAGCATTTTACACACATAAATATTTTTATAACTCATCATATATTAAATATTCTAATAAAATTATTTTAAGTGAATATATACTTGAGATTAATTATGTTTAATAATAAATATATTAAGTTGAAAATATTATGTATCACTTTTAAATTTTTTATTATCTATCATAAACATATACAGCAATAACTAAATATTTAATTTTTGCTATTAAAAAATCATAAATATTTCTACAATGACATATACATGCATGTGGTTTTTGTGAGATTTATGCTAAATAGAAAATATTTTTGAATAGCATAAATTGATAAAATCTAATTCATTCACCATTTTTATATTTACTAATCATTTAAATTACTAAACAATATTATACTAAATTTTTGTTTAATACTTCATTAAAAAATTTGTATTTCAATTTAAATATATATCATAGAAATAATTGTTTTTAGATCTAAAGTATTTCTAGTGAGATAAAATTATTAAATTTATGTTCTAGATATTATAAATGTTTAAAGTATTACAATTATATAACTATCTGTTTACATATTTAAAATATTTTTATTAAAATCTTATCTAAACTACAAACATTTTATAATAAAATTTTTTTATAATGATTCATCATCATTTAAATAAAAAATCAAAGTTATTTCTAAAATATATATATATAATATATCTTATATAAATATATCTAATTTACATATACATACATAATATCAAATAAATAAAAAACCAATATATAATAAATATACATATAATATATAAATATATATATATATTATATATATTAATATATACATATATATACTAATAAATTTATATATACACATATTATATAACATATAAATATTAAATATATAACTCATAATAAATATATATATATATATATATATATATATAAATATATATAGATTTATATATATACAAACTAAAAATAAAATTCTAAAAAATGATAACAATGTATCTAAAAATATTATGTATATCTAAAATATATCTAAATATGGATCAATATATCTAAAATTTTTGATTTGCTATAAATATACGATAACAAAAATAATGCTTGTCAGTTTAATATCGATTCAAATGACATGTTAAAAATAGACTAAGTAAGAAATCAATCACAGAGTATAAACAACATACACTTAGTG
>CM063507.1:17463066-17478066 GCA_032207245.1 Pardosa pseudoannulata
CTACAAAATGTGGCTTCATTCTCGCAAATAGATCGTGCCACAGAACACTTTGAGGACTGTCAGATTAATTATGGCCACCCGGTATATGATACATAATTTTTATTTACTACTTATATGTCCTTTCAATAAATAGTTTCTACTAAATATAGCGTAGTTTTCCTCGATCTATATTTAACTTCTGTATATTATTGTATCTTTAAAAATGATTTAAAGATTAAAAAAATACTTTACTTAGAACACAGAAATTAATAGCTGAAATTACTATGATTTTCAGAAGCAAGAATTAAAAACTCTGTTATAGTCTAAGATTATCAATGATATAAAAATCAATTCTTTTAATGCCTTTTTACTTAATGCATACATAAATATTAAAAGTAAATAAGAACAAATAATAGGTACATTAAGTTCTTGTAATTACCATGATTATCTGGATATATGAGATTCTCCAACATATTCATTATTTTATCAAAAAGGAAATAAAGTTTCATTTATTTTGACAAAAAAAAAGAAAAAAAAAGAAACGTTCCACTTATTTAAGTAGATTCTCAAAGTTGGAAAGATCTTTACAAAGTTGAAACTTAATTTTTATGAAGTAGTATTTCTTTTTTAATACCAACACATTTCGAAACGGTTTTTTGGTTTGTTTGTACAAGAATCTGGATAAAAAGTACCGTATGTTTTTTTTCTTTAATGCTGGATTTTAATGTTTTTTCTGAAGACTATACCTTTTTTCGACTTGAAAACGTTATTGCAATTTGAAGATTACTTTTCAAACATGTCTTAAGAAAAAATTGTACATTGAAAATCTCTCTATAAATATAAGAAAAGTTAAGAAGTTATACTGGAAATTCTTTTCGTAAAATATTAGTTTAAGTGACACGCGATAATATCATAATAACCATAATGTAAAGCATTCTTTACAACTAAAAGTTAAAAATGTATATTTGTGAGTGTTATAAAACTAAAACTTTATATTAAAGATTTAACAAAATAAATATATCATTTTAAATAACTTGAATTTTAGAGTTGAACTAAGTGTGAGAAGTAATATTTAAAAAAGTATTTAAATAAATTTATATATATATATATATATATATATATATATATATATATATATATATATATATATATATATATATTTATATATATATATATATATATATATATATATATATATATATATATATATATATATATATATATGTATATATATATATATATATATATATATATATATATATATATATATATATATATATATATATATATATATATATATATATATATATATATATATATATATATATATATATATATATATATATATATATATATATATATATATATATATATATATATATATATATATATATATATATATATATATATATATATATATATATATATATATATATATATATATATATATATATATATATGTATATATATATATATATATATATATATATATATATATATATATATATATATATATATTATATATATATATATATATATATATATATATATATATATATATATATATATATATATATATATATATATATATATATATATATATATATATATATATATATATATATATATATATTATATATATATATATATATATATATATATATATATATATATATATATATATATATATATATATATATATTTATATATATATATATATATTTATATATATATATATATATATATATATATATATATATATATATATATATATATATATATATATATACATATATATATATATATATATATATATATATATATATATTTATATATATATATATATATATATATATATATATATATATATATATATATATATATATATATATATATAACTTCTTTTAAAATAAATTTAAACGAAGTAGTAGAATAAATTTATAATTTCTAATTACTTAAAACTTAAAAGTGTATTTATTATCTTTATATATCAGATGTAAGAAGCTATAAAGTAAAATATATAATTATTTTTCTTGAATAAAATATGATTAAAGAATTTTTATTATTATTATATCTCATTAGTCTAAAATAATTAAGTAATAGCGATAATTAACTATAACTGTGCATTTCAGATTTAATAAACAGACTATATGATTTTAAATGCCTGTAACTGTAAAGTTACTATAAAGGAAAAAAGTAATATTTCAGAACTATTTAAATAAATTATCTATTTTAAATAAATTTAGTAAATAAAAAATCATTTGTATTTGCTAACTTAACTTTTAGTTGAGTCGTTTACTAGCTATATAAAACTGCTTTTAATAAAATTAAATAAATATAACTGCTTTCAGTAATTGTATATAAATATAACTGCTTTTAATAATAGTAAATAAATATAACTCCTTTAATAATAATAAATAAATAAAAGTGCTTTTAATATTAGTAAATAAATTTAACTGCTTTTAATAATAGTAAATAAATATAACTGCTTTCAAAAATAGTAAATAAATATAACTGCTTTCAATAATAGTAAATAAATATAACTTAAAATGTGATTTATTGTAAATGCTTTTCCCATTTCTACTAATTTGTTTATCCGTCAATGTCGAATTTTATATGTTTGATTTATTATCTTTGATGTAATATTGATAAAATATAAATTCCTTCAACTTCCTCATACATCAAAACTGCATCAACTAAACAAACTTAGCAGCATTATCCAATAAACTTTGTCATCAATGAAAACTGCATAGTAATGAAATTTTTGGTACGCTATGCATTAGGGTCCACTTTACGTTAGAAACTCCGTAATGCATCCTAGACGTTAAAGCGCAAAAGTTACATTAATAGCTTTAAGATACGCCTCCTACTATATTTTTAGAAGAAACGGTATTGCTCCTTTTATTAGCTTGAAAAAGGATTTTACAGAAAACCATTACGCTAGGCATTATACTTAGAAAGATCAGTTTTATCAGCAGCTTTTAGATTGTGGTAAAGAATGAAAAAAGTTGGTGTATTCTCGTTTGTTTTTAGTTCGTTGATGTTGAGACAATTTAGATTTAAGTAAAACAGGTGAACTAAAATATAAAACAGTCGATATTTGATCAGGTTGTGTGAGAAGAAATTACATCAAATTTTAAGTACATTTGAATTTTCAAGTTAATCGGTAAAAGTTTTATGTATTATAACTCAATTTGCACAGAAGTCTAAATTTAATGAGAAAATTCAGAATAATTCATTGGTACATTGTTAAGTCTATGGAAACTTAACTCGCTTTGAATGAGTAAAAGATCGATGCTTTTGTGATTACTAAAATTATTTGTTGATTTCCATATTTCAGACTCAAGTTCTTTAAAATAATTTTAACTTTTAAACCCACCCGAAAGTTAGTGATAATTTGCTGTGAATTTTTATTGCTAAATTCTAAAAGTATTACCCAGCATATGTACAAAGGTTTTATCAGGAACTTTATATCAAACTTCGCCGCGCATTTCAGTTTAAGATCTAATTAAATATATTATGTATTTTAATTAAATTTAGTATTCAAAGATACATTTGTATTTTCCAACTTAAATTATAGTTAAGTCATTTATCAGCTATATAAAATTGCTTTTAAATTCTACTAGTGAATAATAGTAAATAACAATAAGAAAAAAAATTACTGTAAATGCTTTCTCCCCTTTCTACTGTTTTATTTATCTGTCAATCCCGGATTTCAAATGTTTGATTTATTATCCTTGAAGTAATATTGATCAGATATTAATTCCTTTAAATTCCTCATACATCAAAACAACATCAACTAAACAAACTTAACAGCATTATCCAATAAACTTTCGCATCAATGAAAACTGCATAGTAATGAAATTTCTTGTATGCTTGCATTAGGGTCCACTTTATAATAGAAACTTCGTAATGCATCCTAGACGTTAAAGCGCAAAAGTTACATTAATAGCTTTAAGATACGCCTCCTACTATATTTTTAGAAGAAACGGTATTGCTCCTTTTATTAGCGTGAAAAAGGATTTTACAGAAAACCATTACGCTAGGCATTATACTTAGAAAGAACAGTTTTATCAGCAGCTTTTAGTTTGTGGTAAAGAATGAAAAAAGTTGGTATATTCTCGTTTGTTTTTAGTACGTTGATGTTGAGACAATTTAGATTTAAGTAAAACAGGTGAACTAAAATATAAAACAGTCGATATTTGATCAGGTTGTGTGAGAAGAAATTACATCAAATTTTAAGTACATTTGAATTTTCAAGTTAATCGGTAAAAGTTTTATGTATTATAACTCAATTTGCACAGAAGTCTAAATTTAATGAGAAAATTCAGAATAATTCATTGGTACATTGTTAAGTCTATGGAAACTTAACTCGCTTTGAATGAGTAAACGATCGATGATTTGTGATTCATAAAATTATCTGTTGATTTAGATATTTCAGACTCAAGTTCTTTAAAATAATTTTAACTTTTGAATGCACCCAAAAGTTAGTGATATTTAACTGTGAATTTTTTATTGCTGAATTCTAAAAGTATTACCCAGTATATGTACAAAGGGTTTATTTGAAATTTTATATCAAACTTCGCCAAGAATTCGATTTTAAGAACTATTTAAATATATTATCTATTTTTATTAAATATATTGATTTAAGAGACATCTGTATTTTCCAACTTAAATTTTAGTTAAGTCGTTTATCAGCTATGTAAAATTGCTTTTAAATTCTACTAATCAAAATAATAATTAAAAATAAGAAAAAAAATTACTGTAAATGCTTTTTTAATTTCTACTGATTTTTTTTCTGTCAATCCAAGATTTCATACGGTTAAATTATTATCTTTGACGTAATATTGATAAGATATTAATTCCTTTAAATTCCTCATACATCAAAACAGCATTAACTAAACAAACTTAACAGCATTATCCAATAAACTTTCGCATCAATGAAAACTGCATAGTAATGAAATTTCTTGTGAGTTTGCATTAGGGTCCACTTAATGTTAGAAAATCCGTAATGCATCCAAACTGTAGACGTTAAAGAGCAAAAGTTACATTAATACCTTTAAGATACGCCTCCTACTATATTTTAGAAGAAACGGTATTGCTCCTTTTATTAGCGTGAAAAAGAATTTTACAGAAAACCATTACACTAGTCATTTTACTTAGAAAGAACAGTTTTATCAGCACATTATAGTTTGTGGTAAAGAATGAGAAAAGTTGGTATATTCTCGTTTGTTTTTAGTTCGTTGATGTTGAGACAATTTAGGGTAAAGAAAAACATCGGAATTAAAATGCAAAACAGTAAACATTTGATCATGTTGTGTGGGTAGAAATTACATCAAGTTTTAAGTACATTTGAATTTGACGTTAATCCTTAAAATTGTTTTGTATTATAACTCAATTTGCACAGAATATGTCTCGATTTAATGAGAAAATTGGGAACATTTTATTGGTATATTGTTAAGCCTATGGAAACTTAACTCGCTTTCTAGGAGTAAAGCCCAGTTTTTGCCATCGATGCTTTTGTGGTTCATAAAATTATCTGTTGATTTCCATATTTCAGACTCAAGTTCTTTAACAATATTTTAACTTTTGAAGTCAACCGAATGTTAATGACATTTAGCTGTGAATATTTTATTTGCTGAATTTTAAAAATTTTACCCAGCTTATATCAAAGGGTTTATCAGAAACTTTATACCAAACTTCGCCAAGCATTTGAATTTAAGAACTATTTAAATATATTATCTATTATTTAATAAATTTAGTAATTAAAGAGACATTTGTATTTGTCAACTTAAATTTTAGTTAAATGGTTTATCAGCTGTATAAAACTGCTTTTAAGTTATACTAGTCAATAATAGTAAATAAAAATAAGAAAAAAAATACTGTAAATGCTTTTTCCCATTTCTACTATTTTGTTTATCTGTCAAACAAGGATTTCATATGTTTTATTTATTATCCTTGACGTAATATTGATCAGATATTAATTCCTTTAAATTCCTTATACATCAAAACATCATCAACTAAACAAACTTAACATCATTATCCAATAAACTTTCGCATCAATGAAAACTGCATTGTAATGAAATTTCTTGTACTCTTGCATTAGGGTCCACTTTATGCTAGAAAATCCGTAATTCATCCAAACCGTAGACGTTAAAGAGCAAAAGTTACATTAATAGCTTTAAGATACGCCTCCTACTATATTTTTAGAAGAAACGGTATTGCTCCTTTTATTAGCGTGAAAAAGGATTTTACAGAAAACCATTACGCTAGGCATTATACTTAGAAAGAACAGTTTTATCAGCAATTTTAGTTTGTGGTAAAGAAAGAAAAAAGTTGATGTATTCTCGTTTGTTTTTAGTTCGTAGATGGTGAGAAAATTAAGCGTGAAATAAAACAACGGAATTAAAATACAAAACAGTAAATATTTGATCTTGTTGTGTGATTAGAAATTACATTAAGTTTTAAGTACATTTGAATTTTGACGTTAATCCGTGAAATTTTTATGTATTATTACTCAATTTGCACAAAAGTCTGGATTTAATGAGAAAATTGGGAATAATTGATTGGTACATTGTTAAGTGTATGGAAACTTAATTCGCTTTCAAGGAGTAAACCGCGGTTTTAGCGATCGATGCTTTTGTGAATCATAAAAGTATCTGATATTTTCCATATTTCAGACTTAAGTTCTTTAAAAATAATCTTAATTTTTGAAGCCATCCGAAATTTAGTGATATTTGCTGAATTCTAAAAGTAGTACCCAGGTTATAGACAAAGAGTTTATCAGAAACTTTATATAAAACTTCGCCAAGCATTTGGTTTTAAGAATTATTTAAACAAATCATCTGTTTTAATAAAATTTAGGAATTAAAGAGACATTTGTATTTTCAAAACTTAAATTTTAGTTAAGATGTTTATCAGCTAAATATACATCTACAATATTCAAAACTAACTTTGACTTAATAAAGAAAAAAAAATCTTTAATACTTTTTTGATAATCATTTTAAATATTTATCACGAAAGAATGTCAAGAATGCATGTTCTCATAAAAAATACTTATCACCAGTACAAATCAAAGCTTTAAATATTTCCTTAATTTTTTTCTAATCTATCAAAAGAAGGAAATTCTTTTTATGTATTCTAAAATGAAATTTTACTACTTTCAAACAGCATGATCCATCTATTCAACTAAACCAAGATATCTGATATATTTGAGAAAAGTTATTACAAAAAAGAGGTCAAATGCATTGATTAGATACTACAAACTCGAAAAGTTTTTCAAATATTCTTATAAATTTTCAACTGAATTTTTAAAGACTACTTTTTTATGATTTCACCTTTTTTCTGTTTTTGCTAAAATGTCTGTTGTTCCGAAATTTAGTGTTTTTATGTTTTATGTATTAGCATTAATTATTTACAAATTAAGAGTACATTTAAAATTTAAATATCTGAAAAAATGAAAAATCTACAAAAGTCACTTTTTAAACTAAAAACAAACTACAGAATATATGCTGTAAAAATTTTTATGTCAGATGTATTTTTATGTTGGTAAACATGAGAACAGTAAATGAATGTGGTTATTTATTGTTCATTTTCTTATACATTTAATAAAATAATTATATTAATAGACAAATTATTCTAAAAATATTGAATTGCAAATGAATATTCAAAAGCAGTTATCAGGAAAAAAATGTTTTGCAAAGAATTATTTCTTTAATGTAATTAGTCGTATATAATATTAAAGTATAGACTTTATAATTTATTTAATCAAAACTATTTTTTTTTAAATATTAATGAAATTTTTCTGTTCATAAATAATTTCTACATTATCATAACATCCTCAGTCGAACATCATCTCCGATTTTTTTTTACACCTGAAATTAATATTCGAAACGCACACTTGATAAAAAAAAGAACGCTTAAACTCACCTCTATAATTATTCACGTAAAAATCAACAAAAATGTATGCTAATATTCGAAAAATACAGACTTAATAAATTAAATGTGTCTGTAGCAGTGCTTCTGGTATCACGTGATAACCGTATCACCCCTTAGAGAGAAAGACTCTCAAAACAGGTAAAAGGTCATTAAAATTAATTACACCTCTCGACTGCCTCATTAAAAACAGCAATTTCGATTACTCCCCGCCTTCTAATTTCATTTCCATACATTTGTGCTATGATTTCTTTTGTTGGAAATGGCAACTGAACTACCTATACATGGAGAGAACTGAATGGGTTAGTAGCATTTGGAGCTTAGCTGCAATCTGCCATTTTTGATAAAGGGTTTGATTAGAGTACCTATTAAGGTAATGACTGTGTCGTAATCAAGAATCTAAACATTTTGTAAGAATGTTGTATTGTGTGTCAGAAAGAAATCTTTTGTGTTGCACAAATAAGATTGATCTGCTGATATAATATTCAATTGAAATGATTGTTTTTTTTTAACTAATTCCTTACTAGTAAAGCAAAGTATTTATTATGATATACCATGAATTTCCATCGATGTTGTTAATACAATTGAAGCCAATTGAATATAGTTTACATTTATCCCAACATTCATAAAACAATATAGATGTCTAGGAATATAAATATCTGGGATGTAGCTTCAACTGTTACTGCTTTATTTAGTTACTTATTATCGAAATGACTGCAAAATTAGAGGCTGTTTGATTTAATAGAAATTTACAGTCGTCGGAAAATAAGTAAATCGAAAATGGAAGCTTATTTTGATCAAAAAGTAAATGCTTTTGAAGAAAAACTTCTCTCACATTAATTGAGTACAAATAATTAAAATTCACTTTTCATTTTTAAACCATCTTCAACTGTTACTGCTTTATATAGTTGTGATTTATTTAGCTAATTATTACAGAAATCACTGCAAAAATTGGAGGCTGTTTGATTTAACACAATTTTACTGTCCGCAGTAAATGTGCAAATCCAAAATTGAAGCAAATCTTTCGTTAAAAAAATGCTTTTGACAGCTTCAACTTTTTCTGCGTTATATAGTCTTGATTTGCTTAGTTATTTATTTTCGAATTACTGCAAAGAATTGCAGGCTGTTTTATTTAACACAAATTCTCAGCCGTCAGTAAAAATACAAATCCAAAATTGAAGCTACCTTTCGTTAAAAAATAAATGCATCAAAAGGCAATATTCTCTGAGTAACTAAGTAAAAAGTTAGAGGTCACTTCTCCTTTTTAAACCAGCTTCAACTGTTATTGCTTTATATAGTCTTGATTTAATTACTTATTATAAGAATTACTGCAAAAATTGGAGGCTGTATGATTTAATACAAATTCACAGTTTCCAGAAATATTCAGATCTAAAATTTAAGATATCTTACGTCAAAAATAAATGCTTTAAAAGACAAACTTCTCTCACACTACCTAAGTGAAATTGATTAGAGTTTACTTCTCCTTTGTAAACCAGCTTCAACTGTTACTACTTTATATATTCTTGATTTATTTAGTTAATTATTATTGGAATTACTGCAAAAACTTGGAAGCTGTTTGCTTTAACACAAATTCATTCCCAGACATCAGTAAATATGCAAATAAACAATTGAAGCAATCTTTCTTTGAAAATTAATGCTTTTACTAGCTTCAACTGTTTCTGCTTTAGATAATCTTGATTTCTTTAGTTATTTATTTTTGAATTACTGCAGAAATTTGAGGCTGTTTGATTTAACACAAATTCCCCGTCTCCAGTAATTATTGAGATCTAAATTGAAGCTATCTTTCGTTCAAAAATAAATGCTTTAAAAGACAAACTTATATCACAGTAACTAAGCAAAATTAACTTCTCCTTTTCAAACCAGCTTCAACTGTTACTGCTTTATATAGTTTTGATTTATTTACTTATAAGAATTACCGCAAAAATAGGAGGATGTTTGATTTATTACAAATCCACAGTTTCTAGTAAATATTCAGATGTAAAATTGAAGTTATCTTTCGTTGAAAATAAATGCTTTAAAAGACAGACTTCTCTCACAGTAACTAAGTAAAATTAATTAGTGTTCACATCTCCTTTTTAAATCAGCTTCAGCTTTATATATTCTTGATTTATTTAGTTAATTATTATTAGAATTACTGAAAATATTCTAGGCTGTTTGATTTAACACAAATTCATTCCCAGACATCAGTAAATATGCAAATAAACAATTGAAGCAATCTTTCTTTGAAAATTAATGCTTTTACTAGCTTCAACTGTTTCTGCTTTAGATAATCTTGATTTCTTTAGTTATTTATTTTTGAATTACTGCAGAAATTTGAGGCTGTTTGATTTAACACAAATTCCCCGTCTCCAGTAATTATTGAGATCTAAATTGAAGCTATCTTTCGTTCAAAAATAAATGCTTTAAAAGACAAACTTCTAACTAAGCAAAATTAACTTCTCCTTTTCAAACCAGCTTCAACTGTTACTGCTTTATATAGTTTTGATTTATTTACTTATAAGAATTACCGCAAAAATAGGAGGATGTTTGATTTATTACAAATCCACAGTTTCTAGTAAATATTCAGATGTAAAATTGAAGTTATCTTTCGTTGAAAATAAATGCTTTAAAAGACAAACTTCGCTCACAGTAACTAAGTAAAATTAATTAGAGTTTACTTCTCCTTTTTAAACCAGCTTCAACTGTTACTGCTTTATATAGTTTTGATTTATTTACTTATAAGAATTACCGCAAAAATAGGAGGATGTTTGATTTATTACAAATCCACAGTTTCTAGTAAATATTCAGATGTAAAATTGAAGTTATCTTTCGTTGAAAATAAATGCTTTAAAAGACAAACTTCTATTAGAGTAACTAAGCAAAATTAATTAGAGTTTACTCCTCCTTTTTAAACCAGCTTCAACTGTTACTGCTTTATATAGTCTTGATTTAATTACTTATTTTAAAAATTACTGCAAAATTTGGAGGCTGTTTGATTTAATACAAATTCACAGTTTCCAGCAAATATTCAAATCTAAAATTGAAGCTATCTTTCGTTCAAAAATTAATGTTTCAAAAGACAAACTTTTCTTCTGTTAACTAAGTACAAATAATTATAGTTCAATTTATTTTAAATCAGCGTCAACAGTTACTGCTTTATATAGTTTTGATTTATTTAGTTACTTATTATTGGAATTACTGCAAATACTGAAGCTGTTTGATTTAACACAAATTCACTGTTGTCATTAAATATGCAAATCAAAAATTGAAGCTATCTTTCCTTAAAAAATAAATGCTTCTAAAAGCATGAACTTCTGCTGCTTTATATAGTTATTTCTTTAGGTATTTTTTTTGCGAATTACTGTAAATGTTTGAGGTTGTTTGATTTAAGACAAATTATAGTCAGAAAAATGCAAATCCAAAATTGAAGCTACTTTGTTAAAAAAATAAATGCTTCAAAAGGAAACTTCTCTGAGATTAAAATTAGAGGCTGTTTTGATTTAACACAAATTCACAGTTTCCAGCAAATATTCAAATCTAAAATTGAAGCTATCTTTCGTTCAAAAATTAATGTTTCAAAAGACAAACTTTTCTCACAGTAACTAATTAAATTAATTAGATTTCACTTCTCCTTTATAAACCAACTTCATATGTTACTCCTGAGTATATAGTCTTGATTTAATTACTTATTTATTAAATGAATTACTGAAAAATTTGAAGGCTGTTTGATTTAACACAAATTTACAGTCTTCAGGAAATTAGCAAATCCTAAATTGGAGCGATCTTTCGTTAAAAAATAAAAGCTTTCAAAGACAAACTTCTTTCACAGTAACTAAGTAAAATTAATTAGAGTTTATTTCTCCTTTTTAAACCAGCTTCAACTGTTACTGCTTTATATAGTCTTGATTTAATGCCTTATTATAAGAATTACTTTCTAGTTATATTCTTGATTTACTTACTTATTTATTATTGGAATTACTGAAAAAAATAGAGGCTGTTTTATTTAACACAAATTCACATTTGTCAGTAAATATGCAAATTCAAAGTTAAAGTTACTTTCCGTTAAAAAGTAAATGCTTTCAAAGACAAACTTCTCCCACAGTAACTAAGTAAAATTAATTGCACTTTATTTCTCCTTTTTAAACCAGCTCCAACTGTTACTTCTTTATATATTCTTGATTTATTGACTTATTTATTATTGGAATTACAGGAAAAGTTGAAGCCTGTATGATTTAATACAAATTCACAGTCAGTAAATATTCAAATCTAAAACTGAAGCTATCTTTCGTTCAAAAATAAATGCTTTCATATACAAACTTCTCTCACAGTATCTAAGTAAAATTAATTAGAGTTTACTTCTCCTTTTTAAACTAGCTTCAACTGTTACTGCTTTATATCGTCTTGATTTATTGACTTATTTATTATTGGAATTACAGAAAGAATTGAAGGCTGTTTCATTTAACACAAATTTACAGTCATTAGTAAATAAGCAAGTCCAAAATTGGAGCTATCTTTCGTTCAAAAATAAATGCTTTAAAAGACAAACTTCTTTCACAGTAACTAAGTAAAATTAATTAGAGTTTACTTCTCCTTTTTAAACCAGCTTCAACTGTTACTGCTTTATATAGTCTTGATTTATCGACTAATTTATTATTGTATTTACTGAAAAGTTTGAAGGCTGTTTGATTTAACACAAATTTACAATCGGACAAATTCAAAATTGGAGCTATCTTTCTTTAAATAATAAATGCTTTCAAAGATAAAGCTTCTCTCACAGTAACCAATAAAGTTAAATAGAGTTTACTTTTTCTTTTTAAACCAGCTTCACCTGTTATTGCTTTATATAGTCTTGATTTAATTACTTATTATAAGAATTACTGCAAAAATTGGAGGCTGTTTGATTTAATACAAATTCACAGTTTCCAGCAAATATTCAAATCTAAAATTGAAGCTATCTTTCGTTCAAAAATTAATGTTTCAAAAGACAAACTTTTCTCACAGTAACTAATTAAATTAATTAGATTTCACTTCTCCTTTATAAACCAACTTCATATGTTACTCCTGAGTATATAGTCTTGATTTAATTACTTATTATATGAATTACTGAAAAATTTGAAGGCTGTTTGATTTAACACATAATCACATTTTTCAGTAAATATGCAAATTCAAAATTGAATCTACCTTCTGTTAAAAAATAAATGCTTTCAAAGGCAAACTTCTCTTCTGTTAACAAAGTACAAATAATTATAGTTCAATTTATTTTAAATCAGCGTCAACAGTTACTGCTTTATATAGTCTTGATTTATTTAGTTACTTATTATTGGAATTACTGCAAAAATTGGAGGCTGTTTCATTTAACATAAATCCACTGTCGTCAGTAAATATAAAAATCATAAACTGGAGCAATCTTTCGTTAAAAACAAATGCTTTTTTCAGCTTTATCTGTTACTGTTTTATAAAGTCTTGATTTATTTAATTATTTATGATTGGAAATACTACAAAAATTAGAGCCTGTTTGATTTAACATAAATTCATAGTAGTCAGTAAATATACAAATCCAAAACTGAAGCTACCTTCAGTTAAAAAATAAATGCTTTCAAAGACAATCTTCTGTCACATTAACTAAGTAAAAATAATTGGAGTTGACTTCTCCTTTTGAAACCAGCTTCAACTGTTACTGCTTTATATAGTCTTGATTTATTGACTTATTTATTATTGGAATTACAGAAACGATTGAAGGTTGTTTGATTTAATACAAATTTACAATTGTCAGTAAATAAGCAAATAAAAAAGGAAGCTATCTTTCATTAAAAAATAAATGTTTTTTCAGCTTCATTGGTTACTGTTTTATATAGTCTTGATTTATTTAATTATTATGATTGGAAATACTAAAAAATTAGAGCCTGTTTGATTTAACAAAAATTCATAGTCGTCAGTAAATATGCAAATCCAAAACTGAAGCTACCTTCAGTTAAAAAATAAATGCTTTCAAAGACAAACCTCTCTCATATTAAGTAAATAAAGATAATTGGAGTTCACTGCTAAATTTTAAACCAGCTTCATCTGTTACTGCTTTATATAGTCTTGATTTATTGACTTATTTATTATTGGAATTACAGAAACAATTGAAGGTTGTTTGATTTAGTACAAATTTACAATTGTCAGTAAATAAGCAAATAAAAAAGGAAGCTATCTTTCATTAAAAAATAAATGTTTTTTCAGTTTCATTGGTTACTGTTTTATATAGTATTGATTTATTTAATTATTATGATTGGAAATACTAAAAAATTAGAGCCTGTTTGATTTAACAAAAATTCATAGTCGTTAGTAAATATGCAAATCCAAAACTGAAGCTACCTTCAGTTAAAAAATAAATGCTTTCAAAGACAAACCTCTCTCATATTAAGTAAATAAAGATAATTGGAGTTCACTGCTAAATTTTAAACCAGCTTCATCTGTTACTGCTTTATATAGCCTTAAATTAAATACTTATTCATTATTGGAATTATTGAAAAAATTGGAGGCTGTTTTATTTAAGATAAACTACTGGTCGTCAGTAAATAAGCAAATCCAAAATTGGAGCTATCTTTCGTTCAAAAATAAATGCTTTAAAATACAAACTTCTCTCACAGTAACTAAGTAAAATATATTAGACTTTACTTTTCGTTTTTAAACCAGCTTCAACTGTTATTGCTTTATATAGTCTTAATTTATTGACTTATTTATTATTGGAATTACAAAAAAAGTTGAAGGCTGTTTGATTTAGCACAAACTCACAGTCGTTAGTAAATAAGCAGATCCAAAATTGGAGCCATCTTTCGTTCAAAAATAAATGCTTTAAAAGACAAACTTTTTTCACAATAACTAAATAAAATTAATTAAGTTTATCTCTTTTTTTTAAACCAGCTTCAACTGTTACTGCTTTATATAGTCTTGATTTAATTACTTATTAATTATAGGAATTACTGAAAAATTTGAAGGCTGTTTGATTTAACACAAATTCACAGTCATCAGTAAATATTCAAATCTAAAATTGAAGCTATCTTTCGTTCAAAAATAAATGCTTTAAAAGACAAACTTCTCTCA
>CM063507.1:17485566-17493066 GCA_032207245.1 Pardosa pseudoannulata
ATCGATTTACATTACCAAGCTTTTCATTGTCAACCGCAACATCTAAAATATACAAAACTAACTTTGACTTAATAAGGAAAAGAAAACCTTAATAATTATTTGAAAATCATTTAAAATATTATTCCAAAAAATAAGCCAATAATACATGTTCTAAAAAAACTGGTTATCCCCAGTACAAATTTCAGCTTTAAATATTTTCTTAAAAACGCATAAACTGTCAAAAGAAGGAAATTATTTTTATGTATTCCAAAATACATTTTTACTACTTTCAATCACCATAATTTGTCGATTCTACTAAATCAGGAAATCTGATACAATTGGCAATGAATTGCCAATAATAAATAAGAATCTATGAACAGTGAAATCATAAGCTCTTGAAAGCTCACAATCTGTCAAAAATGACAAATATCTTTACTGAAACTTTACTATTCTCAAAGACCATGAATGAAGAAAAAGACAAATATGAGAAATCGATTTACATTACCAAGATTTTCATTGTCAACTGTAACAGCTAAAATGTACAAAACTGACTTAATAAGCAAAAGAAATCCTTAATGCATATTTGAAAATCATTTTACATATTATTCACAAGAGAAAGCCAAGAATGCATGTTCTAAAAAACTGGTTATCACCAGTACACATTAGGGCTTTAAATATCTCATTAAAAAGGCATAAACTGTCAAAAAAGGAAAATCTTTTTATGTATTCCAAAATGATATTTTACTACTTTCAAATAGCATGATTCGTCAATTCTGCTAAATCAGAAAATCTGGCACATTTAGTAATGATTTGCCAGTGATAGATAAGAATCTATCAACAGTGAAATCATGAGCTCTTGAAAGATGACAATCTGTCAAACATGACAAATAGCTTTACATAATTAAAACTGTAACTTAACAACTTTCAAACACTATGAATGAAGTTAAAATCAAATATGAGGGATCAATTTACATTACCATGCTACACATTGTCAACAGTAAGACAAGAATGCATGTCTAATAAAAAATGGTTACCACCGGTACAAATTTAAGCTTTAAATATTTCCTTAAAATCACATAAACTGTCAAAAGAAAGAATTTCTCTTTATGTATTCCAAAATGAAATTTTGCCACTTTCAAACAGCATGATTCGTCTATTCTACTAAATGAGGATATCTGATACATTTGGAAATGATTTGCCAGTGATAGATAACAATCTATCAACAGTTAAAACAAAGCTCACAATCTGCCAAAAATAACAAATAGCTTTATCTAATTAAAACTGAAAATTTACAACTTCCAAACAACATGAATCAAGGACAAAATAAATATGTGAAATCTATTTACATTACCATGTTACACATTGTCAACATTAACAGCTAAAATTTACAAACCTAACTTTGACTTAATAAGCAAAAGAAATCCTTAATATTTATTTGAAAATAATTTTATGTATTATTCATAAAAGAAAGCCAAGAATGAATGTTCTAATACAAAATGGTTATCACCAGTACACATTAAAGCTTTAAATATTTCTTTTAAAATGCACTAAATGTCAAAAAAAAAGGAAATTCTATTCATATATTGCAAAATGAATTTTTGCTTCTTTCAAACAGCATGGTTCGTCGATTCTACTAAATCAGGAAATATGATACATTTATCAATGATTTGCCACTGATAAAGATGAATCTATCAACAGTGAAATCATAAGCTCTTGAAAGCTCACAATCTGTCAAAAATGACAAACAGCTTTATCTAATTAAAACTGAAATTTCACTGCTTTAAAACACCATGAATCAAAGACAAAACAAATATGATTAATCGAATTACATTACCATGCTACACATTGTCAACTGTAACAGATAAAATGTACAAAACTAACTTTGACTTAATAAGAAAAAGAAATCTTTAATACTTATTTGAAAATCATTTTAAGTATTATTCAAGACAGAAAGGCAAGAATGCATGTTCTAATAAAAAATGGTTATCACCAGTACACATTAGACCATTAAATATTTTCTTAAAAACGCATAAACTGTAAAAAGAAGGAAATTATTTTTATGTATTCCAAAATGAAATTTTAATGCAATCAAACAGCATGATTCGTCGATTCTACTAAATCAAGAAATCTGATACAGTTGGCAATCATTTGCCAGTGATAAACAAGAATCTATCAACAGTGAAATGATATGATATTGAAATCTCACCATCTGTCAAAAATCACAAATATCTTTATCAAATTAAAACTGAAACTTTACTATTTTCAAACACCATGAATCAAAGAAATCCCAAATATGAGGAATTAGTTATCATGCTACACGTTGTCAACCGTAACAAATAAAAGGTACAAAACTATCTTTGATTTAATAAGTAAAAGAAATCCATAATACTTATTTGAAAATCATTTTATGTATTATTCACAAAAGAAAGCATGTTCTCATAAAAAATGGTTATCGCCAGTACACATTACAGCTTTAAATATTTCCTTAAAAAAAGTATTAAATCTCGAAAGAAAGCAATTATTTTCATCTATTCCAAAATGCCTTTTTACTAGTTTCAAACAGCATGAATCCACTAAATCAAGAAATCTGATACAATTGACGATAATTTGACAAAACATTCAAAACGCTCCAACAAAGATTTAATCGCATGACCTCACTTACTATTCAACGACTGGACACAGAAAAAAATAATATGAACATTTTGACATGTATGATATCCATAGAGTTCTGTAACGCTCCCTCAAATTTCCAGACCTTTTCATTTGATTAAACTGCGATGCATAAAACATGAGGTCCTGTAATACACGGTGGAACTCTGAACACATTTAAATAGACAAGACTGCGGACGGATTCTCTCTACTGTGTCATGGCAGTATGACATGCCTTTCACACCAGATTATAAATAGTCATTGTGATTATGCAGCGTGCCTTTATGGTTGCAGATGATCAGAATTATCTGTTTCGTGAAGACATGTTCGCAGTATTTTTTATATAAAATAATTTACTGATGCTAGAGGTTCTCACGAAGATATGATTTACATGGTTACATTTGAGAAACATTAAGAACTTTTGTAGGGACATTTGATATACTGCAAACTCTGTACCATTTAGAATTGCAAAAAAAGCTATATATATATATATATATATATATATATATATATATATATATATATATATATATATATATATATATATATATATATATATATATATATATATATATATATACATATATATATATATACATATATATATATATAATATATATATATATATATATATATATATATATATATATATATATATATATATATATATATATATATATATATATACATATATATACATATACATATATATGCATATATATACATATATATACATATATATACATATATATATATATACATATACATATATATACATATATATATATATATATATATATATATATATTATATATACATATATACATATATATATACATATACATATATACACATATATATATATATATACATATACATATATACATATATATATACATATACATATATATATATATATATATAATATATATATATACATATAAATATATATACATATAAACATACATACAGATAGACATATATACATATATATATATATATATATATATATATATATATATATATTATATATATATATATATATATATATATATATATATATATATATATATATATATATATATATATATATATATATATATATTATATATATATATATATATATATATATATATATATATATATATATGTATATGTATATGTATATGTATATGTATATATATATATATATATATATATATATATATATATATATATATATATATATATATATATGTATATGTATATATATATGTATATGTATATATATATATATGTATATGTATATATATATATATATATATATATATATATATATATTATATATATATATATATATATGCATATATATATGTATATGCATATATATATGTATATATATATATATATATATATATATATATATATATATATATATATATATATATATATATATATATATATATATATATATATATATATATATATATATATATATATATATATATATATATATATATATATATATATATATATATATATATATATATATATATATATATATAGTCTACCACTAAGTATTTGGACACCGATGCAAATGACGATTTCTGGGGTTCTCATGTACATTACAGCGGTATACAACGTGTAGGAAACAGCATCGTAATTAGTCGGATGAAAGATGCAGCGCAATTCGGAGCTCTCTGATTTCGAAGAAAGTATAATTATCGGGTATCAGAAATGTAGCCGATTCTTAAAGGCCATATCTAGCGATCTGAAGTACCCAAAATCGACAGTAGCCTATGTGATTAAGAAATGGAAGGTGAGCGGTGATTGTCGGAATGTGCCCCGAATCGGCAGACCAAAGAAACTGGGAGATAGACACCGACGAGTACTGTCTAGACAAATTCAGAAGAACCGCGCCCAACCGATGGTCCTCATCCTCGAGGAGTATCAACAGTCATCCGGGACTACATACACCAGTCATATTGTTTCAATGAATACCATCATTAAGCAAGCACGTCTGCTTGATTATCATAGTCATGCTGCTGGTCATAAGACTTTGATCACAAAGTCCAACTTCGCAGCTCGGTTAATGTGGTCCAAAGAACATCGAAATTGGACCGTAGATCAGTGGAAACTGGTTCATTAGAGCGACGAATCAAGGTTCACCCTTTACCGTTCGGATGGCATAGTCTGGGTCTGGCATCTGGAAGAACGTCTCCTTCCTGAACGCATTCTGCCAACAGTCAAGTTCGTCGGAGGGGGAATCGTGGTCTGGGGGGGTGTCTCCTGGTATGAACTGGGACCCCTGGTCCCCATTCATGGTAAACTCTACGAAAATGCCTATTGCACTATTTTGGATGACAATGTGCTTCCTACGTTGTCGCAGTTTTATGGGTTATACCACTGTTACTTTTAGGACGACAATGCCAGTTGTCATGTTTTGAGGTTAGCCAAGGCTTGGTATGGTGTCAATGGAGTTCATCGAATGGACTGGCCTGCCCAGAGCCCAGAGCCCAGACCTGAACCCTATCGAGAACATCTAACACGAGTTGGATCGCTGAATTAAGGGCACTAACCATCCAAGATCGGTGAAAGAGCTAGTATGTCTACTCCAAGCGTTTTTTAGCCGATCGATGGCCGAATGGTTAGGGTGCTGGCCTTTGGAACCGGAGTTCGTGGGTTCGAATCCCACTATGGCATGGATGTTCGTAGCCATTCGGAATCGGCGTTAAGCAGTAGGTCCCGGTCTCATTAGCCCTCCTGATGCAAAAAAGTAGACCGTAGCACTCAAAACCAAACTAACCAAGCATTTATTAATGCTTAAAGTTCCAGATTTTATTAATTCAAGAAGATAAAACGCGCCGTTAACTACTTTTGGACTTAGATATTCTATATCACTTTTTTTTTATCTCACGCTTTATATTAACTTTCAATCGGAAATGCCTAAGAAAATCTATAAATGTATCATAACAGAGTTTTAACTATTAATGTTACCTCTTGATGGTGAATGCAAGACAATACAAGAAAGCGAGCTTATTTTGCAAATATTTCTCCGAATTTAAATACCTTTACATTTATTCGGTACAAATGGTTTTCCTTTTATATCAGTCTGTGCATTGTATTCTTTATAACTATTATGTAATAGTAAGAAAAGAAAATAACAAGCATAAAATATAATGATTTCATTTGCCCCTAGTGGGTTGTATAAAGTATATTTCAGAAGACGTTTAAATTAAATAAACTTAATCTAATAATAAACACAATTCAATTACCCAAAATAAATCGTAATTCAAACTAAATTTTAGTTTACATTGAAGGCAAAAATTGTATTAAAAGTGATTTAAAAATGATTATACGAGTCAAAAAAAAAGAAATCGTTATTTCTTGAGAAAATAACATTCTGTACATGAAGCGCGAAAGCCCAATCGTAAACAGTCAACATTTTTCGCTTCTATATTGCTAAAATAAACATTTTGAATGTTATAAATATTTATATCGTCTAGACACTATAATGGAGTATGCACACTATAGAAATAAAAGTGGAGATTTATTTTATAATTTCTACTGCTTTTTCTGTTCCGTTCACTATTCTATAATAATATTTTACCTAGAACGATGTCTAAAATTTGTTGCGTACTTAAATTTTATTATTTATCTACTTTTCAAATTCTTGTGTTGATTAGATATATTGTGCTGATATACACTTTTTAGTGTATAAAATTAGCAATAAGATATTATAAGCTAATCTAGTGTGCATATATATATATATATATATATATATATATATATATATATATATATATATATATATATATATATATATATATATATATATATATATATATATATATATATATATATATATATATATACATATATATATATATATATATATATATATATATATATATATATATATATATATATATATATATATATATATATATATATATATATATATATATATATATATATATATATATATATATATATATATATATATATATATATACATATATATATATATATATATATATATATATATATATATATATATATATATATATATATATATATATATATATATATATATATATATATATATATATATATATATATATATATATATATATATATATATATATATATATATATATATATATATATATATATATATATATATATATATATATATATATATATATATATATATATATATATATATATATATATATATATATATATATATATACATATATATATATACATATATATATATATACATATATATATACATATATATATATATATATATATATATATATATATATATATATATATATATATATATATATATATATATATATATATATATATATATATATATATATATATATATATATATACATATACATATATATGCATATATGTAACAATAAAATTCTAAGACACAATTCTGATAATGTCGGCCGACGATTATTTTCCTGGAACCTTAAATT
This sequence comes from Pardosa pseudoannulata, assembly GCA_032207245.1. Taxonomy (NCBI): domain Eukaryota; kingdom Metazoa; phylum Arthropoda; class Arachnida; order Araneae; family Lycosidae; genus Pardosa; species Pardosa pseudoannulata. The sequence continues at coordinate 17,492,676 of CM063507.1, forward strand.
TAGAATCGCATTCCCGTTGATTTATTTTTCCGCACTGTGACGTACTACCTTCTAGAATAAACGAAAATAAATTAAATTAAAGGGTTTGTTTACCGGAATAACATCATTCCTTTATTTACATTATATTAAGTTATGTCATATATATATATATATATATATATATATATAAAGGGGCTAGTTGGTACCCTGTCCGATTACACACATGCATATATATATATATATATATATATATATATATATATATATATATATATATATATATATATATATATATATATATATATATATATAATATATATATATATATATATATATATATATATATATATATATATATATATACATATATATATATATGTATGTATGCATGTATGTATATGTGTGTGTAATC
>CM063507.1:17495566-17503066 GCA_032207245.1 Pardosa pseudoannulata
CTACTTATGACTGATTAAGAGAGACCCCTCGTGATTCCACAGGTTGTCTGTCTCGTCCCCATGGCAACTGCTGTCAACAGTTGGCGGAATTCGATTGGTGTCACTTTATTTTACTACCCGTCTCTGTGCCCGCGGGGATACGTTAGCCTGTCACGCCACTCGTCGTGTTTCCGTAAGTTTGGCGTGATTTTACTCTTTTGGTGTTTTTTCTGTCACAGTAGGATACGTTGTCCGTAGTGGATATTTCTTATTAGTAACCTCTTCATCCCAATCCTTTTCTAGGTGTTTTAGATTCTCAGTTATATCTTCTTAGTTCTACTCAAAGTTATATACGCTAATTCTTATAGTAATAGTGTACTTGCAAGGTGAAAGTATGTTCATTCTTTTTAGTTATACGATCTACTTTTACTATATATGTACTACCTAGAACTAAAGAAATAAAAGTAATCTATAGTTAGATATTAATCCTTATACTTCATTAGTATAAAAGTAACCACATTTGAAGTATAATAAGGTTAGGTACTTAACGAAAACTAAAACATTAATCAGATTGCAGTTAAAAGGTTAACGAAATTAATCGATGTGGCCATATTTGGAAATTAATCCTTATACTCCACTACTATAAAAGTAACCACATTTGAAGCATAATAAATCTATTTACCTATAGGAAACTAGAACATTAATGAGGTTACAATTAAAAGGCTAACGAACGCAACGTAAACTATATGACCAAATTTGGAAATTAATTCCTTTACTCCACTAGTATAAAAGTAATGACATTTGAAGCATAATAAATCTAGGTACCTATAGGAAACTAAAACATAATTGAGGTTACAGTTAAAAGGCTAACGAAATCAACGTAATCTATAGAACTATATTTGGAATTTAATTCCTATAGTCCACTAGCATAAAATTAATTACATTTGAAGCATAATAAATCTAGGTACCTATGAAAAAGTCAACATTAATAAGGTTACAATCAAAAGGCTCAGGAAAACAATGTAATCTATCTGGCCATATTTGGAAATTAATTCCTATACTCCACTAGTATAAAAGTAATTACATTTGAAGCGTAATAAATCTAGGTACCTATGAAAAAGTCAACATTAATAAGGTTAAAATCAAAAGGCTGAGGAAAACAATGTAATATAGCTGGCCATATTTCGAAATTAATCCTTATGTTCTATATTATAAAAATAACCAAACTTGGAGCATAACAAATCTAGGTACCTTTTGCAAACTAAGATTTTCAGATTCCAAAAAAAAAAATGTAAAAAAAAATCAGCATAATCTAATATAATCAGCATAATATCTTATATCAAAGGAGTCACGTTCCTTACTTAACAAATAGGCCTAGCACACAGATTTCGAGGCTTTCCCTTTTGAGAACGCGATGTAATATTTCATCAAATATTTTCTGTGTTTATGTTCTTTTTACCTACCGCCATTGGTGTGTTATATTATGTTCTAAATAAAATAGGTTTTTGTAAGTCTGCATCAATCAACTCGACTACATTATGTTACAGTATTCTTAAATTATGTAGACGTTATTATTTAAGATATTATATATATATATATATATATATATATATATATATATATATATATATATATATATATATATATATATATATATATATATATATATATATATATATATATATATATATATATATATATATATATATATATATATATATATATATATATATATATATATATATATATATATATATATATATATATATATATATATATATATATATATATATATATATATATATATATATATATATATACATATATATATATATATATATATATATATATATATATATATATATATATATATATATATATATATATATATATATATATATATATATATGTGTGTGTGTGTGTGTGTGTGTGTGTAATATGGGCGAGACTCGTTCACAACACAGTTTATTTCTTGTAAGAAACATGAATTGCATACAATAGGCAAATACTTTTACAACCTCGTGCACATAGACAATGTGATCAGGCACACGCACTTTTCAAGTAGGGATTCCTAAGGTAAAAAGACTACGAATAATCCCTAATCCCAACTGATCACGTGATAAAAAAAACCCATGTATAAAGAGAACGCGCAAACTATTGGCTAAAGTAGTACAGACAGAGGCTGAATTAAGTCTGTAGCGTGTCTGGAGGGAAAAATCAGAAATACTGCGTAAGCCCTGAAAGTACTTTATGAACAAAAGTTATTAAATTAATATTAAAATACTTAACTAAGGTATTTTAATATTACACACACACACACACACACACACACACACACATATATATATATATATATATATATATATATATAGATAGATAGATAGATAGATAGATATAGATATAGATATAGATATAGATATATATAACTTATGTATTCTCATTACCCAGTAAGCCGGGTCTATTCAAAATAATAGCGGCCAATTCAAGTGTAATATGGCGAGTACAATTTGCCCGTTACATATACGTAAAGAGAGATTGAAAATTTAACGAAATAATTCCTTAATTTACAATAAACGAATGCAGATAACTGGTTGGAAAATGCACATTAAAATCTTCATTTTAATGAAAATTCTGGGTTCGTTCTTTATAATTAATGCATTGTACAACTAAAGTCATCCATTAATCGATAGCATGCTATCGGAACTGGTTCCCACTCATTAATCCTTTAGCTTAAATAATTAATTAACAAAGACTTCACTGTAATTACAATGGTGCTATAGATTAATTCCACATTATACGAACGTTCTGTTAAGTACTTAAAGTGATTCTTCTGCATTTGAGAGAAAGGGTTACAAAGTATTACATCTAAAGATGTGAATATCTAACCCTTTCTCTTATAATTTTTGCCTTTGAGTTTCGTGACCATGACATTAAAAATGACTATCGACTTTGCCATTTCAATGACTATGTGTATTAACAGTTTCCCATTTTGACGCTATGATATTTATACTCCGCGTTATAATAAACATACTATTTCTCAGATTCATGCTATCGGAGTGAATATATAATCCTTTCTCGCATATTTTTTGACTTAGAGTTTCCTTACCTCACCATTAAAAATTATTATCGACTTTGTCAGTTCGATGGCTATGTGTATTAACTCTTTCACTTTTTAACGCTATATTTAAACGCTGAGTTATTATAAATATACTATTTCTCAAATTCATGCTATCGGTGTGAATATTTAACCCTTTCTTGCATAATATTTGCCTTTGAGTTTCGGGATCATACCATTAAAAATGACTATCGACTTTGTCAGTTCAATAACTATGTGTATTAACTCTTTCACATTTTAACGCTGTGAGATTTAAACGTTGAGTTTTAGTAAACATACTACTTCTCAGATTCATGCATTCGGAGTGAATATCTAACCCTTTCACTTATAATTTTTGCCTTTGAGTTTCGTGATCACGTCATTAAAAAATGACTATTAAATTTGTCAGTTAAATGACTATATGTATTAAATCTTTCACATTTTAACTCTATGATATTTAAACGCTGCGTTATAATCAACATAATATTTCTCAGATTCATGTTATCGGAGTGAATATCTAACCCTTTCTCGCATAATATTTGCCTTTTATGTTCGTGCCACGCATTAAAAATGACTATCGAATTTGTCAGTTCAATGACTTTCACATTTTAACGCTATGGTATTTAAACTCTTCGTTATAATAAATATACTATTCCGGAGATTCATGCTATCGGAGTGAATATTTAAAAATTTCTAGCATAATTTTGGCCTTTGAGTTTCGTGACCATGTCATTATAAATGACTATCTACATTTTCAGTTCAATGACTATGTTTATTAACTCTTTCACATTTTAACGCTATGATATTTAAAAGCTGATTTATAATAAACATACTATTTCTCAGATTCATGCTATCAGAGTGAACATCTAACCCTTTCTCGCATAGTGTTTGCTTTTGAGTTTCGTGACCAGGCCATAAACGACTATCGACTTTGCCAGTGCAATGTGTATGTTTATTAACTCTTTCAGATTTTAAAGCTATGATATTTAAAAGCTGCAATATAATAAACATACAATTTCTTAGATTCATGCATTCGGAGTGAATACCTAACCCTTTCTCGCATAATATTTGCTTTTCCGTTTCATGACCATGCCATTAAAAATGACTATCGAATTTGTCAGTTCAGTGACTATATGCATTAACTCTTTCAGATATTAACGCTATGATATTTAAATGCTGCATTCTAATAAACATAAAATTTCTCAGATTCGTTCAGATTCTGTTGCCATGTCTGAATTTACAAATCTTTTGGCGAGCAGCCAGATTTTAATTTCGATTTAAGAGGAAATTAATTCATGAAGCATAACTCCTACTTACCTTGCTACATTAATTAAAGAAGATAGTACTTTTTACACAGGCTTAAAATATTCATTATAACAGGTTTCACTCGATTTTTTATAAAATAGAATATTCTACTTATCTTCTACTACTTTTTAATGCATTAATGTTTCTTTAATATAAAAAAATATTATTTTTTTATCACATAGTATCATAAGTAGTATATTTTTTATAATAATGTAAAACTAGACACCTAATACAAAATAAATTTCCCTTCCACATAATATAAATTCTGAAATTCTAAATAAAAAACAAATATTTAATATTAACTTACAATTGAAAAATACTATTAAATTCTATTATTAAGTGATAATTAACATTATTTGCAATTATTTTTTTTAAATTTACAATACAGATATTATTTTGTTTTATTATTTCAAGTAGCATAATTTTGAAAATAACATAAAATTATACACCAGATGAAAAAAATTAAATTAATATTTTTAGCTTATAATAGAAATTCAGAATTTGTATTATAATATAAAATTCATTAATAATTTGCTATTAAATATTACTCTTAATCAATATTAATTACCATTCATTCATATTTATTAATATTCATTTACTAATATAACACATTTAAACTTATTTTATAATATTCAATTAAAAATATTATTTTGTTCTATGATTTTAAACAGTATGTTTATTAGAAAAGCTTAAAAATATACCTGAAATAATAACAATTAAATTCACATCCCAAGAACATTTTCGAAATTCTACATTAATTTGGTTTAGAGCGGTACGGTCTAGTGTTTTTCACACCAGGGTTAATGAAACCGGGACCTATTGCTTAAAGCCGATTCGTAATGTCTACTTAAATCCATGCCTGCAGCGGGATTAAGAACCTGGTACCGAAGATCAGCTCCTAACTTTTCGGCCATCATTCAGCTAAATTCGTTATTACAAAGTAAAGTTTTATATAAAATTAAAATTTTATATCTTTTTCATTTTTAAAACTAAACTTACACTGGTATGTCACCATTTAAAATTTTAAATAATCATAAATATGTTAACAAAAATTTTATAAAAAAATATCGTTTATCCTTCTTTAAAGAAAATATACCGTTCGTTTTACCATAATTGTGGTTCTCACCATAAAATAGAAAATTAGGTTCTATATGGTATAAAATTTGTTTTTAATTATTAAATTTTAAAAGTTGTTGGGAGTTTTAACATAATTGAGGTTATCACAATAAAATAGAGAATTAGGTTCTATATGATATAAAAAATTGTTTCCAATTATTAAATTTATAAGGTTTTGGGCGTTTTAACATAATTGAGGTTTTCCCAACAAAACAGAAAATTACGTACTATATGATATAAAAAATTGTTTCTAATTATTAAATTTTAAAAGTTGTTGGGCTTTTTAACATAATTGAGGTTCTCACAATAAAATAGAAAATTAGGTTCTACATGATATAAAATTTTTTTTCTAATTATTAAATTTTAAAAGTTGTTGGGCTTTTTCCCATAATTGAGGTTCTCACAATAAAATAGGAAACTAGATTCTATATGATATAAAAAATTGTTTTTGATTATTAAATTTTAAATGTTGTTAGGCATTTTAACATAATTGAGGTCCTCACAATAAAATAGAAAATTAGGTTCTATAAGATATAAAAAATTGTTTATAATTATTAAATTTTAAAAGTTGTTGGGCGTTTTACTATAATTGAGGCCCTCACCATAAAACAGAAAATTAGGTTCTATATAATATAAAAAATTGTTTCTAATTATTAAATTTTAAAATTTGTTGAACTTTTTAACATAATTTAGGTTATCACAATAAAATAGAAAATTAGGCTCTATATGATATAAAAATTGTTTCTAATTATTAAATTTTAAAAGTTGTTGGGCGTTTTAACATAATTGAAGTGTTCACAATAAAATAGAAAATTAGATTCTATATGATACAAAATATTGTTTCTAATTATTAAATTTTAAAAGTTGTTGTTCTTTTTCACATAATTAAGGTTCTGACAATAAAATAGGAAATTAGATTCTATATGGTATAAAAAATTATTTTTGATTATTAAATTTTAAATGTTGTTAGGCGTTTTAACATAATTGAGGTTCTCACAATAAAATAACAAATTAGGTTCTATATGATATAAAAAATTGTTTCTAATTATTAAATTAAAGTTATAGGGAGTGTAAGTAAATTTATATTCTTTTTAACACATTGTAGGTATATAATGCTGGCTTTTTAAAAAATAAACTATAAGAAAACCAAATAATTTTTAAAAATTAAACGCTTGATAGCAATTCCACAAAAGCATGTATAACACACAATGCAGAATATGCTATTATATATTGAATCAAATGTACGGGAAAAGATTTTTACAATGCGTTAACAAAAATTATTAATTTAAATATATAAAACTTTGCATATATTTACAATGAAAATAACTAGAAACCTATAAATAATTGTAAGTAAATAAAAATTAAAATAATAATAAGTTAATCGCAGTTAAAAGAATAGAAAGTCACATTTAAAAATGCTTTAAATATCAAATAATTTATTAATTTCAATTTTTTGAAATATTTTGTTAATTTTTAAAAGAATTTCTGTGAAATAATTTTCAAATTTTTCTTTTATTTTTTGCATCATTATTCCTAGGTGTATTATTTTAACATACTTAAGTAATTTTTGTTTATATGTTGAATGATTAATTAATAGTAAATTAGTATCTTCTTAAGAAGCCTTCACAATAAAATTTCATAAAAAATTCGAGCTTTTGAAATTTTAATTGAATTTTAAAATTTCATTTAATATTTAAATAAATAATCTAAATAATATCAAAATTTAAACGTATATATAGATTTATTTTAACAAATATTACGAGCTTGTATAAATATTTTGTAAGAGCCTAGGAAAAATAAGTCACAAGAAATATATAAGTAATAAAAAATATTATAAAAATTAAACTATACAAAAATATTTATTGATTTTAAGGAAAGTGATTAATTTACATTTACTTCAAATTACACATCATTTATCTAAGAATTTTTATTTGTTTTTCAAAATCTACTTGTAGAATAATATACATTTTAAGATATGTATTATATTTTATAATACATACTTAAAA
>CM063507.1:17515566-17518066 GCA_032207245.1 Pardosa pseudoannulata
TAAGAGTGGAGAATTGTCTTATCTCCCTGCACAAGCATCTCCGTTTGTCTCACTGATGATACAAGACCTCCTATTTCCTTAATTCTAGCAGTTGACGTGCTTCAGCCTGTTAATAAGCACTGATGTGGTTAATAACTGCATCTTATGATTTATCGCAACAAAATCTTATACATACACACATATGTGTGTAATATATAAAAATTATTACAACTAAATATCTTTCTAAAATTCTCCTCTTATCGTAACAAAATCTTATACATACACACATATGTGTGTAATATATCAGAATTATTACAACTAAATATCTTTCTAAAATTCTCCTCTTATCCTAACAAAATCTTATACATACACACACATGTCTGTGTAATACATCAAAATTATTACAACTAAATATTTTTTTAAAATTCTTCTCTTATCTTAACACAATTTTATACATACACACATATGTGTGTGTAATATATAAAAGATATTACAACTAAATTATTACATCTTTCTAAAATTCTCCTCTTATCGTAAAAAAATCTTATACTTACACACATATATGGGTGTAATATATGAATATTATTATTAATAAGTATATTTCTAAAATTATCCTCTTATCGTAACAAAATCTTATACATACACACATATATGTGAGTAATATATCAAAATTATTACAACCAAATATATTTCCAAAATTCTCCTCTTATAGTAACAAAATCTTATACATACACATATATGTGTAATATATCAAAATTATTACAACTAAATATCTTTCTAAAATTATCCTCTTATCGTAACAAAATATTATACAAACACCCATATGTGTGTGTAATATATCAAAATTATTGCAACTAATTATCTTTCTAAAATTCTCTTCTAATCGTAACAAAATCTTATACAAAAACACATAGTTGTAATATATCAAAATTATTACAACTAAATATCTTTCTAAAATTATCTTCTTATCGTGACATAAACCTATACATACACACATATGTATGTGTAATATATCAAAATTAATAAAACTAAATATCGTTCTAAAATTACCCTCTTATCGTGACAAAATCTTATATCACATATATGTGTGTGTAATATATGAAAATTATTACAACTACATATCTTTCTAAAATCTTTCTCTTCTCATTCTTTTATATCTATTTTCATAGTCGTATAATAGCTTATTCAAAGACATGTTTGTTGACTTAAATTCTGTTAACCAGTCTCTCAAAGCTATCTCTAGTATAAATATCAATTTTCTGTCCACTTCAATAATTAACTCTTCCAATGTCTAAAATTGCTGTGAAACGCCGACTAAACTGTTTGTATCATGGAATAGAAGTACGTGATTTCTCGCTCTTGGAAAAAATTTGTAATAGAAGTGTGTGTTCGACATCATTCGTCGATTTGATATTGTTGAATAAAGACGTTCTAATTCAGTCACAAATAAAGTTAAAGTTCTCTCACGGTGTTCACTATTGTTTAAATGGAGTAACTGAAATTTACTACGTAGGTAATCTCATTGCCAATAAGCCAGGAGACTTGAAAATAATAGGGGCTAAAATTACTTTGTAACTACGAGAGTAAATTTAAAAAGTTACATATAATATCAATATATATATATATATATATATATATATATATATATATATATATGAAATAAACAAGACTTTATTATAATCTCCCTGTCCATAGCTATGCCATTTAGAAAACCTTTGTTCTCATAATTTAATCTTACAAGCGTGGAGGATGTTATCAGCCCGAGTTCCCTCTCAGAACTATCTCTGTTTTCCGTGTTGCTACCTAAGCAAAATTCCTATGTCTTTTTCGTGTCAGCTCTTTTACTCTGTATATTTCCGCTCGAGGGTGTGTCTTTCCTCTATTAAGTTGTCCTTAATGAGTTATAAATATTTTTTATTAAAACTCCCTTTATTCTTAACCCTCATTTTTAAACCTGACAGACTGATATATATATATATATATATATATATATATATATATATATATATATATATATATATATATATATATATATATATATATATATATATATATATATATATATATATATATATATATATAACCCACTGCAAAAAACAAAATTTCTGATTTGAGAAGTTTCTAGGAATATGCGAGTTCTTGCCGCTTGAAGGAGTCAAACTTCTATCAATATTTGCCACCCGATTCAGCATGGCAATCATGCGCAGTACAGCTGCTCTCTTTTCTACTATTTAACGTCAATAATATAAAGATATAAACTTATCTGTTAATCGATTTCATCATTTTTCATGAGCCTAAGAAAACAATCTCAGTTAATATCTGGGATAGGCACTGAAACATCGGGACACCTAGGGCGATATATATATATATATATATATATATATATATATATATATATATATATATATATATATATATATATATATATATATATATATATATATATATATATATATATATATATATATATATATATATATATATATATATATATATATATATATATATATATATATATATA
>CM063507.1:17525566-17550566 GCA_032207245.1 Pardosa pseudoannulata
CAATTCTACCCCCATCACAATGAAAGGATGTTGATATATAAAAAATATTTTGTGATTTAAAATGTGTATGGAGTAGAAACCTCTATAATCTCTGGAGTTTAGCTTGAAATTTTCATTAATCTTATAATTAATTCCAGCTTTTACCCTTTATAATTTTCATATTTTAACCTATAAATTTCAGCTTTTTCAGCCTCTGTAATTCAAAAGATAATATAATATTTGTACAAAGGATGTTTGTTCACACATTTTTATAATAAATTTGAGTTTTTCTAAAAATTTAAATTTATATATAAAATTAGCAACTCAATCCCCATCACACTGAAAGGAGGTTGATATATAAAAAATATTTTGTTATTTATAATGTGTATGGAGTAGAAACCTCTATAATTTCTGGAGTTTAGCTTAAAATTTTCATTAATCTTATAATTAATTTCAACTCTTATCCTTTATAATTTTCATATTTTAACTTATAAATTTCATCTTTTTCAGCCTTTGTAATTCAAAGGATTATATAATACATGTGCAAAGGGTGTTCCCCCATTTTTTATGAATTTGAGTTTTTGTATAAATTATATTTTTGTATAAAATTAGCAATTCAACAACCCCCTTCAGACTGAAAGTAGGTTAATATATCGTGTGCAGAATATAAAATTTATTGAAATTTAAAATATGTCTGGAGTAAAAACCTCTATAATTTCTGAAGTTTAGCTTAAAATTTTCATTAATCTTATGTTTAATTTCAACTTTTAGCCTTTATAATTTTCATATTTTATCTTATACATTTCAGCTTTTTCAGCCTTTGTAATTCAAAGGATTATATTATATGTACAAATGGTATCCACACATTTTTATATTGAATGAGTTTTTCTATAAATTTAAATTTATATATAAAATTAGCAATTCCCCCATTACACTGAAAGATGTTGATATATCGTCTGCAGAGTAAAAAATAATTTGGAATTTAAAATGTGTCTGGAGTAGAAACCTCTATAATTTCTGCAGTTTAGCTTAAAATTTTCATTAATCTTATAATTAATTTCAACTTTTAGCCTTTATAATTTTCATATTTTTTCGTATAAATTTCAGCCTTTTCAGTATTTGCAATTCAAAAGATTATATGATATATGTACAAAGGGTGTTTACACATTCTTATAATGAAGTTGAGATTTTCTATAAATTTAAATTTAAATATAATATTTAGCCATTCTACTCCCATCACAGTTGAAGGAGGTTGATATATAAAAAATATTTTTTGTAATTTAAAATGTGTATGGAGTAGAAATCTCTATAATTTCTGAAGTTTAGCTTAAAATTTTCATTAATCTTATGGTTAATTTCATCTGTTAGCCTTTATAATTTTCATATTTTAACTTATAAATTTCATCTTTTTCAGTCTTTGTAATTCAAAGGATTATATAATATATGTACAAATGGTGTTCCCACATTTTTTAATGAATTTGAGTTTTTGTATAAATTATATTTATATATAAAATTAGCAATTCAAAAACCCCCTTCACACTGAAAGTAGGTTAATATATCGTCTGCGGAATATAAAATATATTGTAATTTAAAATATGTCTGGAGTAGAAACCTGTATAATTTCTGGAGTTTAGCTGAAAATTTTTATTAATCTTATAATTAATTTCAACTTTCAGCCTTTATAATTTTCATATTTTAAAGTATAAATTTCAGCTTTTTTCTCATCCTTTGTAATTGAACGGATTAAATAATAGCTATAAAGTTTTTTCACAAGTTTATATAATTATTTTAATTTTCTTCTTGAATATAATTTATAATTAAATATGTAAATGCAGCTGGCATCCCGTTTGAATAATGTTTATATATCGTCTAAAGCCTAAAAATTATTTTGTGCTTTAAAAAGTAACTAGAAAAGAAACAATAGATTGAAGGCTATATTATTGTGCTTTTCGTATAGAAGCACTGGTATTTCATCATTAAAAAAGATGAGATAAGGAGGGTTTTACTATTTCTACATATAAAATAAGCGATATAATTTCTAAAAAAATATAAAGAAATATGAATTTAAGTGAGAAATATTCAAAATATACAATTCGAAATAAGGATTAAACATATCTTATTAAATATATACAACATCTTATGTTTTAAAAGAAAGTCCTATAAAGTCTTAAAATATCTCTAGAGAAATTTAAAAAAAAGTTATAGTATTTAATTTGATGTTAATCACAAGAAAACATGATGTTGACATCTAATGCCATATATGTGCAACACAGATTTATGTTCATATATGTAAACACATACATATGTATATATAAATGTATATATAAATATATGTATATATGTATATATGTATATATGTATCCATATACAATACACACATATATACAGGATGTTTTAAAAATGACCGGTATATTTAAAAAATAAATAAAAACTAAACGGGCAGTGATAGAAATTCACAATTTAATGCAATATGCTTGGGACAATAGTAAATTTTCAGGCAAACAAACGTTAAAATTAGTTACAATATATCACAACAGATGGCGCTGCAGTCTGAAAAAAAATCTAAACTACGATATTTTTTGTCTGTGCAGACTCTTAAAAGACCTGGTGTACCTTACCTATCTAGATACAATTGAATAACTGGAACAGTACTGCATGTGAAGCCATCCCGACTGAGACGTTTACACGGGTTTCTGATAATTTCGTTCTGAGAATACGCCATATTATTGTTGCGCAAGGTTGATATCTGGAAAATATCATAGTTTAGATATTTCCAGACTTCAGCGTCATCTGTTGTAGAACATTGTAACTTATTTTGAAAGTTTGTCTGCCCAAAAATTAATTATTTTCCCAAGCATATTGCAACAAACTGTGTATTTCTACATCTGTCAGTTTAGTTTTTATTTATTTTTCAAATATACCGCTCATTTTTGAAACACCCTCTATATACAAATATATTTGTATTTGTGTGGGTTGTGTATATATATGTGTGTGTATATATATATGTATATATATGTATATATATATATGTATATATGTATATATGTATGTATATATATATATATATATATATATATATATATATATATATATATATATATATATATATATATATATGTATATATATAATGTATATATATATATATGTATATACATATATTTATATATATATATATATATATATATATATATATATATATATATATATATATATATATATATATATATATATATACATATATATATGTATATATATATATATATATATATATATATATATACATATATATTATATATATACATATTATATATATATATATATATATATATTATATATATATATATATATATATATATATATATATATATATATATATATATATATATATATATATATATACAATTCTTTTAATATTTACTTCCAAATGTAGGGGAATGTGTATTATTTAAAATTGGATAAAGATTTTAACTAGGTCGATAACAGCTTTGAATAATAGAAAATTCCTGACAGTGATTTATGACTATATTTAAGGCGTTGATAATACTCTATTCAGATGTAAAGAAGGTTAAACTTAAAAATTAATGGGAAATTTTAACATGTTCTAGTTATATGTATGTACAATGAAACTAAATTTGGTTAATTGAAAAGAGTAAAAAAATTACAATATCTGTTTTATGGTACATACAATTAGTAATTGGACTCATAGAATGTCATGACTTAAAATGAGATTATAATTTATTATTGTGTAATTATCTAACTGCTTAGCATAATTTCAACAATATCCTATTTTTATATGCGAAGTTCGTTACATATATTCAATTCTTTTTATACTAAGTTTAAATACACTACGTATGATTAACATTTTTCTGTGAAACTTCTATATAATAGGTCAATTTAAAAAAAATATATTCTTTTGAGCAGTGACTGATATTTAGAGTGTTTTGTGCCAACTTTTATGTTAATTTAAGTTATTATTATGTTAAACGTTAATTAATGCTTTACTATACCTTCCATCCTTTTTACTCAAAGGCATGGCAGTGTCAGTGTAGTTTTTGATCTTCTCGAAAGATTTCTCCATACTAATATTTGCTTTTACTCGGTTTTCCAATCTTTTGTTTATGATTTTACTTATGCTCCATGAACAAGTCTAAGACGAATGCCATAGGCTACTCGAATTAAGGCAAGTTGTGTCCCTATAGTTTTTTTATGAATGGAACCCTTAAATGGAAAGAACGACTTTACCCAAAGTGGGTACTCGTAACTTAGAAGCAGGTCAAGGACGTGAGCCAAAATCTACTCGAATTAAGGCAAGGGGTGTACCTATTGTTTTTATGAACAGCACCACTAAAGTGACAGAAAACTTTACCCAAAGTGGGTACTTGATATCTAGAAGCAGGTCATGTACGTGAGCCATAGGCTACTTATATTAAAGAAAGGAGTGTCCTTATAGATTTTTATGAATAGCACCACTAAAGTGAAAGAACGACTTTACCCAAAGTGGGTCCTCGAAATCTAGAATTAGGTCAAGGACTTGAGCCATACGCTATTCATATTAAAACAAGGAGTGTCCCTATAGATTTTTATGAATAGCACCGCTAAAGGGAAAGAATAACTTTACCCAAAGTGGGTACTCGTAATTTAGAAACAGGAATCAAGAAGAAAACTCCTTACTTTTGTCAAGTGTATTACCAAGCCTGATTTTACAACTATATGGATACTCACTAACAGTATATCTTCATTTCAACATCTTAGTAACTGGTGGAAGGTTGGTGACAGAGCTGGGTTGTTCATTTTAACTCTTATCAACAGACTCTCTGGTAATTTTGATGTTCATCTTCGATTGGCCCTTTCACGTAGGTATTTCTTACAACGAGATGGCTGATACTCTGGAGAAAGCTGCTGCTTATGCTGCTCCTCATCCAGATATATGTTACACCTTTAGCGATGTTTTCTATGAACAAAAGAAATTAAATAGGTTTCTGTGAAAACTCTCTCCGGATCATAATTGGTAATCTAGGAGGAGACTTGGAGGTGTTTTTCTTTTTAAGGGTAACAAAACTCAGTAGACTTGTCTCTCACGTTTTGCCAGTGGGCTCTTGACATCTCTCTCCATCGAGGAGCAACAGAAAGTTTTTAAGACTTGCACCAAGGGTAAATCTGCCCAGACTTCACCTGAGGTGTTTTAATTTTCATCGGTTTTGAATTGGACGAGGTGTTTTCCAAACCTCTACTGTTTTCAGATTTTCTAGAAGTTTTTGGACATATGGAGTTGTTTTACTTTTAGTCATACCAACTAGGGATCAGTAACAACAAGCAGAAGTCCTCTGTGAGGACATTGTAACCACATCATATTTTGCTTTTCCAGTCACCCTTAACTAACACTGATCTTAAGCAGACTTGAACCCCGAGCCCGCTACCTTTCAGTTACGAGTACTATCCCTTTGCCAACTGAGCTACCTCGGGTGAGTCCTTTGTACTCAGAATTGGAAGATGTTTTTCTAAGGCATCTGCCGATCATAAATTTGGCCTAATTCTTCACCCTTTACCAGTTGGTCTTGTGTTAAAATGTCTTTCATCCTTATTAAGTGTTTTCATTCTTTGTACCATTGAGGTATTTATCTACATCTGGTTCCTTTAATGATCGTACAGTTCTATATTACCTCTTCTCATCCACACACCTTGCTTTTTGTATACCTCCAACTACACTTCTCGAAAATTTCGAAAATTTCTCTAATCGAAAATTCTTTTCTCACCATTACGATTCATGGTCCAAGTCTCACATAAATCCAAATTGTTCTTTTAAAATTTTATATAACTTTTGATTTTCTTTTGATTACATTGGGTTTCATATATTTTTTATTCTACTAAAGCCCCTATTAGCTGCGATGACGTTATTTCATATTTTTACTCCGATATTTTTTTTTGTTTATTTCAGACCCCAATACTTGAAGGTGTTAACGATATTAACCTCTTACCTTATGAATCGAGAGACGATTATGTGTGCCTCTTTCGATGAAATCTTTTAGAAGAGAGGATGATGGCAACCTTCGAAAGAAAGATCCTGCGAACCATCTTTGGTGCTGTCTTTGAAAATAACAACTGGAGAAAAGATATAATTTTGAATTATATAAGATCTTTAACCGTGATGATGTTATCAAACCTATAAACTGAATAGAATGAGATGGGCAGGACATGTAATGAGAATGAGCCCAGAACGAATAACTTTGAAGGTTTTTAATGCACTCCCTTCCAATAAAATACCAAAAGGAAGGCCTAAGAAACGGTGGAAAGTCTGTGTGGAGGAAGATTTTGCCATGTTAAAGGTAAAGAACTGGAGATCAATTGCTGGGAGAAGGGCAGATTGGGAAAAGCTTCTAAGGAAGGCCCAGGCCCACAAAGGGCTGTCCTGCCAATGCTGATGATGTTAACATGAAGAAAAGAGACAATTACGAGGGTAGGTTTCTCGTATTCAATTCTAGTTGACAAAGGGTGAAGGAAAAAATCATAGAACGCTTTGGTCACTAACACAGAAAACCTTTAGCATATTTTCCTCTATGTGCTCCACTCGGAGGATTAAGGCAATGGGTTAAACTTGTATTGCAACTTTCTCCCTTACCGACTCATCTGTGACTTGCATTATTTCCAGTTGGGGCACTAATCATCCTATTAAGAACACAGGAGCTATCAACGTAACAACGCTTTATTGTCTAGTGTACGGCATTAATGAAAGCTGATACTCACTTTCGCGTGAGCTAATTCTTACATCTCCTCCCCCTCATTCATCATTTCTACTTATTTTATTTCCAATAATCGTGAGTCACACCTCAATGAAACTTAAAGAGGTATAGGAAAGAATACAACAGATCCATACATAACCACTAGTTAGTTGATCATAAGTCCATATGCACACAATCCGATGAGGAAGCTGATCTTACCTTATTACAGTATATTAACCCTTTACCGGACAGTGGTTTCACAGCGAAACCTCTTGTTAAACATTTTTTTCTCCAATTTTGGAGATACAAGAGGGTTTTTTTTATCGATTTTTTTGTTTTTAATATTTAAAATTTACAATAGATGACAGTACTGCATTTATTTTTTCTTCTGAAATATATGTATTTATACTTGCTGTAACTTGAAAGTTAGTAATTCAATTTTCTTTTTACTTATGATCCCAAACAAAACTATTTATTTAAACAACACTTATAATTTGTTGAACTATTTATTTATTATACTTTTTTAAGAACACTTATTTTTTATTCTTAGAATATAATTAAAATTTTAAAAAGCATTGTGCTCACGCTGTACAAGGGGGTGTTTTTGTCAGTTATCCCCCCCCTCAATCCCTCCTGTGGTATCCTATAAGGGAAACCCCTCAAAGAATTAAAAAAAATTTTAAAACATTTTGCATTTATAAGACTTATAGATAATATTTATAAACTAATTTAATTAAATTCCAAAGAATTTATGTAGGTGACATTTAAAGGGTTAACCTTTTACAGTCCATTGTTCCCAAAAGGGAACATAATATTAATAAAATTATTTAAAATTAAATTTCATCAATATTGATACAAAAAAAATTAGCAAATGTAGTAAAAGAACTACTCGATTTTTTAAAATGGAGGCTATATTTTTATGATTAATACAAAAATGCATAAAAATCATAAAAATAACCCTTTTCATCATTTTCTATAGAGCACATTTTAAAAATTCACATAAAATGTAAAAAAACATCTAATCCTTCTAATACCTGATAGGTATCCTTAAAACAATTTTAAATTATTTAAAAATATAAAATTCGAATTAATAATCAGAAACATACCTGGAATAATTTATTAATTATTGATGTTCCCAATTGGGAACACTGGACTGTTGCAGCTATACTCGACGAAAAAATTTTCTCTAACGAGATCATTTCTTGAAAGGGGTACGAAATGAAGGGGAATTCCCTAATTTTATGAAAAGGCATTTCAATTCTATAAGCAGTCTAGTGCGTTCGCTTCTCAGATATTATTTTGAAAGGTGCTAAATGTATTTTGTCTGTGAACTACAAGTTACAACAGCTTTTCTAATAATTGCACCAAGGAAAGTTAGGCCTCAATCTGGACCCAAATTTTACCGTCCTATATAACAGAGAAAACGTTATGGCCATTTTCTTGTACAAACAACACAAGGTAGATATGCACAGTGCACATCAAATGCAATATTAACTTGCAATGAGTACAAGAAAAAATTTCATCTCCATTGATTTCTAATATATCATGACATAAATGTATAAACTCATGTTTTTGATATTTGTTGAAGAAAATGTTGTTTTTATTTAAATTTATAATTTTTAAACTTTATTGGTATCTGTCCTTAAATTTAAAAATAAATTTTAAATTCATTCTAATTATTTTTCTTATTTATTATTTAATATATACATCATTTTACTCAATTTGAGAACCCAGTGTATAGTCAGAAGTGGCCAAAGTTCCCAATTGGGAACATTATGAAAATCGTAAAAGAAAATTTTTTCCACAATTAAATGACTAACATACCTCAACTGAAGTATTAGAATGCAAGATATACAAAAATATAATTTAAAATGATATAGTTTAAATTATTTTTTTACATATCTTGCTTTCTAATGCTTTAATTAAAATATGTTAGTCATTTAATTGTGGAAAAAATTTTCTTTTACAATTTTCATGATGTTCCCAATTGAGAACATTGGCCACATCTGACTATACACTGAATTCACAAATTGAGTAGAAAGATGTATATATATTTATTATAATTTAAATATATTTGGATATGAATTCGGCCTGTAAAAGGATAAAATATTTTAATGAGTATTTGTGTAACTCCTTTTTGTGCTAGGTGTATATTTAGTTTTATTACTACTCCACAGTTTAATAATGGGAACTTTAACTTATCTATATTGATTTACAATTTTACTGCCACGTTCTGTGTAACAGCACGGAATGTACGTTTTTTAAATTACAACCATTTCGGATTAAAATTTTAAATTTAACCGTTTAAATCGGGGTATTTTTTTACGGGAGTAACCAAATCTTTATTTTTTTTATTACACTAGCATAAAGCCCGTCATATTACGGGATCATTAAAACTTTTACTTTTCCAGAATTGTAAAGTACCCTATGAGGCAGGTAAAAAAATGGCTTGTTTTTTGGCTGAGAATTATCTGGTACATTCTCAATAATTTGTTTATCTTAACTGACCGCATGTTAGTTGCCAATCTTAATTTATCTTGTCATATTACATGAAAGGATGGACAGCAGAGATTTTAATACTGACAGTGATTATTTGCGGTATATAAGAATGATGTCCAAAATTTAGCTAATCGATTGCAAACCGTGTAGTTATGTGTAAAAAACAAACGAACAAGCTTCTTAATTTTCAAAGACATATAACTTAAACTCTAGATATTTATTAGTCCGCGAAATAGACTCCTAGACTTCGTTGTTAATACCGGTGATAAAATTTTCATTGCAACAAAAAATAATCGATGATTCAATTTAAAATTATCACATACGTACCTAATATATTACTTAAGCCAAGTATAAAAGAAAATTTACGTAATATCTAAATTCAATGATAAAACGTATGAAAATAATGCAGACGATATTGAAATAATTTAAAATAAGAAATGATTAAATGAGATGGTTAAAGGAATGACGTCACAAAACTAGAATAAATAAACTTCAATTTTACCTATTTATTATGGGATAAATTAATAAATTTAACTGTTTTCTCTTAATCGGGGAAAATAGGGCTCGAAATAAAGGCATTAAATGCTCGAAAGGGAATGAATGTGTGGATTTAGAAAGTTGTAAAGACAACAATATTTTTTGCTGTGATATGAAGCATATTTATACCAATTTGTTAAAATTATCTCATATGTATCTAACCTATTAAGCCAAATATAAAAGAAAATTATTTATGTAATATCTAAGTTCAGTTATAAAACGTACTAAAATAATGCAGACGATATTTAAATAATTTAAAATAAGAAATGATTCAATGAGATGTTTAAAGGAATGACGCCATAATACTAGAATAAATAAATGTCATTTTTACCTATTTATTATGTGATAAATTAATAAATTTAAGTGTTTGCTCTTAATTAGGGCTCGAAATAAAGGCATTAAATGCTCGAAAAGGAGGGAAGGTGAGGATTTCGAACGTTTTAAAGACAACAGTATTTTTTGCTGTGATATGAAGGATATTTATACTAATTAATTAAAATTATCACATATGTATCGAACCTATTAAGCCAAATATTAAAGAAAATTATTTATGTAATATCTAAGTTCAGTTATAAAACGTATGAAAATAATGCAGACGATATTGAAATAATTTAAAATAAGAAATGATTAAATGATATGGTTAAAGGGAATGACGTCATAATGCTATAAAAATATTATTTTCATCTACTTATAATGTGATAAATTAATTTAATCATCGCCTGCTCTGAACAGGGGAAAATAGGGCTTGAAATAATGGCATTAAGCGATCAAAAAGGGGTGGATTTCGAACGCTGTTGAGCCGAAAGATGGCCGTTTGGTTAGGGTGCTGACCTTCAGTACCGGAGTTCGTGGGTTCGAATACCACTGTGGCATGGATGTTCGTAGCCATTTGGAGTCGTCTTTAATCTGTAGGTCCCGGTCTCATTATCCCTCGTGTTGCAAAATAGTAGATCGTAGCACTTCAAACCAAACCAAACCAAATGTTTTTGAACTTGCTTTGAATTTTGCTAACCCTAACAAATGAAGAATCGAACACCAATGACTCTATCGATTCCAGGTCCAACCGCTTCATAAATTTGAGGACAGACGGACAGATAACTTAGGTTATTATTACATAGGGAATGTCAGACATTAAATCTTCCAAATTCGGTGGACAAACATGGCGAACATCCTACGTGCTTGTCCTGAATCTCCGAAACAATGAGATTTGTAGAAAGTGCTATATCGATAAAACACCAGTTTGTCTTTATGGGAAGGAAGTGATTATTTGAGAGGCCAGGAACAAACGGCCGCACATTTAGATTCTGGGCAATGCCTCATTGGAAGGAATTCTAGCTCGGTTGCGACGATAACTGCAAGGGAAAGATTAAAAGTTGCCTAACAGAATTTGGAAGATAAGATAGAATGCGAGGATGGTTTGCGATAATCTTATTATTGAATGTGCTCTGTGATTAGCATATGAATGAAAAGCAGTAATTCGGATAAAGGAAAATGGTTGAAATAAAAATATTTGTGTAACCGAGGCTTCACAGATGTTTTAAACTGATTTAAAGTGTTTTAAATTGCCACAGCAATGTCGTCGAAAAAGAAACATTTGTTATAAATGTTAACCTTTAGATATTCTTTAAGGAATTAACTTAATTAGAGTTTCTCTAGCTGTTTTCTGTTGGCAAATCAAACATCGTTGTATTGGTTAGGTTTGGAGAGCGTAATGAGATTGGAACCTACTTCTTTAAGGTGATTCCGAGAGGCTACGAACATCCATGTCAGCAGCGGGTTTCCAACTTTATCTATGTCAAATACTAACCACACGGTTTAACTTTTTTTTTTACTAAAACTATTTCCACAAATGGACTATCAAAGTAAAATACTCCGGATCCAAACCTTAAAAAAATTAAATATATAGGGTAAGTACTAAATAACTCTTTGGGTATATTTTAGTGGCTTCCACAGATTTAATTCTGATCATTCTATGGACTAGGCTTAATAGAAATGCTTTGTCACCCCTTCAGAACCCTTTACTCTAGAAACCGTTTTACCATTGAACTATGTCTAAACTAACCACAGGGTTTATTTATGTCAAATACTAATCATAGGGTTTAACTATCCTTTTTGGCTAAAATAATACCCACAAATGGACTATCAAAGTGAAATACTTTGAGTCCAAACCTTAAAAAAAATTAAATATATAGGGTAAGCACTAAATAACTTTTTGGATACTTTTTATTCACTTCCATATATTTAATTCTGCTCATTCAATGGACTGTACTTAATAGAAATATTTTTTATCTTTGCAAAGTCTTTTACTCTAAAAATTGTTCTACTAATCACAGGGTTAAATTGTGTTCAATACTAATCTCAAGGTCTATCTATGTCCAATACTAATCACAGGTTTTAACTATCCTTTTTTACTTAAACAATATCCACAAATAGACTATCAAAGGGAAATCTCCGAGTCCAAATCTTAAAAAAAATTAAATATATAGGGTAAGCACTAAATAACTCTTTGGCTATATTTTAGTGACTTCCACAGATTGAAATCTGCTCAGTCAATGGACTAGGCTTAATAGAAATGCTTTGTCACCACTGGAGAACCTTTACACCTTTACTCTAGAAATTGTTTTATTAATTACGAGGTTTAACATGTCCAATACTAACCAATATATGTCAAATAATCGTTATAGGGTTTAACTATTCTTTTTTTACTAAAACAATTTCCACAAATAGATTATCAAAGTAAAATACTCCGGGTCCAAACCTTAAAAAAAATTAAATATATAGGGTAAGCACTAAATAACTCTTTGGGTATATTTTAGTGGCTTTCACAGATTTAATTTTGCTCGTTCTATGGACTAGGCTTAATAGAAACGCTTTTTTACCCCTTCAGACCATTTTACTCTAGAAACTGTTTTATTAATTACGGGGTTTAACTACGTCTAGTACTAAACACATTGTTTATCTATGTCAAATACTAATCACAGAGTTTAACTATTCTTTTTTATTGAAACAATATCCAGGAATGGACTATCAAAGTGAAATAATCCTAATCCAAACCTTAAAAAAATTAAATATATAGGTAAGCACTAAATAACTCTTTGGGTATGTATTAGTGGCTTCCACATATTTACGAGGTTTAACTATGTCTCATACTAACCACAGGGTTTATCTATGTCAATTACTAATCACAGGGTTTAACTATTTTATTTTACTAAAAAGATATTCACAAATGGACTATCAAAGTGAAGAACTCCGAGTCCAAATCTTAAAAAAAATTAAATATATAGGATAAACCCTAAATAACACTTTGGGTATATTTTAGTGGCTTCAGTTTATTTAATTCTTCTCAGTCAATGGACTAGGATTAATAGAAATGGTTTGTCACCACTGCAGAACCTATTACTCTAGGAACTGTTTTAGTAATTACGAGGTTTAACTATGGCTAATACTAACCACAGGGTCTACCTAAGTCAAATACTAATCATAGGGTTTAACTATTCTTTTTTGCTAAAACATTATCCACAAATGGACTATCAAAGTGAAACACTCCAAAACCATACCAAAATCCAAACCTTAAAAAAATTAAGTACATAGGGTAAGCACTAAATAACTCTTTGTATACATTTAAGTGTCTTTGACAGATTTAATTTTGCTCAGTCAATGGACCAGGCTTAATAGAAATGCTTTGTCACCAGTGAAGAATCTCTCACTCTAGAAACTGTTGCACTAGCAATCACAGGGTTAAACTGTGTCCAATAATAATCACAAGGTCTATCTAAGTTCAATACTAATCACAGGGTTTAACTATTCATTTTTACTAAAACAACATCAATAAAAAGACTATCAAAGTGAAC
Source organism: Pardosa pseudoannulata (assembly GCA_032207245.1). Classification (NCBI taxonomy): domain Eukaryota; kingdom Metazoa; phylum Arthropoda; class Arachnida; order Araneae; family Lycosidae; genus Pardosa; species Pardosa pseudoannulata. The sequence continues at coordinate 17,539,150 of CM063507.1, forward strand.
TACTCTGAGCCCAAACCATATATATATATATATATATATATATATATATATATATATATATATATATATATATATATATATATATATATATATATATATATATATATGTGTGTGTGTGTGTGTGTGTATTTTAATATAGGGTAAGCACTAAGTAACTGTTTGGATATATTTTAGAAGCTTCAACAGATTTAATTTTGCTCAGTCAATGGACTAGGCTTAATAGAAATGCTTTGTCCCCCCTGAAGAACTTTTCACTCTAGAAACTGTACTAATCACGAGGTTTCCAATACTAACTATAGGGATGATCTATGTCCAATAGTAATCACAAGGTCTATCTATGTTCAATACTAATCACATTATTTAACTATCCTTTTTTATAAGAAAATATCCACAAATGGACTAGCAAAATGAAATACCCCGACTCCAAACCTTAAAAAAATAAATATATAAAGCACTAAATAACTCTTTTGATACATTTTATTTTCTTCCACAGATGTAATTCCGTTCAGTCAAAGGACTAGGATTAATAGAAATGGTTTGTCACCACTGCAGAACCTATTACTCTAGGAACTGTTTTAGTAATTACGAGGTTTAACTATGGCTAATACTAACCACAGGGTCTACCTAAGTCAAATACTAATCATAGGGTTTAACTATTCTTTTTTGCTAAAACATTATCCACAAATGGACTATCAAAGTGAAACACTCCAAAACCATACCAAAATCCAAACCTTAAAAAAATTAAGTACATAGGGTAAGCACTAAATAACTCTTTGTATACATTTAAGTGTCTTTGACAGATTTAATTTTGCTCAGTCAATGGACCAGGCTTAATAGAAATGCTTTGTCACCAGTGAAGAATCTCTCACTCTAGAAACTGTTGCACTAGCAATCACAGGGTTAAACTGTGTCCAATAATAATCACAAGGTCTATCTAAGTTCAATACTAATCACAGGGTTTAACTATCCTTCTTTAGTAAAACAATATCCACAAATTGACTATCAAAGTGAAATACTCCCAGCCCAAACCATATATATATATATAGATATATATATTGTGTGTGTGTGTGTGTGTGTGGTGTGTATTTTAATATAGGGTAAGCACTAAGTAACTGTTTAGATATATTTTAGAAGCTTCAACAGATTTAATTTTGCTCAGTCAATGGACCAGGCTTAATAGAAATGCTTTGTCCCCCTGAAGAACTTTTCACTCTAGAAACTGCACTAATCACGAGGTTTCCAATACTAACTATAGGGATGATCTATGTCCAATAGTAATCACAAGGTCTATCTATGTTCAATACTAATCACATTATTTAACTATCCTTTTTTATAAGAAAATATCCACAAATGGACTAGCAAAATGAAATACCCCGACTCCAAACCTTAAAAAAATAAATATATAAAGCACTAAATAACTCTTTTGATACATTTTATTTTCTTCCACAGATGTAATTCCGTTCAGTCAAAGGACTAGGATTAATAGAAATGGTTTGTCACCACTGCAGAACCTATTACTCTAGGAACTGTTTTATTAATTACTAGGTTTAACTATGTCTAATACTAACCACACGATTTAGCTATTCTTTTTTACTAAAACGATATCCACAAATGGACTGTCAAAGTGATAAACTCCGAGTCCTAACTTTACAAAAATTTAAATGTATAGGGTAAGAACTAAATAACTCTTTGGGTATATTTTAGTGGTTTCCACAGATTTAGTTCTGCTCATTCAATGGACTAGGTTTAATAGAAATTCTTTTTCACCACTGCAGAAATTTTTTACTCTAGTAATTGTTTTAATAATTACGAATTTATCTATGTCTAATTCTAACCACAGGGTTTATCTATGTCAAATACTAATTACATGGTTTAACTAGTCTTTTTTACTAAAATCATATCTACAAATGGACTATCAAAGTGAAATACTCCGAGTCCAAAACTTAAAAAAAAATAAAATATGTATGGTAAGCACTAAATAACTCTTTGGTTAATTTTAGTGGATTCCACAGATTTAATTCTGCTCATTCAATGGACTAGACGTAATGGAAATGATTTGTAACCCATGCAACACCCCTTACTCTAGAAATTGTTCTACTGATCACAGGGTTTATCTATGTCCAATACTAATAACACGATTTAACTATCCTTCTTACTAATACAATATCCCCAAATGGACTATCAAAGTAAAACTTCCCCCAGTCCAAACTTCAACAAAAATTGCATTTATATGGTAAACACTCTAAATATATTTTAGTGGCTTCTCTAGATTTAATTCTGCAGATTTAATGGACTAGACTTAATAGAAATTCTTCGTCACCTCCATACCACCCCCACCCTTCCAGAGCTTTTCTACCAATCACTGGATATTCACTGATTGCAGACAACCTCCTTTAGAGCCCATGTAACGGTTGATTTAGTTCCCGTTCGATAACTGTTATTCTCCATCGATATGCAGGAAATGATTAGGATTATGTTACGTGTCGATTCAGAATTGCTATTCATTTGGATTGTAAAACTTGTTTAGTTACTTAGGGGACGTGACTTTGTAGGTTTTCGGCAGACGAGAGGATGCTTGTTAATATAAACATTTTTATGCCCTCATAGATTTCAAGCATCAAATTCTTGATTGATTAATATCCTAAACAATAGAAAACCATAATATTTTATAGTAAAATGTTATTTAATATTACTCGTCTGACATAACTATTAAATACTAGCATATAACCCGTCATATGACGGGATGATTAAAATTTTTAATTAGATAGAGCTAGAGAAAGTGACTTGCGTACTGCTCTAATCTTGGAATAAAGTGCTTCCTTTACCGTGTTGACTTGCAACACTTCTAGCGAAATTTCAAATTAGTCAAGTCGATGCACAAACGTCCTGACAGGATAATGGGCAGAACTCGATGAGTTCTGGTTACGAGCATGTCACAGGATTCGTTTAGTAGAGTGTGATTTTAAAATGTTTTGTCTATTATATGCATAAATATATTTATCTGTTTTCCAAAGACGGTTAAGATTTAGACATTGACAAATCCATTTAGCACAATCCAGATATTTTCTATCACAAATCATCTCCCCCCCATAAAAGAGTAATTATCGAAGAATTATAGGAATGAATTTCGAATTCACTTCTAAAGACGTTTTACCTACTACTCAGGCTGCAAAGATCTCTGCTGGATCAATACTAATGCGACTCTTTACACATAAACCGTGAATGTAAATATAAGCATACTGCTTGCATGTTTATATGATAGAACTAGAGAACGTGTTTTGCCTACTGCTCTAATCCTGGATATAATGTGCATGCCTGATGATGTGGACATGCAACACTTCTAATGAAATTTTCAATTAGTCATGTCGAGCACAAGTGTCCTAACAGGATAATGGGCAGAACTTGATGAGTTCTGCTTACGGGCTTGTCACAGGATCCTTCCGTTTAATATGAGTGTTATTCTAAAACTTTGTGTCTATTATATGCACAAATATATTTATCTAAGATTTAGAAGTTAACAAACCCATTTACTTCAAATCCGGATGTTCTCCATCACATATAATCTGCTTTCATAAATGAGAAATTATAGTACAATTATAGTAATGAATCTCGAATTAGCCTCTAAAGATGTTTTACCTACTACTCCGGTTGCAAATATCTCAGATGGATCAATAATAAGGCAACCCTTTACACATAAACCATGAATGCAGATATAAGCATACTGCTGAAGACGTATATTAGATGGAGCTAGAGAACGTAGTTTGACTACTGCTTTAATCGTAGATCTAAAGTGGATGCCTGATCGTGTTGACATGCAACACTTCTAGTGAAATTTCCAATTTGTCAAGTCGATGAACAAGTCGTCCTGACAGGAAGATTGGCAGTACTCTATGAGTTATGCTTACGAGCTTGTCACAAGATTCTTCCATTTAATATAAGCTTGATTCTAAAATGTTTTACCTATTATATGCATAAATATATTTATCTGTTATCCAAAGACGGTTAAGATTCAGACATTAACAAACCCATTTACCACATATCCGGATATTCTCTATCACATATCATCTCCCCCACATAAAAGAACATTTATAGTACAGTTATAGAAATGAATCTCGAATTAGCATCTAAAGACGTTTTACCTACTACTCCGTCTGCAAAGATCTCTGCTTGATCAATACTCAGGCATCCCTTTACACATAAACCGTGAATGCAAATAGAAGAATACTGGTTACGATATTCATTGGATAGAGCTAGAGAACGGGCTTTGCCTACTGACTTAAACTTGGATCTAAACTGCATGCCTGACCGTGTTAATAAGCAAAACTTCAAGTGAAATTTCTAAATAGTCAAGTAGATGAGCAAATGTCCTGACAGGATGATAAACAGTACTCTATGAGTTCTGTTTACGAGCATCTCACAGGATACTTAGTTTAATATGAGTGTGATTCTAAAATGTTTTGACTATTATATGCATGAATATATTTATCTGTTATCCAAAGACGGCTAAGATTTAGATATTAACGAACCCATTTATCACAAATCCGGATATACTCCATCACATATCATCTCTCCCCCTCCCATAAAAGAGCAAATTATAGTACAATTATAGCAATAAATCTCGAATTAGCATTTAAAGACGTTTTAACTACTACTCCGTCTGCAAAGATCTCAGTTGGATCTATCCTAAGGCATCCCTTTACACATAAACCGTGAATGTAAATAGCAGCATACTGGTTACGATGTTCATTGGATAGAGCTAGAGAACGGGCTTCGCTTATTACTCTAAACTTGGATCTAAAGTGCATGCCTAACCTTGTTGACATGCAACACTTCTAGTGAAATTTCCAATCAATCAAGTGGATACGCAAGTGTCCTGACAGGATGATGAGCATAAATCTATGAGTTCTGCTTACGAGCATGTCACAGGATTCTTCCGTTTAATATGAATATGATTCTAAAATGTTTTGTCTATTATATATATACATGAATATATTTATCTGTTATGCAAAGACGGCTAAGATTTAGATATTGACAAATCCATTTACCACAAATTCGGATATACTGTACCACATATCATCTCCCATAAAAGAACAATTATAGTTCAATTATAGTAATGAATCTCGAATTAGCGTCTAAAGACGTATTACCTACTATTCAGGCTGCAGAGATCTCTGCTGGATCAATACTAAGGCGTCCCTTAAAACGTGAATGCAAATATGAGTATATTGTTTACGATGTATATTGAATAGAGCTAGAGGACGTGCTTTTCACGCTGATCCGATCCTAGATCTAAAGTGCATACCTGACCTTGTTGATGTGCTATTCTTCTAGCGAAATTTCTTATTAGACAAGTCGATGCACAAGTGTCCTGACAGGATGATGGGCAGAACTCGATAAATTCTACTTACGATTATGTCACAGGAATCTTCCGTTTAGTATGAGTGTTATCCTAAAATGTTTTGACTGTTATATGCTGTTATATGCATGAATATATTTATCTGTTATCCAAAGACAGTTAAGATTTAGACATTAACAAACTCATTTACCATAAATCCGGATATACTCCATTAAATATCATCTTTCTCTTTAAAAAAGCAATTATAGTAGAATTATACTAAGGAGTATCGAATTAGCCTCTAAAGACATTTTACCTAGTACTCCAGTTGCAAAGATACATCAATAATAAGGCGACCCTTTACAGACTAGCCATCAATAAAATACAAGCATACGGCTAACGATGATCATTGGATAGAGCTAGAGAATATGCTTTGACTACTGTTCTAATCCGATATAAAGTGCATGCCTGACCGTGCTCACATGTGTCACTTCTAGTGAAATTTCCAATTAGTCAATTCGAAGAGCAAGTGTCCTCACAGGATGAACTCTATGAGTTCTGCTTACAAGCATGTCATTTTTAATATAAGTGGGATTCTAAAATGTTTTTTTCCTATTATATGCATGAATATATTTATCTGTTATCCAAAGACAGTTAAGATTTAGACATTAACAAACTCATTTACCATAAATCCGGATATACTCCATTAAATATCATCTTCCCATAAAAGAGGCAATTATAGTACAATTATAGAAATGAATCTCGAATTAGCCTTTAAAGACGTTTTACCTACTACTCTGACTGCAATGATCTCTGCTGGATCAATAGTAAGGCATCCATTTAAACATAAACCGTGTTTTCAAATATAAGCATACTGCTTACGATACATATCGGATAGAGCTAGAGAACGTGTTTTGCCTGCTTCTCCGATCCTGGATATAAATTGCATATCTGACATTGTTGATATGCAACACTTCTAGCGAAATTTCCAATTAGTCATGTCGAGGCACAAATGTCCTCACAGGATGATGGGCAGAACTATGTGAGTTCTGCTTACGAGCATGTCACAGGATTCTTCCATTTAATATGAGTGTGATTCTAAAATGTTTTGCCTATTTTATGCATAAATATATTTATCTGTTGTCCAAAGACTGTTAAGATTTAGAAATTAACAAACCCATTTACCACAAATCCGGATATACACTATCACATATTATCTTCTCCCATAAAAGAGGAATTATAGTACAATTATAGGAATGAATCTCGAATTAGTCTCTAAAGACGTTTTACCTACTACAACGATCTCTGTGAGATCAATAATAAGGCATCCATTTAAACATAAACCGTGTATTCAAATATAAGCATACTGCTTACGACTTATATCGGATAGAGCTAGAGAACGTGTTTTGCATGCTGATCTGATCCTGGAACTAAAGTGCATACCTGACCTTGTTGACATGCAACACTTCTAGCGAAATTTCCAATTAGTCATGTCGAGGCACAAATGTCCTGACAGGATGATGGGCAGAACTCGATTAGTTATGCTTACTAGCATGTCACAGGATCCTTCCGTTTAATATGAGTGTAATTCTAAAATGTTTTGACTATTATATGCATGAATATATTTATCTGTTATCCAAAGACGGCTAAGATTTAGACATTAACAAACTCATTTACCACAAGTCTGGATATACTCCATCACATATAATCTTCCCCCCATATAAGAGCAATTATTGTACAATTATAGTAATGAATCTCGAATTAGCCTCTAAAAACGTTTTACCTACTACTCCGGCAGCAAAGATCTCTGCTGGATCAATACTAAGGCATCCCTTTACACATAAACCGTGAATGCAAATAGAAACATACAGCTTACGATGCTCATTGGATAGAGCTAGAGAACGGGCTTTACCTACTGCTGTAATCCTGGATCTAAAGTGGATGCCAGAGCATGTTGACATGCAGCACTTCTAGTGAAATTTCTAATTAGTCAAGCCGATACGCAAGTGTCCTGACAGGATGATGGGTAGAACTCTATGAGTTCTGCTTACGAGCATGTCACAGGATTCTTCTGTTTAGTTAGAATGTGATTCCAAAAGGTTTTGACTATTATATGCATGAATATACCTAGCTTTCTTTCAGAAACTTTTGATTGTTTTTATCCTATTGTAAACTTTATTAAAAGAGATTTAACTTTTAATTAAATTTGGGATTCAAAAGATTTGATTTGTCTGTTACTCGTATGTAAATAACAAGAATAAGACGTGATTAAAAATTCACGTTTCCCTAATTGATTTCTATCTAATCTAATAACATTTCATCTCGATTTCAGATTTATATATCTCTAATTATATAGTACGTGTTGAACAGCTTGTCTTAATTTTTATGTAGAGATTTTTTGTATTTCCTTAATTTAACTTTGGAAATTTTAATTGCAGACAATATTTTAAAATATTTATTCTATAACTTAAAATTAAATCTAAAAACATGGCTTTTCTTAGATTGTTTACAAATTTTTATCAAACATCTAAAACAACTTAATTTTTACACGTTTTAAATACGGCAATTAAATAGACAACTAATGGTATCTGTTGGTGTCAAAACTTAAATTAAACGTCCAATACACTAAATGATTTATTTAAGTGATTAAAATGGGAATTAACAGGATGCGCTTCATCGATAAATGAAGAAAAATACATTCCCGCAAAAATCGCGGGATGAGCAGATTTTGCTACATTTGAGTTACCCGAAGAAATCGCGGGATGAGCAGGCAGAGGGTTAAGGGTTAACAAAAGAAATTAACTTCCCAATTCGTAAACATACGATAATATTAGGAAGACAAGGACTTAAAAAACAAATTGCATAGAAGTAGATGCAGGAAATCGAAGAATAAAAGAATGATTAATCCTTTGAAAAATCACATTCATTCTATGAAAATAACATTCATTCGGTCTGAACTCGTATCAAGATGAATCGAACGATTATTCCAGGAAAATGAAAAGTATGGGAAGTGTGTCAAATCAATGAACTATTGTATTTATTCATATGCACAATAAGCTATACAAATCCGTGCATTAAGTTGAAAATCATCGTAATATATGCATAGATAGCAGAAAAAACAAAAATGTGTTTTCCGGAACCCTTTAAAGCCACGTAATGAACGCTGACAACAAAGAGCATATCTCGCTCTATGGTTTGCTAGGCATCTCCAACTCCTTTCGATCAATAACTGCCCGAGATATTTATTCATTCAGCGAGAGCCTGAAACGCTACATGCGAAACTAGTGTCCTCCTCTATCACTACTACACGGTAAAGGCAGGTTGATGCAGTCGGCACGTGAGGACTGCAATCCCCCGCTCTCTCGTCATATCTAAATGGGACTCTTCCCAATTAGCCAAGGCTTGCGGAATGTTTTGTGTTAGTTTGACAGGCCGTGTCGTTAAGCTAAGCTTGACTGATGTGTTTTAATTAGAGAATGCTGTTTTGGGGGTAATTCTAGTATCACTAGTTGCAGCGTGGAAATGACTTCTTTAAGAACTGTTTACTCTATGCAATGATTTTAACCCCTATCCCGTCTAATATATTTGAGAAAAATTTGCCAAAAATGTAAAAAAAAATTGATTCAAAAGTATATAAAAGCGATATTGATAAGGTTTTATTACATGTGAATTTTTTATTTTAAAAACCATGTTCTATTATTGGAACATTGGCAAATAAAGGGTTAAACTATAAGTTCTAAAAAACATTCATGAATTTTTAGCTTACTTTTTAAATTCTGTCTAGTAAATGCTATTATTTCCTTTACACTTATTTTTTCCGTCCAAACAGGAATCCCTTTTAATGCGGTATTGTCTAGAATATAAATGTGTTGCCATTATTGGCAAACATCTCAAATAATTCATTCATAATGAACGGACTCATGTTTTATCTGTAAAGTACTATGTCACATGTCATTGTTTCTGAAATCAGTAAAACTGTGGTCAATTATTGCTCGTTAAAAGAAAAATCCTTTACTCTCCAACTGGGTATCACTGTCACTTTAATTTGAGAATTTCCTGTCTTATAAATGACCAAATTTATGATATATGCTCAGAAATAGGTGGCTTCCATACATGAGCCTTAGTTGAATATTGATAATGTGTTCAAGTCAGTACTACCACACGATGCAAAAAAACAAGAATTCCTTTTAATGCGGTATTCACTAGAATCTAAATGTGTAGCCATTATTGGTAACTATCTAAAATAATCTCTTCATAATGAACAGACTGGTGATTTATTTACAAAGTATTATGTCACATGTCATTGTTTCAGAAATCAGTAAAACTGTGTTCTATTATTGCTCGTTAAAAGAAAAATCCTTTACTCTCCAACTGGGTATCACTGGCACTCTAATTTGAGAATGTCCTGTCTGAGAAATGACCAAATTTATGATACATGCTCAGAAATAGGTGGCTTCCATACATGAGCCTTAGTTGAATATTGATAATGTGTTCAAGTTAGTACTACCACACGATGCAAAAAACAAGAATCCCTTTTAATGCGGTATTGACTAGAATCTAAATGTGTAGCCATTATTGGCAACTATCTAAAATAATCTCTTCATAATGAACAAACTGGTGATTTATTTTTAAAGTATTATGTCACATGTCATTGTTTCAGAAATCAGTAAAACTGTGTTCTATTATTGCTCGTTAAAAGAAAAATCCTTTACTCTCCAACTGGGTATCACTGGCACTCTAATTTGAGAATGTCCTGTCTGAGAAATGACCAAATTTATGATACATGCTCAGAAATAGGTGGCTTCCATACATGAGCCTTAGTTGAATATTGATAATATGATCAAGTTAGTACTACCACACTATGCAAAAAAAAATAGAATCCCTTTTAATGCGGTATTGACTAGAATCTAAATGTGTAGACATTATTGGCAACTATCTAAAATAATCTCTTCATAATAAACAAACTGGTGATTTATTTATAAAGTACTACGTTACATGTCATTGTTTCAGAAATCAGTAGAACTGTGTACAATTATTGGTCGTTAAGAGAAAAATCCTTTACTCTCCAACTGGGTATCACTGGCACTCTAATTTGAGAAATTCCTGTCTAAGAAATGACCAAATTTATGATACATGCCCAAAAATAGGTGGCTTCCATAAATGAACCTTAGTTTAATATTGATAATGTGTTCAAGTCAGTACTACCATACGATTCAAAATTAAGTTAAAATATTATTGTCAAAACTTTTTTTCGAAGAATAGTAATTAAACAGAATTAGGACAATAGTAAAAATCTAGGAAAATTTCAAAATTATTTTTGAAATTTTAGTAATCGTTAACAAAAAAACCTTGTTTTTAATGTTTGGTGTCCATTAAGAGCTATATTTATTTCATAAATGAACTGTACAAGTCGGAGACATGCCCAGTTTCCTCTAAAGTACTTGGTTAAATATCCAATGATGGGTAAAAAATCCCTTGAGGGATAAATGACCTATAGGGGTGATGTGGAATTTCTATTAATTCCGGTTAATTTAGAATTAATGGAGTTAAACTTAGGAAAGCTATTAATATAAATTCAAAGATTAACGTACAGCTTTAAGTTAAATTTATAATAAAAAAAATCTTTTTAACTTATAACTTAATATATAACATATATTTAGCTTAACGTAAATTTTACTTAAACTGTCTATTAAGAGTTGGATTAATAAGAGACACATGTAGTTAAATCAAGAACAACTATGAGTGTCGATTGGAAACCGAAGGCTCCTAATTTTGTTCTCCTTTCCACATTTTTGAAGGGAATTTCAAAATTTCCTTTTATATATATATATATATATATATATATATATATATATGTATGTATATATATACATATACATATATATATATATATATATGCATATATATATATATATAATATATATATGTATGTATATATATATATATATATATATATATATATATATATATATATATATATATATATATATATATGTATATATATATATATATATATATATATATATATATATATATATATATATATATATATATATATATATATACATGTATATATAAATAT
>CM063507.1:17558066-17590566 GCA_032207245.1 Pardosa pseudoannulata
AATTCAAACGAAACTTGTACAGTCTACAAAGTTACTAATCTTAAAAGTAAAACTTACTTTCCCATCATCATTTAATATTAAAGTTATTAAATTAAAGCGTTATTTACAGTAAATTTAACTGATAATATATTGGCTAGTGGGTTACACTGCAGTCTCAAATGTAGATATATTGAATATGAGATGAATTGCATACGAGAATAATCTGTTATATTTACTTCTAGTGCTAAATGAAGCTTGTAAAATATGTTTAAAAATTTTTAATTAAAAAAAATGATTTTTAGGGAATAACATGTTTGAAATTCATACTTTAACTTACGTCATTTACAGTCAAATTATTGGGGGGGGATCACTCGTGTTTCATCACAATCGTACATAAGGAAGATGAGATTAATTGCATATAGTTGCTAATCTAATATTTCTACTTTACTGTTAAATAAAGCTGGGAAAGTAAGTTTAACTTTTAAGATTAGTAACTTTGTAGACTGTACAAGTTTCGTTTGAATTCAACAGCTTAGGATGTAACAAATATCAGTAACATTTACATTTCAAATTAAGATAGTTTAAAGAAATAGCATGATTTAAATTCATGCCTTTAATTAAGGCTTATTTACAGTAAATTTAACTGACAATATATTAACTAGTGTGTTACACACTAGTTACAAACGTATATTTAAGGAATATGAGATGAATTGAATAAGAAAATAATCTGATATATTTACTTGTAGTGCTAAATAAAGCTTTTAAAATAAGTTTATTTTTATAAAATAGTAGAATCTTGTAGCATTTCCAAATTCCTTTTAAATTATATTTGTGTAGTAAAAACATATATGAATAACTGTTACAAAAATTGTTATTTCAAAACTGAAATAGTTTTTAAAGAAATAACTTTGTTGAAATTCATACGGTGATATAATGCGTAGTTTACATTCAAATTAATTGAGAAAAATCACTGTCACATTAGCTTCACAAAGTCTAAGGAAGAGGAGATAAATTGCATATAGTTGTAAATCTAATATTTCTGCTTTACTGTCAAATAAAGTTGGGAAAGTAAATTTAATGTTTAAAATATAGATTGTACCTAATACATTGTACACGTTTAAAAAAAATCAGTAGCATTAGGATGTAAGAAATATGAGTAACAGTTAAAACAATTTTATTTTATAAAATTAAATATTGCTTTTAAGTAAATATAATGTTTGAGATTTATGCATTAAATTAATGCGTTATTTACAGTAAATTTCATTAAGGTAACCTTTAAAAGTGTGTCACACTGGCGCCTCAAACGTACATTTAAAAGAAATGAGATGATTTGAAGGCTTGGATAATCTTATACTTCTGCTTGTAATGCTAAACAAAGCTAGTAAAGTAAGTTTATTTTTATAAAATAGTAGAATTTTGTAACAGGTACAGTAAAAAAATAACCCCTTTGAGTAACACAGAAACGAAGAACAGTTCGAACGTAAAATAGATTATTTTATAGAATTTAAACGATAAAAATAAATGCGTTAATTAAAAGCATAATTTACATTGAAATTAATCGAGGTAAAAGTCATTCGTGCGACACCGTCATAAACATAGATCTAAGAAGGTATTTAAGATGAAAGCATATGTGGATAATTGGTATGTTTACATATATACCGGGTGGCCATAATTAAACTGACAGTGCTCACAGTGTTCTGTAGCGCGATCTATTTGAGAGAATGATGCCACATTTTGTAGGAGGATTAAACAAGACGGGGAAGGAAGGATTCCGCGAAAAAACAAATTAGTTCCAAAACTCGCCGCTAGGGAAATATTTGGATCTGTATTATAGAAAATAGAGTGTTAACAAATGCAAATTAATAAGGAATAAAATTATCTTTTATTATGCACATTTTCTGATTTAGTTCAAGTGCAATATTGCAACACTTTTAAAAAAGCGTAAAATATACATAAACAGGGATAAAGTCTCGTGATCTGCAATATCATGAACGATGAGCAGAAGAAGAAGTTCTTTATACAAATTTCACGTTACATCAGTTGGCCCAGTGCAAGCTGCTTGGGTTTTAAAAGGCAATGTGTTACGAATCAATCGGATTGAAAGTTTATGTACAATGTCTCCTTCTTTAGTCGAGCGTGCGTTACTGGTCAAATTCTTTTACCTCAACCAGTGCAACACGTCAGCCGCTCTTCGTGCTTTTAGAACGCACAAAAAATGCGTAAAGGTAACTGTCCTGTGTCAGTTAATGGGGTAAAAGCAATGGTTGCGACGTTTGAGAAAACTGGTTCTCTGAAGGTTCAGTTAGGCAGAAGACGAAAACCTGTACCCCAGGATACAATCGAAGCAGTTGCCAATGCGATTGCCGACAGAGGACCAGACAATATGCTGCCATCTCTAGCGCTCGTGGAATAGCTAGGAATATGGATATGTCTTACAGTACGGTATGGAAAATCTTACGAAAGGTAATCTACTTCTATCCGTACAAGATCAATCGTGTACAGGAGTTACTGTACCCCGACCATGATAAGCGATTGACTTTTGCTCTCACCTTTCTTGCTAGAATGGAGGTAAAGGATGCGTGGCCGTGGTAATCTCATGGGGAGACGAGGCCCACTTTTACCTGAATGGAACTGTGAATACCCAGAACTGCCAGAAAAGTAACACATTGCCTTTTAAAACGCAAGCAGCTGGCATTGTGCCAATGGATGTTGTGATGAGGCGATTTAGATCTGTTATATAATTGATTCATTCATACAAGAAGTAAAATGTTCGGGATCTAAATCTGACCTCATCACATCTTTGTAAAGAGATGGAGGACCATAAATTTCTATTCAACGGATATTGTTGTCTTGTACGGTGGTCTCGGGCGGGGTTCTGATCCCAGTCCCAGATTAGAATCCCGTCTCCGTACTTGACATTAAATAAGAATGTACCTTTGTGGAGTATTTATGAGTCCCTAAGGGACATTGCCCATTTAGAAGGGATAAGGTTTGGTACGTTGGCGGTCTCAAGGCCAGGTTGAAGCAGACCAATGAAATTCTTACAACTATCCCGATTGGACGACAAGAAGGAAGAGGGGACAAGGTTGAAATAATTAAATATGAAAAATCTAAAAGATGAGACGGATGATTCGGAGGTCCCAGAGAAGATGTTCGGAGGTCCCAAAAGAAGGTGTTCGAAAGTCGGGAGTCCAGTCGGGTCCGACGCAAGTTGTTCGTGAGCCCAGAAGTGAAGGTGATCGATAGTCCAGACTAGGAGAGTCCATCCAAGTCCGACAGGAAGTGTTCCTTCACCAAATAGTACGGCCGCACCCCAAAGACTCAGGAGGAAGCCCCTGACGAGACCAACAGATGATATATAGATTCCCTCTCCTGATCAGTCATAGATCCCCTTCAACCACAAGTGTTTCGGGCCCAACATTTTAGACCCACAAAGGTACTCCAAATTTACATACATTTTTGAAATTGAGATTAGGTCCTCTATCTATTTACAAAATTACTTAAGTATATAAAAAATTTATCAGAACTAATTTAGAAGATGTTGACAAAGCTTATTTTATGAAAATTAGCATCAGTTTTGTATGTAAATAGATGTATATGTATTTTAATAAATTTACTTTTTTTTAAATATTAAGCTAGTCTCGGTTGCTGTCAATTTAGCTGTTAGTTTATTTTCATTTTTATGTATGTTATTTCTCAGAACCTGTGGTTAAATTTAGTACAAAAATATTTAACACAACGCAATTAAAAATAAATCACCACTATACATTTGATCACAAGTTGATACTCAAATATAAACGAGGACTACACGACAGATGTAACGGGAAATTTGAATAAAGAATTTCTTCTTCTGCTCAGCGTACGTGATAATGCAGATCAAGAGACTTTATCGGTGTTTATGTAGATTTTACGCTTTTTTAAAAGTGTTGCCATATTGCACTTGAACCAAATCAGAAAATGTTTATAATAAAAGGTAATTATATTCCGTATTAATTTGCATTTGTTAACACTCTATTTTCTATAACACAGCGCCAAATATTTCCCTAGCAGCGAGTTTTGAATTAACTTGTTTTTTCGCGGAATCCTTCCTTCCCCGTCTTGTTTAATCCTCCTACAAAATGTGGCATCATTCTCTCAAATTGATCGCGCTACAGAACACTGTGAGCACTGTCAGTTTAATTATGGCCACCCGGTATATATATATATATATATATATATATATATATATATATATATATATATATTTATATATTATATATATATATATATATATATATATATATATATATATATATATATATATATATACATATATATATATATATATATATATATATATATATATATATATATATATATATACATATATATATATATATATTATATATATATATATATATATATATATATATTTATATATATATATATATATATATATATATATATATATATATATATATATATATAATCTTTAAAACGGAGTAATGTTGGTGCTCATGATTACATGAGAGCTAATAATTTTGAGTTAACATAGTTATTCTATTAACTCTCTAAAATTAACTCTACTGTAACAGTAATCTAATGAATCTAATGAGTCTTTTAATGAAATTTCAGACGTTTATTTTATATATTACTTCAAACTCTATCTATCCTTAAGGTAGTATTTGGAATTCATTTCATGCATTTTTTTTATTTTAATATAGTTATAAAGTATCCTTGAAAAATCTTTACTTAATTATTTTATAAATTTGATAACAAATAAAAGTAAAATCTTTCAATATGTAGACTCATTCTTACATACATTAAATATTTACTTCACAGTTGAAATTTATCAAAGTAGATTTTAAGAACATTTATAATCTAGTTTTACTCTGAATGTCATCATATATTAATGCTTGAATTAGAATGAAAACGATTGCTTCGAGATTTGTTTTGATATGACGTCAAAGCCGATAAAGAACGAGTTTAGTATAAATGCTTTCTCCGGAACATAAATCACAACGCATTACTTTCTCATATCTTACATTAAATAACATTATGCATTAATCTTTGGAATTATTTCGATTTCCAGGAAATTTGTTATGTCTCAAGTATGATTTTTACTTTATTTAAGAGCTTTACTTTATTTAAATATTTGACAACTTTTGAGAATTGAATCATTTGACATATTTATTCACAGCTTAGTTCAAAGGACATTTTTAGTCAGATTTTACTTTAAATACTGTAATGTATTATCATAAAAGTTAGTTTTAAATTAATCCTGACAAAATTGTTGTATATATATATATATATATATATATATATATATATATATATATATATATATATATATATATATATATATATATATATATATATATATATATATATATATACGATGTTTGGTTACGTTATCTAAGAAAATTACAAAATATTTAATTTTGAGAATTTTTTCTGGAAATATCTGAATTCCACACAAATTTATTTTGTCTAAAATGTGATTTTTACTAAAGAGTTTTACTTTATTAATATATTTGTCAACTTCTGAGAATTGAATCATTTGACTCATTCACGCACAGCTTATTTCAATGGACATTTTACAGTAATATTTTATTTTAAATGCTGTAATGTATTATAATAAAAGTTGGATATAAGATTAATCTTGAAAAAATTGTTTTATTTGCTTATAATATCTAAGAATTTTACAAACTTTTTCATTTTGAGAATTTTTCTGGAATTGTCTGAATTCCACACAAATTTGTTAAGTCTCAAATGTGATTTTAACTTTATTTAAGAGCTTTACTTTATTTAAATATTTGACAACTTTTGAGAAATGAATTATTTGACATATTCATTCCCAACTTACTTCAAAGGACATTTTATATTCTGATTTTACTTGAAATACTGTAATGTATTATCATAAAAGTTAGATTTAAAATAAATCCTGAAAAAATTGTTATATATATATATATATATATATATATATATATATATATATACGATATTTAGTTACGATATCTAAAAAAATTACAAAATATTTAATTTTGAGAATTTTTTCTGGAAATATCTGAATTTGACAGAAATGTGTTATGTGTCAAAAATGATTTTTACTAAAGAGTTTTACTTTATTTAAATGTTTGACAACTTCTGAGAATTGAATTATTTGACATATTCATTCTCAGCTTATTTCAACGGACATTTTATAGTCAGATTTTACTTTAAATGCTGTAATGTATTATCACAAAAGTTGGATTTAAAATAAATCCTGAAAAATTGTTTTATTTGGTTAAGATATCTAAGAACATTATAAAATATTTAATTTTGAGAATTTTTTCTGGAGATGTCTGAATTTGACAGAAATGTGTTATGTGTCAAATGTGATTTTTACTAAAGAGTTTTACTGTAGTTAAATATTTGACAACTTGAGAGAATTGAATCATTTGACACATTCTCTCACAGCTTTTTTCAACGGACATTTTATAGTCCGACTTTGCTTTAAATGCTGTAATGTCTTATCATAAATGTTAGATTTAAAATTAATCCTAAAAATTTATTTTGTTTGGTTATGATATCTAAAATGACTACAAACTATTTCATTTTGAGAATTCTGTCGAGAATTATCTGAATTAAACACAAATTCGTCATGTCTCAAATGTGATTTTTACTAAAGAGTTTTACTTTATTTAAATATTTGACAACTTGAGAGAAATTAATCGTTTGACACATTCTCTCACAGCTTATTTCAACGGACATTTTAAAGTTAGAATTTGCTTTAAATACTGTAATGTATTATCATAAATGTTAGATTTAATATTAATCCTGAAAAATTGTTTTGTTTGGTTACTGTATCAAGAAGATTACAAAATATTTAATTTTGAGAATTTTTTCTGGAAATATCTGAATTTGACAGAAATGTGTTATGTTTAAAATGTGATTTTTTACTAAAAAGTTTTAGTTTGTTTAAATATTTGAGAACTTCTGAGAATTGAATTATTTAACACATTCTCGCACAACTTTTTTCAACGGACATTTTATAGTCAGAATTTGCTTTAAATGCTGTAATGTATTATCATAAATGTTAAATTTAATATTAATCCTCAAAAATTTATTTTGTTTGGTTATGATATCTAAAATAACTACACACTATATCATTTTGAGAACTTTGTCTAGAATTATCTGATTTCCACAAAAATTTGTTATGTCTCAAATGTGATTTTTACTAAAGAGTTTTACTTTATTTAAATATTTGACAATTCCTGAGAATTGAACATTTGACACATTCACTCCAAGCTTATTTCAAGGACATTTTACAGTCAAATTTTATTTTAAATGCTGTATTGCATTATCATAAAAGTTGGATATAAGATTAATCATGAAAAATTTGTTTTGTTTGCATATGGTATCTAAAAAGACTACAAACTATTTCATTTTGAGAATTTTGTCGAGAATTATCTGATTTCCACAAAACTTCACTAAAGAGTTTTACTTTATTTAAATATTTGACACTTTCATTCACAATTTATTTCAATTCACATTTTATAACTGATTTTACTTTAAATGCTGCCATTTACCATTATTGAATTTGGAATTAAAATAAATCCTGAAAAATCTGTTTGGTTTGGGTATGATATCTAAGAAGATTAAAAACCATTTCCTTTTGGGAATTTTTTTTACAATTATTTCAATTTCATAGAAATTTGCTATGTGCCAAATGTGATATTTGCTAAAGAGTTTTACTTTATTTAAATACTTGACAACTTCTGTGCATTACTCATTTCACACATTCATTCACAGCTCATTTCAATGGACATTTTGTAGTTAGATTTTACTTTAAATGCTGTAATCTGTAGTCATAAAATTTAGATTTAAAATAAATCCTGAAAAAAATGTTTTGTTTGGTTATGATATCTGAGAAGATTAAAACTACTTCATTTTGAGAATATCTTCTAAAATTATTTCAATTTCACAGAAATTTGTTATATCTCAAGTGTGATTTTTACTAAAGAGATTTTACTTTATTTAAATATTTGACAACCTCTGAGAACTGAATCATTTGACATATTCATTCACAGCTTATTTCAATATTATTTTATAATCAATTTTACTTTAAATGTTGCCATTTATCAGCATAAAAGTTAGATTTAAAATAAATCCTAAAAAAAATGTTTTGTTTGGTTATGATATCTAAGAAGATTAAAAATTGTTTCATTTTACGAATTTTTTCTAGAATTATTTCAATATCACAGATATTTGATATGCATGAAATGTGATATTTACTAAAGAGTTTTTACTTTATTTAAATATTTGACAACTTCTGAGAATTGAATTATTTCACACTGTCAATCACAACTTATTTCAACGGACATTTTAACATCGATTTTACTTTAAATGCTGTCATTTATCCTTATTAAAGTTGGAATTAACATAAATCCTGAAAATATTTTCAGGTTTGGGTATGGTTTGTAAGAAGATTAAAAACTATTTCATTTTGGGATTTTTTCTGCAATTATTTCATAGAAATTTGTTATGTGTCAAATATGATATTTACTAAAGAGTTTTACTTTATTTAAATATTTGACAACTTCTGTGCATGAATAAGTTCACACATTAATTCACAGGTCATTTCAATGGATATTTCAGCGTTTTTTAGTTAATGCAAGAGGGTAAATTGCAACATATTACTTTCCGTACCATAATACACTACTGTGTAAATTAATAAGAGAACAATTTTTTACTTGTTCCAAACTTTAATATCACGTCATATAAGAAAAAAATTATTAAAACCAAATTACTATTATATTAAAATTAACAACATGTATAACCTGAGCATTTATTTTTTAATTTAATAGACGAAGTTAAATGCCAATATATTACTTTCTATATTTTCGTACACTACAATGTAAATTAATAGAATAAAATTTTTTATTCATTGAAAAATTTAATATTACGTCAAAAATCGAAAAAAATATTATGCTTGAGATACAATTTAAAACAGTTTATTTTAATTTGGTATATTTTAATCATTAGGATAAGGGTTATCTTACCTAACTTTATATATCCACATACATTGTAGTACTTTTTTGATAGTTTAATATATATATATATATATATATATATATTGTTTTTAATTTTAATGTCCTGTCAGATAGCATAAGGAATTTTTTGTGATAAAAACAATTTTATTTTTTTAATATAATTAAATTATATAATTTCAATTTTATTTTCAATATTATTCAACAGTTTTTCAATATTTAAATTTTACTTTTTCAGTATTATGACAAGTTATTGAATTTTCAGATCTTATTTATTTCTACTTTATAATTTGATTTGATATAATGCCCATATTTTACTTAAATACCCACAGTTAAATACCCATATATTACTTTTTATACTGCTCTACTCTAGTGTATGAATTAATAAGATAGGATTTTTATATTTTCATATTAATATCATGTCATATTGAAGGATAAGGAAAAACATTATGACTGAAACATAATTATAAACAAATTCAATTTAATTACTTTTTATTTATTGAGAATATTTTTAATTATTATGGAAATGTTTGGATTCTACCTAATTTATATGTCTTCTAATTTATATATCGTCTTACATTCCGTATAATTTGATATGATAAAATATTTTTTTAAAAATTTTAAATTCATTATCATATCATATATAAAAAGAAAAATGTTGTTTTTATTATTGAAATATTTTTATTTTAACGGACAATTTTTTAAATTTAATGATATGTTATTGAATTCTCATACTTCATTTAATATATCGCCACACATTAGAATATAAATTAATAGGAATTATAAAGAATATGAATTAGTATGAAAGCTTATATTTTTTGTATTAATATGTTTTTAATTATTATGATAAGTAACTGAAATGTTATACCTTACTTGCTATATCGTCATACATTATAAAATATAAATGGATAAATATTTTTTAAATTTATTATCACGACATATAGGATAAAAATTACTATGTGTGAAACATAATTAAAAACCAATTTATTTTAAGTGTGTTGTTTTTTACTTTTTATTACTTTTTATTAATTTTTATTTATTGAGAATTTTTTTATAATTATTATGGAAAAGATTTGGAATTTAGCTCAGATTACATATCGTCATACATTCCATATAATTTGATATGATAAAATATTTTTAAAAATTTTAAACTTATTATCATATCATAAAAAAAACATTGTTTTCATTATTGAAAAAAATTAATTATAAATGACAATATTATAGTTGTAATGGTATATTATTGAATTCTACCACTTCACTTAATATATCGTCTTGCACTAGTGTATCAATTAATAGGAATTATAAAGAAATATAAATTAATTGGATAAATAAAAAATATATAATTTTATTAGTTTTAATATCAAGTCAAACAAGAATAGGAAAATAAATTTTTTAATTATAATGATATGTAATTGAATTCTCATACCTCATTTAATGTATCGCCATACATTAGAGGACAAATTAATTGGAATAATAAAAAATGTAAATTATTTGTATAAATAAAAAATGTATAATTTTTTTAGTTTTAATATCGCTTCACCCCCCCCCCCCCCCCCCCCCCCCCCCCCCCCCCCCCCCCCCCCCCCCCCCCCCCCCCCCCCCCCCCCCCCCCCCCCCCCCCCCCCCCCCCCCCCCCCCCCCCCCCCCCCCCCCCCCCCCCCCCCCCCCCCCCCCCCCCCCCCCCCCCCCCCCCCCCCTTTTTTTTCCCCCCCCCCCCCCCCCCCCCCCCCCCCCCCCCCCCCCCCCCCCCCCCCCCCCCCCCCCCCCCCCCCCCTCACAAGAATAGAAAAATGAGTTTTTTAATTATAATGATATGTAATTGAATTCTCATACCTGACTTAATATATCGTCATATATTAGGGTATTAATAGGAATTATAAGAAAAATATAAATTAATTATATAAATAAAAAATATATTTTTTTATTTGTTTTAATATCACGTCAAACAAGAATAGGAAATTTTTTAATTAGAATGATATAGATTGAATTCTCATACCTGACTTAATATATCGTCATATATTAGGGTATTAATTAATAAGAGAACAATTTTTTACTTGTTCCAAACTTTAATATCACGTCATATAAGAAAAAAATTATTAAAACCAAATTACTTGCTTTATAAGAAAAATATAAATTAATTGTATAAATAAAAAATATATATTTTTTGTTTGCTTTAATATCACGTCAAACAAGAATAAGAAATTTTTTAATTAGAATGATATAGATTGAATTCTCGTACCTGACTTAATATATCGTCATATATTAGGGTATTAATTAATAGGAATTATAAGAAAAATATAAATTAATTGTATAAATAAAAAATATATATTTTTTGTTTGTTTTAATATCACGTCAAACAAGAATAGGAAATTTTTTAATTAGAATGATATAAATTGAATTCTCGTACCTGACTTAATATATCGTCATATATTAGGGTATTAATTAATAGGAATTATAAGAAAAATATAAATTAATTGTATAAATAAAAAATATATATTTTTTGTTTGTTTTAATATCACGTCAAGCAAGAATAGGAAATTTTTTAATTAGAATAATATAGATTGAATTCTCATACCTGACTTAATATATCGTCATATATTAGGGTATTAATTAATAGGAATTATAAGAAAAATATAAATTAATTGTATAAATAAAAAATATATATCTTTTGTTTGTTTTAATATCACGTCAAACAAGAATAGGAAATTTTTTAATTAGAATGATATAGATTGAATTCTCGTACCTGACTTAATATATCGTCATATATTAGGGTATTAATTAATAGGAATTATAAGAAAAATATAAATTAATTGTATAAATAAAAAATATATATCTTTTGTTTGTTTTAATATCACGTCAAACAAGAATAGGAAATTTTTTAATTAGAATGATATAGATTGAATTCTCGTACCTGACTTAATATATCGTCATATATTAGGGTATTAATTAATAGGAATTATAAGAAAAATATAAATTAATTGTATAAATAAATTTTTTTTTGGTTTTAATATACCGTCAAAAAAGAATAGGAAAAATATTAGTATAATTGAAAAAATAATTTTTATCATGCATCTTAACTTTTTATGCGTTAGTGTTGTTTTTTAAAGTAACAACATATAATTATTAGTCTCATATCATATAAAGAAGTTTTCTTTATCTCAAATTCTGTACTTATTCGACCCAGTTCATCCCTATAACAAAAAACATTAATCGTATCATGTACAAAGTAAGGAACTTTCGTACTTACAATATAGAAATTATAAAAAATAAATAAATAAACTATAGAATTTTTTTTAGTTTTAACATCGCAACTAACTTTTTATGCGTTAGTTTTTTTCCTTGAAAGTAAAAGTTAAAATAGAATTATTAGTGTGATATCAAATGAAGAAGTTTTGTTTAACTCAATTTCTGTAATTATACGACCCATTTTATCCCTGTAACAGAAAGCATTAGTCATATCATGTATAAAGTAAGGAACTTTCGTACTTACGATTGGCAACCATAATCCAATAGAAACTCGCCGGGCAGTTGCTCGGGGTAAGACGATGCCCCGGCCTGGGACCAGATCCCTACAGCGGCCATATTTTGCTGATATTCGAGGGAAGTCGAAAAGAAAATAAACCAAATGCTAATCACTAATTTAGACGTATTCCCTCTTTTGGCGCAGATCGAATTTAAACCAAAGAAATCAAAATCTTCTTTCGCTTTTTTTTTTCGCTGAAGAACGTGTGCACACTCTTTTATTATTTCCTATTCCTCAAAGCACGCACTTCTGAAGAAATTTTGTTAGGAATAACTCTTCAGACTGGTCCTGGACCTTTCACTTTTTTTGAAAAAAATTCACTCACTCAGATGCTTTTTTTATAAATTATATTCCAATACTTCGCCACTTTTTTTATTATATCCTGTAGATGATTTTGCCGTTTAGAGATAAGTTGAGTTGTAGAGTACCCTTACTAGAATTTAACCGCTTATTGAATAGCGATGATCACTTTCGTGTCCGATCAAAACCTGGTATCTTTTTGTTTTAATTTTCGTTTAAATATATGTGTATTGTAAGTGCTGAAACCACAGTGAAAAGTTCTGAATTAGTTTCGTTAAACCAACGTTTTCTGACTCTTTAAAGCTTATATAGACTTCTGTATCTCATTATAAATTTTAACATGTAATGACTTAATCACCACTTGAAATACTTGAACTATATAATCTATGTATAAACTATTAAATAAAGAACAATGAACATTCTCTCATTTGCTGGAACATTAGTTTGCACTATGACATGCGTTCGGTTATATGATAAGTATTTATCATAATCGATACATATTGAATTGAAACTGGCTGTAGTAGTGATATTGCAAATCACTTATCGATATTACATTAATGAATTAACTCTAATCGAAGTTTGATCGTTTAACATAAAGGTTTATAGTAACCAGTAACTTCTTCAAATAACAATCAACTTCATACATTTACCTAGGTATATGAATATCGTTCAATTCGTTATAATTACTGTAAATGTTTTACCTATTTAATGTAAATTCAAGTTGTAATATATATACTAGGTCTTAATACAGTTGTTTATAACAGTTTTTCCAGTGCATTCTCACAAGCAGAAGTTTTATAAATACATTGTACTGTCTTTGACAATATTTGTTCTCGTCCTTAGGCAATACAATTTTATTTTCTTAACATCTGTTTAATCGTTGTTTATCTTACTTAACCGCATATAAAACAATATCGAGTTTTCATGAATGCATTCTGCTGTCTGATAATGCCATGGGCTCGATAATGCTTCTTTGCTTTTAATCTTTATAGTATCTATTTCAACAGTAACTATTAGTCAGTGTTTAATGTCTGACATAAATTATATCCTCAACAATGACTAGTATATTCCTTCCAACTTTATTAGTCTTCGTAATGCAGCAATCAGTAATCAATTAGTTAATTGTTCATAACTACAGTCAATTAATTCTTTTCTGTATAGTCCAAATACTCAAATCAGTGCTATACTTCAACCTTAAAAATGCACCTAACAGCCTAACAATGTTTATAAATTGATAGTGCAATGCCTTCTAATTGTGCTTTCCCGTGCAATAAGGTACCTTCACCAATGACCAACAAGATCTATAAGCAGCACAGCTATTTCTATTTTTACGTTATCCCGAAACTTTCGTCATAAATTTCTAAAAGAGATATCATATTTTAGCTGAAGTTCATAAAACACTTTAATGAACTCGAAAATGTTCTTTCTCTCTACCACTGTAAGATTAAGTTAGTCAGTGATTTTAACAGTTTTTAGTCAAGGTATACGGAAATTCCTGTAACAGAAACTCAATATGATGTTGTCAAGTTGTTACAAGCGAATATCAAAAACGATATAGTTCTTGCTTGTTACACTTCGTAATAGTTCAATTTATATATAAACTCTATTATGAACAGTCAAGTACATCATTGAAACAGTTTGATAAATGTATCAAGACAGTTGTAATGACACCATGAAATTTAGCACCACTAATAATTGTGGTACACAATGGAATATAAAATTAACAATTTGAAAAGTGAAAAAAGCTGTAAGTCCTTGCTAAAAGCAAGTGGAAAGTAGGTTTTGTAGAATATTTGGTGAAAAGTTCCTATGATCTTAAATGCTTATGTATTTGAAGGTACATTGATATATATATATATATGTCTTCAAATTATTTCAGTTTTGGTATAATGAGATGGCTTTAATAATTCACATAAATTTCTGTCAGTTACTTTGAGTCAAAGAACAATTACTCAAAGATTTTTAGATATACATAGAAAAAGTATATTAGCTTTTGAACTCCGTCAATATATTTGTCCAATTAGAAAATAATTTTCGATGTATTTATTTTGATACTTAAAATAATTTTTATTTAAATGAGATAAAATGTAACATCATTTAACATTTTTTTTTTGTAAGAGCTTTACTTTTATAATTTAATTCAACTGATAACAAAATGCCAGAAATCGTTTCAATAAATGTTATAAAATTCCTTAAAAGATTAGCTAGTGAAATTCAGCATTATTTATATTCATTTATAAAACAACTCATTTATCTGTTGTAGTGTCTATGATTATTTCAACTGTAACCGATAATGATATACAACAGATTATAAAGTCACTTAAAGTGAATTTATAATACAGTTTTAATTCGATTTAAAAATTTCTGGGTAATCATAAGACTTTTATGATATCATTTTTACATATTCCAGTGAATTTAGATGGATATTGTATAATACACAAAATTCAGAATTTTTTTACTATACAAAAATTAATCTTTCAAAAAATAAATAAAATCTGAAGGAATATAAATCAGAATGATCAAAATCTGACTTACCTAAATTTACTATTTCTGTCTGATAGGTGAACTAATTTGTATAAAACTGATGAAATAATTTATTAATATGAATTATGGTATTTAAACTCTAAAAGTAAAAATACTAGTCTAGAAAATGTCTAGAAATGCACAAATATGTATTAGAACTATTTATATAATTTGATTATTCCAGGTTGCAAATAAAAAGATCAGTAAATATTTCAAGTTTTATAGTATTTTTAGAATTTAATAAACATGCTTTTTTGGTGTTTATATTAATCAGTAAAAGTACAACGTTAAATTTTTTGTATGCTACTAAAATGTAAATAGAAGCATAATTCTTTATATTATCGAAATTATTTTGTACTTTTATTTTCTAAATGAGATAGATTAAACAAATGTTTAGATTTTCTGATGAAGAAAGATGAATAATACGATATTTTGAATGTTACTTGATTATGAAAAAGGATTCTAAAATCTTGAGCGAATGTATTTTTACTATAGAGTGATTGGTTTTAAGATTAATGAGTGTTTAAGTTTAAATTTTGATGAGGTAATAGTGCCTAGCTGAATTTCACTACAGAATAATTATAAATAGCATTATAATTTATAATTTTACAGGGAAATTTCTTTTCAAATATATGCTTATTTTGATATCTTATTAGTATTTTCTAGAAGTAAAACAGCAATAGTTTTCTAATAATTTTAATATATTCTTAAATTGTTAATGCTACAAGTTACTTAGTACTAATTAATATTAAAGTGTAAATTTTGATAGAGTGGAAGAGAGGAAACTGTATTAAAATATGTTAATAGGATTATCTCAAGTAGAAATTTTGTATAGAATTTTCAGTTTCAAAACTACAGTCACCTATCAAGAAGCAATTCGATTACGATTTTATATCGATTTAGATATGTGTATTACTTTTTGAAGAAATATCTTCATTTATCTAGATGAAAGATATAATTTTGAATTAATGCACTAGAGTAGCATTTAGTTATTATTGGAAAAATGTTCTAGAGACAAATTTTAATTTGATGACTTTAAAAGTTAAATTTGATGGTCTTAAATCAAGTTTTGTATTTAAGACAATAATTAATTATGACAATGTATTTCTTAAAAAAGTTATATTCTTGTAATTGATATTAAAATTGAAAATCATTTTAACATTTATGCTAGTCACTATCCAGTTATCTACAGTGCACTTATAAATTTATGCAATACCTACTATATAATATACGTAATAAACAATATGCTTATCTACTTTTCTAACAGTGCATATATAAACACTCTTCTCACATTCATGTATAATAGAAGTTGGCATCATTACAAAGTTCTTTTCTTATGGCACTAATTTAATTAGAATTTATCTTCTTGTGAATGGCAACGTATCACACCAAGGATATCCGTACGATTGATTTTCAGCTACACATATCTTCAAGAGATTATTTGTTTCAAAAATAGTATTCTAAATTCAAATTCTATAATATTCTATGGTAGAGACGGAATAAGTTGTTTAAAATATTTGATCTGATATAACAATTTTGACTAAATTGATTAGTATGAAGACAAAGATTGCTATAGTATATCTTGAACTGTTGTTTTATCTGTAGAGTTTATTATGTTTCTTTGGCAACACAAATAACGTATCGTGAAATTCAATGAAAAATGAAATCGCGAACAATTTTTGTGTACATATTATGTGAAAGCTAGTTCTTTTTTTCTTGAGAACTCAAATAAACACTTATGTACCTTTTTAATCCACAGAAGCAAAAGAAATTTTCTCTGTTTTTACTCAAACTCTTCCAGAATGAAACTTCTGCACAAAACTGAACGTTTTAGATTAACAAGAAAGAAACCGAACCGCATGCTATGCAGATGTGCAAAACTTTATACGTGCTCTGAAGTGTGCAAACATGTAATTCAAACATCAATTTTCGATACGGAAATTGCACTTAATATTTCAATACACATATACAAAAACTTTTTCCACTGAAAAACACACAGGTATACCGACAAACACACATATTTTAAGATGCAAAAAAGTATACAAATATTCGATGGAATATTCGGTGGCAACGTATAAGCACCAGTTTCAAAGATGTGAAAACGCATCACAAAATTTGACCAGTCGAAACGGAAAAAAATAAACGTTGGAAATTTGCAAAGAAATTTTCCGATATTATTCCAAATCAGAAGCTTGTTTGAAAAACGAAACAAACTGATCGTTTCTTGGAACCTAACGATAACAAAACCATTCTCGTATTCCGATTAATCCAACAGAAATACGTGCATCAAAAAATATAATTCGAAATCACCATGAAAGATTCTTTGGGGAATTCATCTGTTGCACGGTGTGGTGTATTTAATCCTCTGTACACTGCACTGTTCACACCGATCATGATTTCATCGGATGCAGCCAGAAAAAAATGCTAAAACTACCAAACGATTTTTTTCCACCCGGGATCGAGCGAATTTTCGGACCGAACATTTTCAGGGAGCACATCCCTGCACGCGTGCGCCCCATTTGAACGTTCGTTTCTTACTACCTTCTCGCGGTCGATCTTGCGCGGGGTTTGAGACCACCCCCACGACGGCGCATGCGCTGCACACGATAATAGAAAATCGTGACGTACGAGGAGTACGCGAGAGGCTACTTTCATTTTTTTTTCTCTGATATATTGTTATTCAGATCCTGGAGTAATCCTTTTGTTTTTTTAGGGGAGGGGGACAAGGGAAATTTTCGATTTTTGAGTTCGAAATGGGTGTTATAGGCCTGGGAGCACGGGTTGTTTCATTCAGCAGTAAGGGAATGGAAGAAAACTTTAGGGGTCTGTCGAACAAGAAAGGTCCGAAATAGGGTGCAGTAAGCTTTCAAACGGAGAAGACATTTTCCATTAAAGTAAATTCACTGTAATTAAATACGTTAAAGCCTTAATATACCATTAAGAAATATTTACCCTGGTCTAATTATTGACCGCTATTGGGTCACTACTGGTGACTAACACAACATTTACGCTTTACAATTTAGCAAATTTATAATTACAAGCGAATTTACAGTTTTTTATTTACTGTAGAGCATTGTCCGATAAAGTAAATTCCCTATATAAAATGCGTTAAACCGACATTAGTTTACCATTAGGTAACATTTTCCCTGTTATAATTATTAACGCCTATTTGGTCTCTCCATATGGATTAACGGAAAATTTACGCTGTGTGAAGGCAATGAATTTACAAATTATTATTTACTGTAGAGCACTGTCCGATAAAGTAAATTGCCTATAAAGAAATTCGTTAAACCGACATTAATTTGCCATTAGGCAACATTTTTCCTGTTATAATTATTAAAGCCTATTTGGTCTCTCCATGTGGACTAACGGGACATTTACGCTGTGTTAAGGCAGTGAATTTAGAATTTATTATTTACTGTAGAGCATTGTCCGATAAAGTAAATTCCCTATATAAAATGCGTTAAACTGACATTAATTTGCCATTAGGCAACATTTCTCCTATTGGGTGTCTCCATGTGGACTAACGGGACATTTACAATGTGAAGGCAGTGAATTAACAATTTATTAGTTACTTACTGTAAAGAATTGTTCCCATAAAGTAAATTCCATATAAAAAGGCGTTAAATCGACGTTAATTTGCCATTAGGCTACATTTTTCCTGTTATAATTATTAACGCGTATTGGGTCTCTCCATGTGGACAACGGGACATTTACACTATGTGAAGGCAGTGAATTTACAATTTATTACTTATGACAGAGCATTGTTCCGATAAAGTAAATTCCCTATTATACAGGCGTTAAACCGACATTAATTTGCCATTAAGCAACATTTTACCTGTTATAATTATTAACTCCTATTGGGTTTCTCCATGTATACTAACGGGACATTTACACTATGTGAAGGCAGTGAATTTACAATTTATTAGTTATTTACTGTAAAGAATTGTTCGGATAAAGTAAATTCCCTATAAAGAAATGCATTTAGCCGATATTAATTTGCAATGAGGCAACATTTTTCCTGTTACATTTATTAACTCTTATTGGGTCTCTACATGTGGACTAAAGGGACATTTACACTATGTGAAGGCAGTGAATTTACAATTTATTATTTACTGTAGAGTACTGTCCGATAAAATAAATTCTCTATAAAAAATGAGTTAAATTGAAATTAATTTGCAATTAGGCAACATTTTTCTTTTTATAATTATTAATATCTATTAGGTCTCTCCAAGTGGATTAAAAAATTACACTGTGTGAAGGCGGCGAATTTTCAATTTATTATTTACTGTAGAGCATTGTCCGATAAAGTAATTTTCCTATAAAAAATGAGTTAAACCGACATTAATGTGCCATTAGGCAACATTTCTCCTATTGGGTCTCTCCATGTGGACTAACAGGACATTTACAATGTGAAGGCAGTGAATTTACAATTTATTAGTTACTTAGTGTAAAGAATTGTTCGGATAAAGTAAATTCCCTATAGAGAAATGCATTAAACCGGCATTAATTTGCAATTAGGCAACATTTTTCCTGTTACAATTATTAACTCTTATTGGGTCTCTCCATATAGACTAACGGAAAATTTACGTTGTGTGAAGGCAGTTAATTTACAACTTATTAGTTACTTACTGTAAAGAATTGCTCCGATAAAGTAAATTCAATATAAAGAAATGCGTTTACCTGGCATTAATTTGCAATTAGGCAACATTTTTCCTGTTATATTAACGCCTATTGGGTCTATGTAAAGGTAGTGAATTACAATTTATTAGTTATTTACTGTAAAGAATTACTCCGAAAAGTAAATTCCCTATAAAGAAATGCGTTAAATTACCACTAGGCAATAATTCCAATGTTACAATTATTAACGCTTATTGGGTCATTCCATGGTGACTAAGGAACCATTTACACTATATGATGGCAGTGAATTTACAATTTATTACTAACTACAGGGCATTGTTCCGATAAAGTAAATTTTCTGTAATGAAATTCGTTCAATTGGCATTAGTTTACTATTACGATATATTTCAATGATATAATTATTAATACTTATCAGATCGCTTTATGGCAACTAAAGTGATATTTATACTAATGAAGACATTGATTTTACAATTTATTACTTTGAAATCTACAGCCGCGGTATCTAGGTAGTCTAAGGCATAGAACTAATCTTTGTAAATATATGAATTCAAGGATTTAGCCGACCAAAGATACACTGTGTTCATTTAAGGTAGCTGGAGAATATATAACAGGTTAGTGATTCCAATGTGCTTAAAATCCTCTAGGGGTGACAAGGTAGTGGTTGATCCTTGCTTCTGAATAACGAAGATTGTGTTGTTTTAGAAAATAATATTGAGTCCTTATTGTTGACCCTTATAAAAATGGCCAACAATTTTTCCTTGACCTTAAAATATTTTACCTTAAATTTCAATTATTCCTCTTGAATATTATCGCAATGATTTTTCTTTTCCTATTGATTTAATGACTGGGAATTCAAGTGAGATATAAGTGAGCTACAAATTTCGAGGAGACAATACAAATACACCGTTTGTTGGAATATGCTTGGGTAAACAGTAATTTTTTATGTTGACACACTTTCAAAATTAGTTACAATATTTCACAACAGATGGCGCTGCAAACTGAAAAATAAAACTACATTTTCTACATATTCACCATGCGCAGCAATAATATGGCGTTGTCTCAGAACGGAATTATCAGAAATCGGTGTAAACGTCTCAGACCAGGCAATCTTCTGTTCTAAAGAATAAACCACTCTTGCACACACAAACTTGCAATCTGTGAACAGCATATGCTTACAGACTGCGCTTTCTTCTATATCTTTCAAATTACCTACAACGCCATCTGTTGTTGAAAATTGTAACTATTTTCAAAAGTTTGTCTACCTGAAAATTTATTGTTGCCCCAAGCATATTGCAACAAATGGCGTATTTTTTTTACTGCCCGTTTAGTTTTTATTGATTTTTCAAATATATCGGTCATTTTTGAGACACCCTGTAAAAGAATCTTGCTTTTCAAGATGAGAAATAGTCTCAATCATTTTTGATAAAATAAACTATTTGCCTGAATTTTTCTTAAAATTATTGCTGTCACAATACCGTTAATGGATGGAATTGGATTTTCGAAAATAAAATTCGAAGTTGGAGGAACCGTAATATCCCGTTCAACCACTAACTAGCTTGACCTGTAGGAGAAGAGAAGACTTTCTGACCTTTGTCGCTCTCGAAACGTTTTTGACTCACCCCTTCCAAAAGCAATACGTGAGATCCATTTGAGAGGTCGAACTGGTTCTCACTGGATTTGAAACTCTCGAAAGGAAAATACGATAATGTTCGATCCAAATATTGTGATGCTGATAAAGCCTCACAATTATCCTAAAAAATTTCTATTTGTGATGATGAATTTTGATGTTTTTGTGTCATGTTACTAAACTCATGAGGGTAAGCAAGAGTTCTGCGAAAAGATTTTAGCGCTAACTATTTTAGACTAGTTTAACAATTCATAGTTCTCGAATATTGTGTGCCATAAAATGCATTAAATCTTCTAAACAAATTACTCCTTATCAGACACTTTAACGGTCTTGTAATCGAAGAGAAATTGACTAAAGTCTAGACAAAAACCACACAAGAGCGTAAGTAAAATCGAGTTAGATGTCAGAAGAACTTGTCCCAATATTATCGATTTATGAACCAAATAAGAGCAAACGGAACAACAAAATGGCGATGCAGAATACCAAAGTGTCATCTATGACTTTGGAATGCTGACATGCCGCTTAGAGATTCCATTCTCATATGTTGACCTATTGTCATTATAGATAGGGATCGCATTTTGATTTGTTGGTAAGAATGCAATTAATTCGCCAAAATCATTGGAACTTCATCGATGCATTTAATTGCAAATATTAAAGTTCCAGAGAACTTTCAGGGTAAAATACCCATTATCTATAAAGGTCAAATATACACCTTCTTTGGTAGTCAACGAGTGTGGAGTAGGGTAAACGTTACCATATTCTTATATTAGGGCACACTTTTATATTATATTTTGATTTACAATAAGAAGTTACGTTACGGTTTTGCTTATATTTATGGTATAATTTTACGTTATTAAGTCGACCTTTTAAGTATAAAAAGTGTAAAGTATGAGGAGACAGATACTTTACTGCTCCAGATTCTGCAACTATTTGAGGAATTGAATAGCTTTGTACTTTAATAAAATTTCTGGGATTGAGATAATCTATCTGTTTTTCTCCAAAAGGTTTAAGTTAAATACCATCAATTAATAACTTCATTAGTCTTCAATAATTTCTTAGTATTTTCATTAAATATAAGCTTTTTCTGACTTTTCTTTTTCATGTAGTTTTTATGTTATAAAGTTTATTAAGTAAAGAAATTTATTGCCAGTCTTCAATCTATTATTAAGTCTCTCGCTTAAAACGAAGATTATTTTGTACCCTTTGCATGGATTTCTTAACAGCTGAATACTGCAAAGTAAATAATTTATTATCACTTCTTATCAATTCCTTAGCAGTTTCCTCATTAAATGGAAGGTTTCTTTGATTTTCCTGTAATTCCATTTTTATACAGCTAAACACTATGGGAAATGAAAATTCACTTCGTATTTATCCTGTTAGATTTCTTTATTAAATGAAAGCAAAATAGACGTTATCTTTAGAAGCTTGACATGTTTCCTTTTTTAGATTCCTGGGTTGACGTAAGCTTTGTATATTTCCCTTGGAAACTGTAAAGCTAAATGTTACAAGTAAATAATTTCTCATAATTCTTTAACCTTTTGTTACATTTTTGGCTAAATAAAAGCCTATTTCATCTTTTTTTTTATTCTTTTTTATTCCTTCAAATACTATATGGTAATAAAGCTTCTCTTTTTGATCTTCAAATTTTATTAGGCTTTTTTACTAAAAGGCTATTTCATTTTCAGTGTATGCAGTTTTATGCACTAAATACATTTAGATATTCACATTTTTTAGGTCTGATACTTGTGGTTAAGTTCTTTGGTTAAATGGAAGCTTTACTAATTTCCTTTGAAAATGCAAATCTGTATGCTAGTAGTAAATAATTTTCATCCTTCTTATCATTTTGTTGCATTTTTGGCTAAATAAAAGCTTTATTTCATCCATTTTATTCTTTTTTATCCCTCCAAATATTCTAAGATAAACAAAATTTTCTTCTAAACTTTCACCCTGTTGTTAGGTTTATTGACTAAAAGACTGTTTTATAGATTTCTTCTTCGATGTATGCAGTTATCACCGCTAAATACAGTTAGGTATTCCCATTTTTCAGGTCTTACCCTTGGAGTTAGGTTCTTCGGTTAAATGAAAGCTTTACTATTTTACCTTGAAAAAGCAAAGCCATATATAACTAGTAAGCAACTTTTCATCCTTTTCCCCCTTGTTTTGTGTTTTTGGATAAATGAAAGCTTTATTTCACCATTTTATTATTCTTTTCTTACCCTCCTAAATACGATAAAGAATTCAAACTTATTTTTTCAATCTTCACCCTGATATCAGGTTTCTTGAAAATTTTTATCTATTAAATTTTTAAAAATTTAAAAATTTTTATCTATTTATCTAGAAAATATTAACGCTAAATATATCAACTAAATAATTTCCAAAGAGTCTTCACCCTTATCTTAGCTTTTTTTGGAGAGGGAGTTGTTTAAATGAAAGTTTTGATTATTTCCCTTAAAAATGAATGATAAAGTTAAATACTACTAGCAAATAATTTCTCATTTTTCTTCCTCTTTTGTTTCTTTTTTAGTTAAATGAAAGCTTTATCTTAATAATTTTTTCATTCATTAATCAACAGCTACGAACAGTTGGGTACTTTTATTTTTTGCTGGTTTTTACCCTGTTGTTAGATTTCTCGATAAAATTAAAGATTTTTTCACTCCCTTTTTATTAAATGTATAATTTATTTTTATCAAATTTAGCTAGTCTTCCCTTTGTGGTTGTGATCTTCTGATAGATAAAATTTTTTATCTATTTATCTAGAAAATATTAACGCTAAATATGTCAACTAAATAATTTCCAAAGAGTCTTCACGCTTATCTTAGCTTTGGAGAGGGAGTTGTTTAAATGAAAGTTTTGACTATTTCCCTTAAAAATGAATGATAAGCTAAATACTACTAGCAAATAATTTCTCATTTTTCTTCCCCTTTTGTTTCTTTTTTAGTTCAATGAAAGCTTTATCTTAATAATTTTTTCATTCATTAATCAACAGCTAAGAACAATTGAGTACTTTTATTTCTTGCTGGTTTTTACCCTGTTGTTAGATTTCTCGATAAAATTAAAGATTTTTTCACTCTCTTTTTATTAAATGTATAATTTATTTTTATCAAATTTAGCTAGTCTTCCCTTTGTGGTTGTGATCTTCTGATAGATAAAAATTTTAATCTATTTATCTAGAAAATATTAAAGCTAAATATATCAACTAAATAATTTCCAAAGAGTCTTCACCCTTATCTTAGCTTTTTTGGAGAGGGAGTTGTTTAAAAGAAAGTTTTGACTATTTCCCTTAAAAATGAATGATAAAGCTAAATACTACTAGCAAATAATTTCTCATTTTTCTTCCCCTTTTGTTTCTTTTTTAGTTCAATGAAAGATTTATCTTAATAATTTTTATTCATTTATCAACAGTTAAGACAAATTGGGTACTTTTATTTCTTGCTGGGTTTTACCCTGTTGTTAGATTTCTCGATAAAATTAAAGATTTTTTCACTCCCTTTTTATTAAATGTATAATTTATTTTTATCAAATTTAGCTAGTCTTCCCTTTGTGGTTATGATCTTCTGATAGATAAAAATTTTAATCTATTTATCTAGAAAATATTAAAGCTAAATATATCAACTAAATAATTTCCAAAGAGTCTTCACCCTTATCTTAGCTTTTTTGGAGAGGGAGTTGTTTAAAAGAAAGTTTTGACTATTTCCCTTAAAAATGAATGATAAAGCTAAATACTACTAGCAAATAATTTCTCATTTTTCTTCCCCTTTTGTTTCTTTTTTAGTTAAATGAAAGATTTTATCTTACATTTTTTTATTCATTTATCAACAGTTAAGACAAATTGGGTACTTTTATTTCTTGCTGGGTTTTACCCTGTTGTTAGATTTCTCGATAAAATTAAAGATTTTTTCACTCCCTTTTTATTAAATGTATAATTTATTTTTATCAAATTTAGCTAGTCTTCCCTTTGTGGTTATGATCTTCTGATAGATCTAGAAAATATTAACTCTAAATATGTCAACTAAATCATTCCCAAAGAGTCTTCACGCTTATCTTAGCTTTTTTGGAGAGGGAGTTGATTAAACGAAAGTTTTGACTATTTCCCTTAAAAATGAATGATAAAGCTAAATACTACTAGCAAATCATTTCTCATTTTTCATCCCCTTTTGTCTCTTTTTTAATTAAATGAAAGATTTTATCTTAAATTTTTTTATTCATTTATCAGCAGTTCAATAATATTGGGTACTTTTATTTTTTGTTGGTATTCACCCTATTAGATACCTCGATAAAATTAAATATTTATCTATTTTCATCTTCATTCAATGTATAACTTAATTTTATCAACATTTCACTAGTCTTCCCCTTATGATTATGTTCTTCTGGTATATAAAAACTTTATCTGTTTCTTTTGATGATAGTAATATGGCAGTTAAATAATTTATGAACAATCTTCACCGTTTTCTTAGCTTTTTTGGTGGGGGGTGTTAAACTTTTATTTCTTGTTGGTTTTTACCCTGTTGTTAGATTTCTCGTTAAAATTAAAGATTTATCTGTTCCCGTTTTGATTCAATGCACAATTTAATTTTATCAAATTTTCGTTAGTCTATTCCTTGTTTTAGATGGAAACTTTTTCTCTTGAAAATAATAACTTTACATACGTCCACTTAATAATTTTTCAGCAGTCTTCCCCCTATTTTTAGATTTTTTAGTTGGTTTGACGGAAGCTTTATCTGATTTTCCTTACAAAGTATTTTTTCACAGATAAATGTTATTAGATAATCAAATATCTTGTCTGCTTTCAATTGTTGTTAGATTTCCCGATTGGTTTATAAATCTCTTCTGGTGTTAAAGTATTTTATGTGAACTTTATTTTCTATCGTATGCAATGGACTTTTCAGTTAAAATCGTTTCACTCATATTTGAACTGAGACGTACTTTTATAACTAGTCAAGCATAAAAATGCTTGACTAGTTATAAAAGTAGTCATACTAGTCATTAAAGATGTAAAATTTATAATCACAAAAAAAGCACTTAAATAGATATTTACAAAGAGAAGAATATTTATACTGAATTCAATATGCATTTAGAAGAGGTATAATTGCTGTGCTTTATTTAAAACAAATAAAAAGTGTAAAGAATTCTAGATTATTAGAAACGAATGAATTCTATATAAAGTTTTGAATCGCTATAAATTATACTGAAGCTATAAATTATATGCATACACAGACGTTCTGCAGAATTATATTACGTTGCATTAGAAGCATAAAAGCCTTCAAGTGTAAAAACTTCAGAATTATTTAGTAGTCTAAGCTTGCAAAAATATGCATTTAGAAGAGGTATAATTACATTAGTGTAAATATGTATTTAGAAGAAGTATAAGTGTATTTATTTATTTAAAACAAATGAAAAGTGTAAAATTATTGAAGGTTATTTAAAACGAATGAATTTTATATAAAGTTTTGAATCCCTATAAATTATACAGTACGCATAAGCTGATTTTATTATATATAGACGTTCTGTAGAATTTTATTACGTTGCATTAGAAGCATAAAAGCTTTTAAGTGTAAGAACTTCACAATTATTATGCTTAATCTTAAGCTCGCATAAATATGCATTTAGAAGAAGTATAATTGCATTCGCCTTAGTATCCATTTAGAAGAAATATAATTATATTGTTTTATTTAAAGTAAATTATAAGTGTAAAGAAGTTTAGATTATTTGAGACGAATGAATTCTATATAAAGTTTTGAATTTCTATAAATTGTACTGCATTCATAAACTAATTTTATTACATACAGACGTTCTGTAGAATTATATTACGTTGCATTCGCAGAAAAAAAATTTTAAATGTAAGAACTTAATAAATATTTAGTAGTCTAAGCTTGCATAAATATTCATTTAGCAGAGATATAATTGCATTCACCTAAATGTGCATTTAGAAGAATTCTAACTGTAATGTTTTATTTAAATTAAATGAAAAGTGTAAAGAATTTTAGATTATTTTAGACGAATGAATTCTATATAAAGTTTTGAACCTCTATAAATTATACTGCATTCATAAACTGATTTTATTATATACTGAATTATATTACGTTGCATTAGCAGCAAAAAACCTTTAAGCGAAGGAACTTCATAATTATTTAATAGTCTAAGCTTGCATAAATATGCATTTAGCAGAGGTATAATTGCATTCGACTAAATATGAATTTAGAAGAAGTATAACTGTATTGTTTTATTTAAAGCAAATGGAAATTGTAAAGAATTTTAGTTTGAGACGAATGAATTCTTTATGAGGTTTTGAATCGCTATAAATTATACTGGGTGCTTGAACTGATTTTATTATATACAGACGTTCTGTAGAATTATATTAAGTTGTATTAGAAGTATAAAAACTATTAAGTATAAGAACTTCAAACTTATTTAGTAGTCTAATATTGCATTTAGAAGATGTATAATTGCATTCTTCTTAATATCCATTTAGCAGAAGTATAACTGTACTATTTTATTTAAAGTAAATTAAAAGTGTAAAGAATTTTAGATTTTTTGAGAAGAATGAATTCTATATAAAGTTTAGTATCGCTTTAAATTTACTGACGCTATAAATTATATTCATACACAGACGTTCTGTAGAATTATATTACGTTGTATTAGAAGCATAAAAGCCTTCAAGTGTAGAAACTTCAGAATTATTTAGTAGTCTAAACTTGCATAAATATGGATTTAGAAGAGGTATAATTCCATTCGTCTAAATATATATTTAGCAGAAGTATAACTGTATTGTTTTATTTAAAGTAAATGAAAACTATAAAGAATTTTAGATTATTTTAGACGAATGAATTATGTATAAAATTTTAAATCTCTATAAACTATGTTGCATGTATAAGCGGATTTTATTGTATACAGATGTTCTATAGAATCATATTATGCTGCATTAGAATCATAAAAGATTTTAAGTGTAAGAACTTCAGAATTATGTAGTAGTCTAAGCTTGAATAAATATGGATTTAGAAGAGGTACAATTACATTCGTCTAAATATGCATTTAGAAGAAGTATAATTGTATTGTTATATTTAAAGTAAATGAAAAGTGTAAAGAATTTTAGATTATTTTAGATGAATGAATTCTACATAAAATTTTAAATCGCTATAAATTATACTGCACGTATAAACTGATTTTATTATATACAGACATTCTGTTGAATTATATTACGTTGCATTAGCAGCAAAAAACCTTTAAGTGTAAAAACTTCATAATTATTTATAGTCTAACCTGCATAAATATGCATTTAGCAGAGATATACTTGCATTCACCTAAATATGCATTTAGAAGAATTCTAACTGTAATGTTTTATCTAAAGCAAATTGAAGGTGTAAAGACTTTTAGACTATTAGAGACGAATGAATTCTATATAAAATTTTGAATCGCTATAAATTATATTGCATGCATACACAGACATTCTGTAGAATTATATTACGTTGCATTAGGAGCAAAAAAACTTTTACATGTAAGAACTTCAGAATTATGTAGTCGTCTAAGTTTCTATAAATATGCATTTAGAAGAGTTATAATTACATTCGTCTAAATATGCATTTAGAAGAAGCATAACTGTATTGTTTTACTTAAAATAAATGAAAAGTGTAAATAATTTGAGATTATTTTAAACGAATGAATTCTATATAAAGTTTTGAATCCCTATAAAATATACTGCATGCATAAACTGATTTTATTGTACACAGACGTTCTATATAATCCTGTTATGCTGCATTAAAAGCTAAAAAACCTTTAAGTGTGAGAACTTCATAATTATTTAGTAGTCTAAGCTTGCATCAATATTCATTTAGAAGAAGTATAATTACATTCATCTAAATATGCATTTATTAAAAGTAAATTAAAAGTATAAAAAATTTTAGACTATTTCAGAAGAATAAATTCTACAATTTATATTATCATATTCTATAATGTATTCTATAATTTATAGTGATTCTACAGAACGTTTCGAATCGCTATAAATTATACTGCATGCATAAACTGATTTTATTATATACAGATGTTTTGTAGAATTACATTACGTTGCATTATCAGCAAAAAAAACCTTTTAGAACCTCAGAATTATGCAGTAGTCTAAGTTTGCATAAATATGCATTTAGAAGAGGTATAATTACATTCGTCTAAAAGAAAATGAAAAGAGTAAGGAAATTTTATTATTTGAGACGCATTATATCTATATAAAGATTTTAGAAGAGGTATAATTGCATTCGTCTAAAAGCAAATGAAAAGAGTAAGGAAATTTTATTATTAAGGACGCATATCTATACAAGGATTTAAGAAGAGTTATAATTACATTCGTCTAAAAGCAAATGAAAACAGTAAGGACAATTTATTATTTGAACGCATTATATGTATATAAAAATTTTGATCGGTAAAAATTATACTGAATAAATAAACAGATTTTATGTTACAGACATTCTGCAGGATTATATTACGTTGAATCAAAAGCATAAAAACCATTAGTGTAAGAACTTCAGTGTAATCTCGGAAAAATATCTTTTATTGCTCCATACTTAAACTGAAAAGGTACTTGTTGGGAGAAATCAAACATAAAATGTATTTTCTCTAATATAAAGCTATAAAGAGAATATAAAGTAAATTAATCTATGACAACAAAATCAAGAAAGATGGTTTTATTTCGAAATTTTGGTAGAAGAAAACTGTAAGCTTTTATAATACTTTATTATTTTTAATCATTTCTAATAGTAATAGATATCATGTGAAGACATCTTTAATATTTACTAAAGTAGTTTTTTAGGGGAGGAAGAATATGTGAAATTACTAAAACTAGAAATTTATTGTTAGGACTAGGATAAGGTCCAGAACACAAACATTTCTAAACATTCACATTTAATAATTTAAATAGGGTTTAATGAGATTGTAGACATTAAAAAATGCTTTTATATAAATTGTTAATTTTAAGGTAAGCAAATTATTAAGCATAGATATTGAAGTGTACATAAATTAATTACTTCAAATATTTCTTAATATGAAATAGTAATTTTCGACATATCATATTTTATGAAATATTTTGATAATTTTAAAAAGACTCTTTCTTACTCAATTGTCTTATAGATAACTACAAAAAATACCCCAAAACTTTTAAAAGAATTCTAAATAAATCTAGACATCCGTTTTAATATCAGCTATATGATTAAAAACTCAATTTTATATTTAGAAAGACAGCAATTTCCTAAAGTTTGCTTAAATTTTGATGGATAAATGTTCAAATTTTTAACAACATAAAACCGAAAATCGTAAAATAAATTTTTTTTATATTAAGTAGAAGTTTGTATATTAATATTTGTATATTAATTAAAATACAAAAAATAAAATAAAAAGTGTGATTTTAAAGTATTTTACATATTTATATCTAAAATATGTATTTTCATCGTGTATTTAGAGAATAACTAATAACATATGCAAAAAATAAAAACTGAATCTTGAGTGCATATAAAATATTTTATTAATCCCGTCGTATGACTGGCTATATGCTAGCAGAACAAAGAAACATTAAACTTTAAATTCTTATTTAATTACATTTCTACAGAAGTTTTTTTATAGAATGCAATCTCATAAAATCACACATTTTTAGAAAATGTATTAAATTCTGAACAAATCAAAGAAAAAGAATACTTTGAGTACATATAAAATAAAACTCAGTGTTTATTGCTATCAGATGAACGACTCAGTGAACAAAGAAACAGATGGAGACTTAAAAAGAAGCATGTGATTCATCGGCAAAGATTGCAAAAAACATCAAATACAAACTTGAAGAAGAAATACAGATTGAAGTGACTTTAGAACAAGATGAAAGGAAAAGGGCAACTGTAAAAGTCAAATCAAACTGAAACTGCAATAGTCAGAATTCCTATGGAGAAATATTACGATAAACAAAGGCTTTGTGATCACCGAAGTAAGTTGAGATGTTTTAAAACCTTTCTATCTTACGCAATTTATTGGAGTAGCAGTTTCTATTCTTTGAAAAAACAAGTACCATACATTTTTTATGTAACAGTTACATTCATGAAATAAAAGTTTATTTATGACATTCACAAAAAACCTTGAAAACAACTGCTTACGTATATATATATATATATATATATATATATATATATATAATATATATATATATATATATATATATATATATATATATATATATATATATATATATATATATATATATATATATATATATATATATATATATATATATATATATATATATATATATATATATATATATATATATATATATATATATATATATATATATATATATATATATATATATATATATATATATATATATATATATATATATATATATATATATATATATATAATATATATATATATATATATATGTGTGTATATAATATATATATATATACATATGTATATATATATGTATATAATATATATGTATATATAATATATATATATATGTGTATATAATATATATATATATATATATATATATATATATATATATATATATATATATATATATATATATATATATATATATATATATATATATATATATACATATATATATAAATATATATATATATATATATATATATATATTATATATATATATATATATATATATATATATATATATATGCTATATATATATTATATCATATATAAATATATATATATATATATATATATATATATATACATATATATATATATATATATATATATATATATATATATATATATATATATATATATATATATATATATATATATATATAGTATATATATAATACATATACATATACATATATATATACATAAACATATACATATAATATATATATATATAATATATATATATAT
>CM063507.1:17595566-17600566 GCA_032207245.1 Pardosa pseudoannulata
TTAATCGATTTAACATGTCAAAATATTAATTTATTAATCTTTTTTTTTCAGGGAAAAAATGATGAGAACAAAAAAAAAAAAAAAAAACAGAAAATTTTCTGCTGTAAATGCTAATATGCTTGAATCATTTGCAAATATAAGATTTGTTAAAAAAATGTATTAACTTAAACAATTTTCAGCTATTTCTCTTTTATAACAGTTAATAAAAATAATTTGAACATTATTTTGTATTTTTTGTTTAGTGTCCCAACCTACCCCATACAGTGAGGCAGGTTGGGACATTGGAAAGGTATATTATTTCTTTTATTACCCTTTAACTGAATGAGATATTAAGTAGGTTTAATGTTTATAAAAAGCAGATATAATGACAATATATGCATGCATATTTATTTTTTTTCAATTAGCTTTAAAAAAATTCCTAAAAATGTTTAACTAAAAAGTGTCCCAAGGTGCCCCAATCTCCCCTACGGGTTAGTGTAACAACATTGTTTGTGAGTACAAAAATAACGGTATATAATGGAAAACGAAGCCGAATGTTCTTGTCTACTACATACAATTTGGAAAAATTTAGAAAAAAAAACTAG
The DNA here is from genome assembly GCA_032207245.1 of Pardosa pseudoannulata. NCBI lineage: Eukaryota > Metazoa > Arthropoda > Arachnida > Araneae > Lycosidae > Pardosa > Pardosa pseudoannulata. Next base: position 17,596,151 of record CM063507.1, read on the forward strand.
TTTTTACATTATTATTTTTGTGACTGTTTTTTTTTTCATTGCTTTAATAATACAAAAATATTTTTATAAACATAATTGGAAAAAATTAAAAATATATAGTACTATTTCTATTTGATTTTTCATATTTACGATACTAATATAAATTTATATACTAATATATATATATATATATATATATATATATATATATATATATATATATATATTTACAAACATCTTATGGTTGTTATTTGTATATGTGTATTTATATATTTGTTTATAGATTTCAATATAAAATGCGAAAAGTTGTTTAAAATTTAAATAACTTTCGATTTATTGGAATTTAAGTGAATAACTAAATTTACTCACAAAATGCCCGCTCGTGGTACAATTTCGCTTTCAAATGTACCGGCTCTGAATGTGTTGATAAAAACAAATTTTAATAAAAACTATTTGATAAAAACAAATGTACTTTCTAGTTTAACGATTTCTAATCTTATTTTTCGTGTATTTAGGTTTATATTTTTTTCACTTGGTGTATGAATTTAATAATTTTAGAAAATCTATATTACTTGAGATAAAAAAGATTAATATTTTATAAAGTTTTGTCTAAAAATTAAAACTGTATACTACTATTTCTATTTAATTTTTTTTATATTTACGATACTATTATAAATTTATCCAGTAAAAATATATTTTTTGTTTACAAAAATCTTATGGTTGTTATTTATATATTTCTGTTATATATTTGTTTATATATTTCAATATAAAATACGAAAAACTAGTTAAAAATTTAAAGAATTTTCGATGTATTGAGATTTAAGTGAATAACTAAATTTACGTCCAAAACACCCGTTTCCGGTACAATTCTGCTGTGAAATGTATTGGCACAGAATGTGTTAATTATCTTCTATTTGATTAAAAAAAATGTACTTTCTAATTTAAAGATTTCTAATCTTATTTTTCGAGTATTTAGGTTTATAATTTTTTCACTTGGTGTATGAATTTTATGATTTTAGAAAATTTGTATTACTTGACATAAAAAAAATTTAATAATTTTATAAAATTAAGTCTTGGTTTAGAGAATCTAAATATATTTGAAAAATTTTGTATTATATTAATTGATTAAAGCTATTTTCAATTTGAAAATTAAAAAGGTGACAGTTATCTGAATGTCATGAACTCTGTTTTATATGCCTTAATTTAGTTACATAAAAGAGTTTTGCTCTTTTTCTCAAATCTGAAGTTTAAGTTTTCAATTTGAATCTGTTGAATCATGATTAAACGGTGACCCACATTTGAGAATGTTTCACAACATTAAAATGTAAACATGTGAAATACATTGCTTTATGTCGAGTGAGTCGTCGTGACCAAACATGGCAGTAACTGGGGAATCGATAAAACACAACTTTTACAGCAGACATCACGCGAATTTATCGATAGTATCTGATTGGTTTCCCTTTCGCTACATCACAGCATAATGTAATAATACGGGAGGGATACATCCTGCAATTTTGAACCCCTAACTCACCTTTCACTGCTATCATAATGCTACCAGATCACGCTATGGCATAATTTTATACTGGGACTTGTAATTTCGTCCTGCAATGTACACCACTTCGAAAACACTGAAACTGTTACGTAAGACATTAACCAGTATATTTCAAGTGATACTCTGAAGCAAACGGTTCCATAGCTGGAAATCTGTAACAATCCGAGGACAAATAAAATTGTATGCTACATTTTGTGTGAGATACGTTTGTTTTATAAACAATTATTTTATAATCAGTTTTATAATGGTTGCTGATTATTTATCGTAGATGAAACAATACAACATTGAAATTGCTACATGACATTTAACCAGTGCACATCTAGTAATATCTTGTAGCAAACGATTTTAAACCTGAAAATCTGTCACATTTTGAGAACAAATAAAATTGTATGCAACATTTAGTGTGAGATACATTCGGTTTAGAAACAATTTTATAGTGGTTTATGTCAATTTATCATATGTGAAACAATCCCAAATTGAAATTGCTACATGACCCTTAGCCAGTGTATAGCTAATAATATCTTGTAACAAATAATTCTATGGCTGGCAGTCTGTCATATTTTGAGAACAATTAAAACTGTATGCTACATTTTGTGGGAGATACGTTTGTTTTATAAACAATTATTTTATTATCAGTTTTATAGAGGTTTATGCCAATTTATCATAGGTTAAACAATTTATCATTGAAAATGCTACATGGCATTTAACCTGTGAATATTTAGTGATATCTCGTAGCAAATGATTATATACCTGGAAGTCTGTCCCATTTTGTGTGAGATACATTTGTTTCATAAATAATTAATTTATAATCAGTGTTATAGTGTTTATGTCCGATTATCATAGATGAAACAATACACTGAAATTGCTACATGACATTTAACCAGTGTATATCTAGTAATATCTTGTAGCAAACTATTTTAAAGCTGGAAGTCTGTCACATTTTAAGAACAAATAAAATTTTATGCGATATTTAGTGTAAGATACGTTTGTTTTATAGTGGTTTATGTCAATTTATCATAGGTGAAACAATGCAATATTGAGTTTGAGACATGACATTTTGCCACTGTATATCTAGTAATATCTTGTAACAAACGATTCTAAAGCTGGACGTCTGTCACATTATGAGAACAAATAAAATTTTATGCCACATTAAGTGTGAGATAAGTTTTTTTATAAACAGCCGTTTTATAATTAGTTTTATAGTACTTAATGTCCATATGTTATAGGTGAAATAACAAATCATTGAAATTGATACATGGCATTTAACCAGTGTATATCAAGTAATATCTTGCAGCAAACGATTCTATAGCTAAAATCTGTCATATTTTGAGAATAAAAACAATTGCATGTCATATTTCGTGTGAGATACGCTTGTTTTATAAACAGTTTTATAGAGTTTTATAGTGGTTTATGTCAAATAATCATAGGTGAGACAATGCAACATTGAAATTGCTACATGACATTTAACCAGTGTATATCTAGTAATATCTTGTAGCAAACAATTCTATATCTGGAAGTCTGTCCCATTTTGAGAACAAATAAAATTGTATGCACATTTTATGAGATACATTTGTTTTATATTCTATTTATAGTTTTATAGTGGTTATGTCCATTATTATAGGTGTAAATAACAACATTGAAATTGCTACATGACATTTAACCATTGTATATCTAGTAATATCTTGTAGCAAACGATTCTATAGCTCTAAGTCTCTTACATTTTGAGAACAAATAAAATTGTATGCCTCATTTAGTGTGTGATAAGTTTGTTTTATAAACATTTCTTTTATAATCAGTTTTATAGTGGTTTATGTCCATTTATGATAGGTGAAATAACACCACATTGAAATTACTACATGATATTTAACCAGTGTATACCTAGTAATATCTTGTATCAAATGACTCTATAGCTCGAAGTCTGCCACATTTTGAGAACAGATAAAATTTTATGCCACATTTGGTGTGAGATACATTTGTTTTATAAACAGATTTATAGTGGTTTATGTCATTTTATCATAGGTGAAATAATACAACATTGAAATTGTTACATGACATTTAACCAGTATATATCTAGTAATATTTTGTAGCAAACAATTCTAGAGCTGGAAGTCTGTCACATTATGAGAACAAATCGAATTTTATGCAACATTTAGTGTGAAGTACGTTTGTTTTAGAAACAGTTTTATAGTGGTTAATTTCAATTTATCCTAAATAAAAAAAATCAACATCGAAATTTCTACATGACATTTAACCAGTGTATATCTAGTAATATCGCATAGTAAACGATTCTATAGCCTGAAGTCTGTCACATTTTGAGAAAAAATAAAATTGTATGCAACATTTAGTGTGAGATACGTTTTACAAACAGTCGTTTTAAAATCAGTTTTATAGTAGTTTATGTCCATTTATCATAGATGAAACAATACAACATTGAAATTGCTACATGACATTTAACTTGTGTATATCGAGGAATATCTAGTAGCAAACGATTATAAAGCACGAAGTCTGTCACATTTTGAGAACAAATAAAATTGTATGCAACGTTTAGTGAGATACGTTTGTATTATAAGCATTCTATTTCAAATCAGTTTTATAGTGGTTTATGTCCATTTATTATAGATGAAATAACACAACAGTAAAATTGCTACATAACATTTAACTAGTACAATAATACAATAGCTACAGTTAACTACAATAGCTACAATATATTGGTAATATCTTGTAGCAAATAAGTCTATAGCTGGAAGACTGTCACATTTTGAGAATAATATATAACAATAATATATAACATCATACTATGATGTTTCGTAACATCGTGGTAAATATACAGGAATATTTTGTGTAAAACCGGGGAAAACCTGGATATCTGAAACCATCCAAGAACA
>CM063507.1:17613066-17615566 GCA_032207245.1 Pardosa pseudoannulata
TAGTCAAATATTAGAAGGAAATATTTAGAGCAATATTTCCTAAACCCTTCCATAAATGTTCTGTAAATTGATAATTAGTCAAATATTAGAAGGAAATATTTAGATCAATATTTCCTAAACCCTACCACAAATGATCTGTAAATTGATAATTAGTCAAAAAGTAACGGTATTTGACAATATTGCAGAATTGCAATATTGACATGAAGTCAAACTGTTGTATTAATTCAACATACCCTTAGACAAATCCTGAGAAAGTGTTTGTGGATTTCGTGCGATTTTGGAAATTAAGCGTTTTGCCTTTAAACGCAGGACCTAGTTAGAGTTTAGTTTGTCTGACCATTATGTTTCATGATTATTGTGTGCTTTCTGAATTACAAATTAGAGGTCAGAAGTTAAACAAACATGTAGTGATCCGCATTACCAAGCAAAACCCAGGCACCCTTCAGCAAAATTTCTGGTAAATGATAATTATTCAAACATTAACGATATTTTATTATTACGAAATTAACCACTGAGAAAACCAATCAGTTACATTGAAAATCGAAACCAAGTAAGTAAAGAAACTGTGAATTCCTTTAGACACAAGTTTAAAGTTATAGTCAAACTAACTGTAACTATGGTTCATACTTATGCTTCTAGATGAATATGGCATGAAATAACTTCTTTTTGAATTATTTTAGTAAAAAACTGCCTTTTCTCACAATTTTGAAAAAAAAGAATATTCTTTTATCTTCTTCGTTAAACGTTTCCTGGGCTATTTATTTCTCACACAGCGTTTTCAAACTTTCAAAATAGAAGTGATGATTATATATAGAATGGCATAACTTCTTTTTGAATTACTTTAGTAAAAAAGTGGCTTTTGTTCGAATTTTAAAAAGGAATATTTTTGTATCTTCTTCTTTTGTATCTTTTGGAAGTTCTGCAGGCATAATGTGTATGAAGATTAACAGATGGCTCTGTGATAGCTGGTAGTAAAGCAGCGAGGGCTGAGTCAGTTAGTGAGTGTCTTCAGCGATGAAAGTAACCCGTGTTGAACAAAGGGCTTATATCAAAATAATCGTTCTCCGAGGAAGCCGTTCGATGGAATGTCACAGTGAGTTAGTAGAAGCAGTTGGGAATTATGACATAGCATATTCTACAGTAGCATGGAGGGTAGGAAAGTTTCAGTAAGGTTTTTCATGTCAACTGTATGTGTACTGTGTTGTCATTCTTTTGCACCTTGAACGCCATATTGTCTTGTATTCTACCGTAATAAATTAGTGTGTTAGGATATTTCATTGCTATCCATTGTCCACACATGTAGTTAACACTTTGTCATTTTGTCTGTATATGTCACATTATCCAACCTGACTAGTATCTTTAAGAAAAAAAAAATAGTTACCGTGGCTTTTGCCCCAACCCTCGTATACGAATCATCTTCAATTTTATTTGGAGTTACTTTTATATGTGCCTAATATTTACTGGATATTAATTTTTTTGCGCAAAATAATAAATCTTGATATACCATAGTAGTACCCTAGAGTATTTGAAAATACTGCATAATAAGAATTCCTTTGTTTCAAATATATCGCGCTACATCATTAATATGTAAAAATATATTGTAGTTTAGTCTGCTATAAAGCAGAAATTACATGTTAAAAAGTTCCATAATCAAAACCTCAAAATATGACCAGGGTATATATAACACCTTCCCTTATAAGCATATATAATTTTAGTATATCAACTGAAATTCACAAACGGAATAAAATATACTCATCAAGTAAATAAAGAACTTCTCATCGTCTTTGTTAACAAAAAAACATGAAATAATATTGTGAGACACAAAATGGTGCCAAGAATGCAACAATTGTTATGCCGGGGACTCCATTTGAAAAATGTTTTCATCTATCAGGGTCATTTTTACGCTAGAAATGTCTACTAAGCCTCAAAACGGATGAGAGAACATTTCCAAGTGCTGGCAAACATTCAAACTCAAATGAAAGATGCTTGCCTTAATAGCTGCAAAACATTCAAATGCAACTAGTTGCAGCACATAATGTATCGCCAACATGTTGAGCCAATTTAATAGTTGATATTTCTACGGTTGACGGATATGGGAGTACATCGGTGTTCGTCTGATAGTTTAGTTGAGTTTCAACTGGAAGGCAATTACATATTTGAAAATTTAAAAATAACAGCTTTTATTTATTTTGTATTTAGGGTTAAACGTTTAAACAAAATTAAAAGATGCCTTATTTTATCGCAAATTTTCTCTCATGGTATATTAATAGACTCTAGTTTTTTGGTTAATTATAAACCTGTCTCGGGTTAAAATTGCCCACTTGAATCTGAAGATGTGGGAGTTTAATTGTGCTACTTACATATTTCATGTAATGAGTACTTTTGTTTTCTGAGAAATTCCTAGGAAAACCTGTCTCTGTTTAAATTTAACATTCCAACAAATATAAGCAACTAGTACACCCAGACAGTTTGAATTTAGAGCACAGTTGTTACTTTCTAG
>CM063507.1:17620566-17633066 GCA_032207245.1 Pardosa pseudoannulata
TTAGTAAGCATTATTTATTATTTAATTTTTAGTTGGAATAATTATCTTATTTCTGTTTACTGTCGTTTATTTTAATTTACTTCATCGAAATTCACACTGAAATAATTTTTTCCGAAATTTAAAATTAATATTTATTTTGTGTTTCTATTAATTGTAATAAAGTTATTACTGAACATTTTTATTAAAATAATAGATTTATGTTGTAGCGGATCGTAAAAGCCTATTGCTAACTGCAAGCATAAAAATTAAATATATGCAAAATTATCTCTTCTATATTTGAATGAAATGCACAAAGAGAGTATATATGATTAGATGTGCTGTATTTCATTATAAATTTAAAATTCTAATAAGTATACAATTTTATAATTGCACATATTTTAATTTATTTTTTAAATTTAATTACCTAAAGGTAAATTAGGTGATGGAATTTAAATTTATAAAATTAAAATTAATTGTATTTTGAGGATCAAATAAAATAAACATATCAAAATTAATAATGAAATTAGGGTTAGAATTAAATTTAGAAATTCATAAAAATACTTCATTAAAAATAATTATTGCAATGTTTTTTAATCTTTTAATATTTTAAAAATGCGAAGTACATAAACGCGTTTACAAAAATAAAAGCGTTTAAAATCGTTTATTTTCAAATAAGTTCAGTAAAAATATTAAAACAAGGTGGCTTAAAATCAAGTTGCGATTAAATCTTTGTAATATTAATATTCCGTAAACTCTTTTATAAAATATGACATATTTTCTTCACAGAAAAGGGATATATAGGTACAATGTAAGTTATTTTTGCAACTTCAGTTTTGGGGGTGACTAGGGATCTTGGAAGAAGTAAAAAGTATATAAAAAATTTTTATACAAACAAAGTGTAAACGATTTTATTACATGTTTAATTTGAATTTCGCCCGTGTCAGACACGGGCAAATGCGTTAAGGGGTTAACTTATATACCCTGTATATTGGACTTAATATTACGCGTCGTTTATTTTCAAATAAGTTCATGAAATATATTAAAACAAGGTGGCTTAAAATCAAGTTGTGATTAAATCTTTGATCCATAACCTGTTTTTGATATTACGCGATACGTTATTTTATGTACGCTGCATTGGATGTAATATTATGCAATATGGTATTTTGTGCATCAGTTTCTGACGTAATATACCTCATTTCCTGAAAATTTACTTTTAACTTTTTAACTACCACAATTAAAACAGGGAAAAAAGCAAAAGCAAATAGCTTGAAAGCAAGTAATCGATTAATATAATCTACAGATTAATAATTAAATAGATATAAACAGCATTATAGTATAAAGTTCAAAGTTTTACTCTTGCTTACAAATCTTTAAATATTTAATTCAGGACGTTTACTGTTTTCACAAATCAATGAATCAGCAACTCGTGAATATTTATGATATTCTCAGTTATGGGCGTGGTTATAAAAAAATCTTTCTATAACTTGTTGACACGTGACCACAATGCCGGTATAAATATGCTATGCATGCTTACTTCTTGAAAAGAAAACACTAAACGGAAAATGACAGACTTTCCATCCTTTTAAAAAGATTTTTTTGACTGAATCTATGACTGTTATTTCAAAATTACATAATTCATCCAAGGTGCGTTCTGGAAAGTTTAAATGTTATACATAGGAATTATAGTTTTTGCTGGAAATAATTATCTGTGGACCGCAAATAAGCCCAAAACATCAAGATATTAAAGAACTGTACAGTGAAATATATTGAAGGAATGTTCTGGAAAGTTTAAATGTTACATATAGGATTTACAGTTCTTGGTAGAAATAATTATTTGTGGACAGTAAATAGAACAAAAACATTAAAATATTAAAGAACTGTACAGTGAAATATATTGAAGGAACGTTCTGGAAAGTTTAATGTTATATATTGGATTGACAGTTCTTGTTGAAGATAATTATCTGAGGACCGTAAATAGGTCCAAAACAGCAAGATGTTAAAGAATTGTACAGTGAAATATGTTGAAGGTACGTTCTAGAAAGTTTAAATGTTATATATAGGATTTACAGTTCTTGATGGAAATAAATATCTGTGGACTGCAAAAGGACAAAAACATCAAATTATTATAGAATTGTGCAGTGAAATATGTTGAAGGTAAGTTCTAGAAAATTTAATGTTATATATAGGATTTACAGTTCTTGTTGAAAATAATTATTTGTGGACCATAAATAGGACAAAAACATAAAAATATTAAAGAATTGTACAGTGAAATATATTGAAGGAACTTTCTGGAAAGTTTAAAAGTTATATATGGAATTTACAGTTCTTGTTGAAAATAATTATCTGTGTACCGTAAATAGGTCCAAAACATCAAGATATTAAAGAACTGTACAGTGATATATATTGAAGGAAAGTTCTGGAAATTTTAATGGTATATATAGGATTTACAGTTCTTGATAGAAATAATTATCTGTGGACAGTAAATAGAACAAAAATATTAAAATATTAAAGAATTGTACAGTGAAATATAAAGAAGGAACGTTCTGGAAAGTTTAATGTTATATACTGGATTGACAGTTCTTGTTGAAGATAATTATCTGAGGACCGTAAATAGGCCCAAAACATCAAGATATTAAAGAATTATACAGTGAAATATGTTGAAGTTACGTTCTAGAAAATTTAAATGTTATATAGAGGAATTACAGTTCTTGATGGAAATAAATATCTGTGGACTGTAAAAGGACAAAAACATCAAATTATTAAAGAATTGTGCAGGGAAATATGTTGAAAGTACGTTCTAGAAAATTTAAATGTTATATATATGATTTACAGTTCTTGTTAGAAATAATTATCTGTGCACTGTAAATAAGATAAAAACATCGAGATATTAAAGAATTATACAGTGAAATATGTTGAATGTACGTTCTAGAAAGTTTAAATGTTATAGGTAGGATTTACAGATCTTGTTGAAAATAATTATTTGTGGATCATATATAGGACAAAAAAATAAAAATATTAAAGAATTGTACAGTGAAATATATTGAATAAACTTTCTGGAACGTTTAAATGTTATATATAGGATTTATAGTTTTTGTTGGAAATAATTATCCATGGACCGTAAATAGGTCCAAAACATCAAGATATTAAAGAACTGTACAATGAAATATGTTTAAGATACGTTCTAAAAAGTTTAAATGTTATACATAGTGTTTACACTTGTTGTTGGAAATAATTATCTATGGCCAGTAAATAGGAGAAAAAGATCACGATATTAAAGAATTCTACCTTGAAATATGTTGAAAGTATGTTCTACAAAATTTTAAATTTTATATATATCATTTACAGTTCTTTTTGGAAATAATTATCTGTGGACCGTAAATAGGACCAAAACATCAAGATATTAAAGAACTATACAATGAAATATATTGAAGGTACGTTCTAGAAAGTTTAAATGTTACATATAGCATTTATATTTGTTGTTGGAAATAATTATCTATGGCCCGTAAATAGGACAAAAAGATCAAGATATTAAAGAATTCTACCGTAATATATGTTGAAAATATGTTCTAGAAAGTTTAAATGTTATATATAGGATTTACAGTTCTTGATAGAAATAATTATCTGTGGACTATAAATATTAAAAAAACATTAAAATATTAAAGAATTGTGCAGTGAAATATGTTGAAGAAACGTTCTGGAAAGTTTAAAAGTTATAGAAATTACAGTTCCTGATAGAAATAATTACCTGTGGATGGTAAATAGGACAAAAACATAAAAATATTAAAGAATTGTGCAGTGAAATATATTTAAGGAACGTTCTAGAAAGTTTAAATGCTATATATAGGATTTACAATTCTTGTGGAAATAATTATCTGTGTACCATAAATAGGCCCAAAACATCAAGATATTAAAAAATTTTACAGTGGAGTATCTTGAAGGTGCATTCTGGAAAGTATAAATGTTATACATAGTATTGACAGTTTTTGTTGGAAATAATTATCTGTGGACCGTAAATAGGACAAAATCATCAAGATATTAAAGAATTATACAGTGAAATATGTTGAAGGTAAGTTCTAGAAAGTTTAAATATTATATATAGGATTTACAGTTCTTGTTGAAAATAATTATCTGTGTACCGTAAATAGGTCCAAAACATCAAGATATTAAAGAATTGTACAATAAAATATGTTGAAGATACGTTCTAGAAAGTTAAAATGTAATATATAGGATTGTTGGAAATAATTATCTGTGAACACTATGCGTAAATAGGACTAAATCATAAAGATATTAAAGGATTGTACAGTGAAATATGTTGAAGGTAACGTTCTGGAAAGCTTAAATGGTTATATATAGGATTTACAGTTCTTGAGAAAAATAATTATCCGTGGATGGTAAATAGGTCAAAAACATAAAAATATTAAAGAATTTTGGAGTGAAATATATTTAAGGACCGTCTAGAAAGTTTAAATGCTATATATTGGATTTTACAATTCTTGTTGGAAATAATTATCTGTGGACCGTAAATAGCCCAAAACATCAAGATATTAAAGAATTGTACAATGAAATATGTTGAAGATACGATCTAAAAAAGTTTAAATGTTATACATATTATTTACAGTTCTTGATGGAATAAATTATCTGTGGACTGTAAATAGGATAAAAACATCAGGATATTAAAGAATTATACTGTGAAATATGTTGAATGTACGTTTTAGAAAGTTTAAATGTTATACGTAGGATTTACAGATCTTGTTGAAAATGATTATTTGTGGACCATAAATAGGACAAAAAAAATAAAAATATTAAGAATTGTACAGTGAAATATATTGAATAAACGTTTCTGGAAAGTTTAAATGTTATATATAGGATTTACAGTTCTTGATAGAAATAATTATCTGTGGACCTATAAATAGGTCCAAAAAAACATTAAAATATTAAAGAATTGTGCAGTGAAATATGTTGAAGAAACGTTCTGGAAAGTTTAAAAGTTATAGAAATTACAGTTCCTGATAGAAATAATTACCTGTGGATGGTAAATAGGACAAAAACATAAAAATATTAAAGAATTGTGCAGTGAAATATATTTAAGGAACGTTCTAGAAAGTTTAAATGCTATATATAGGATTTACAATTCTTGTGGAAATAATTATCTGTGTACCATAAATAGGCCCAAAACATCAAGATATTAAAAAATTTTACAGTGGAGTATCTTGAAGGTGCATTCTGGAAAGTTTAAATGTTATACATAGGATTGACAGTTTTTGTTGGAAATAATTATCTGTGGACCGTAAATAGGACAAAATCATCAAGATATTAAAGAATTATACAGTGAAATATGTTGAAGGTAAGTTCTAGAAAGTTTAAATATTATATATAGGATTTACAATTCTTGTAGAAAATAATTATTTGTGTACCGTAAATAGGTCCAAAAACATCAAATATTAAAGAATTGTACAATGAAAATATTGAAGGATACGTTCTAGAAAGTTTAAATGTTAACATATAGGAATTGTACGAAATTTATCTGTTGAAAATATTATGCGTAAATAGGACAAAATCATCAAGATATTAAAGAATTATACAGTGAAATATGTTGAAGGTAAGTTCTAGAAAGTTTAAATATTATATATAGGATTTACAATTCTTGTAGAAAATAATTATTTGTGGACCATAATTAGGACAAAAACATAAAAACATTAAAGAACTGTGCAGTAAAATATATTTAAGGACCGTCCTAGAAAGTTTAAATGCTATATATAAGATTTACAATTCTTGTGGAAATAATTATCTGTGTACCATAAATAGGCCCAAAACATCAAGATATTAAAAAATTTTACAGTGAAATATGTTGAAGGTACGATCTAAAAAGTTTAAATATTATATATATTATTTACAGTTCTTGATGGGAAATAATTATCTGTGGACTGTAAATAAGATAAAAACATCAGGATATTAAAGAATTATACTGTGAAATATGTTGAAAGTTACGTTCTAGAAAATTTAAATGTTATACGTAGGATTTACAGTTCTTGTTAGAAAATGATTATTTGTGGACTGTAAATAGGACAAAAAAAATAAAAATATTAAAGAATTGTACAGTGAAATATGTTGAATAAACGTTCTGGAAAGTTTAAATGTTATATATAGGATTTATAGATCTTGTTGGAAATAATTATCCGTGGACCGTAAATAGGTCCAAAAACATCAAATATTAAAGAATTGTACAGTGAAATATGTTTAAGATACGTTCTAGAAAGTTTAAATGTTATATATAGTGTTTACATTTGTTTTTGGAAATAATTATCTATGGCCCATAAATAGGTCCAAAAAAGATCAAGATATTAAAGAATTCTACCGTAAAATATGTTGAAAGTATGTTCTACAAAATTTTAAATTTTATATATATCATTTACAGTTCTTTTTGGAAATAATTATCTGTGGACCGTAAATAGGACCAAAACATCAAGATATTAAAGAAATATACAATGAAATATATTGAAGGTACGTTCTAGAAAGTTTAAATGTTACATATAGCATTTATATTTGTTGTTGGAAATAATTATCTATGGCCCGTAAATAGGACAAAAAGATCAAGATATTAAAGAATTCTACCGTAAAATATGTTGAAAATATGTTCTAGAAAGTTTAAATGTTATATATAGGATTTACAGTTCTTGATAGAAATAATTATCTGTGGACTATAAATATTAAAAAAACATTAAAATATTAAAGAATTGTGCAGTGAAATATGTTGAAATTACGTTCTAGAAAATTAAATGTTATATAGCGATTTACAGTTCTTGTTGAAAATAATTATTTGTGGACCATAAATAGGACAAAAACATAAAAATATTAAAGAATTGTGCAGTGAAATATGTTGAAGAAACGTTCTGGAAAGTTTAAAAGTTATAGAAATTACAGTTCCTGATAGAAATAATTACCTGTGGATGGTAAATAGGACAAAAACATAAAAATATTAAAGAATTGTGCAATGAAATATATTTAAGGAACGTTCTAGAAAGTTTAAATGCTATATATAGGATTTACAATTCTTGTGGAAATAATTATCTGTGTACCATAAATAGGCCCAAAACATCAAGTTATTAAAAAATTTTACAGTGGAGTATCTTGAAGGTGCATTCTGGAAAGTTTAAATGTTATACATAGGATTGACAGTTTTTGTTGGAAATAATTATCTGTGGACCGTAAATAGGACAAAATCATCAAGATATTAAAGAATTATACAGTGAAATATGTTGAAGGTAAGTTCTAGAAAGTTTAAATATTATATATAGGATTTACAATTCTTGTAGAAAATAATTATTTGTGGACCATAATTAGGACAAAAACATAAAAACATTAAAGAATTGTACAGTGAAATATATTGAAGGAACGTTCTGGAAAGTTTAAATATTATAAATAGAATTTACAGTTCTTGTTGAAAATAATTATCTGTGTACCGTAAATAGGTCCAAAACATCAAGATATTAAAGAATTGTACAATAAAATATGTTGAAGATACGTTCTAGAAAGTTAAAATGTAATATATAGGATTGTTGGAAATAATTATCTGTGGACACTATGCGTAAATAGGACTAAATCATAAAGATATTAAAGGATTGTACAGTGAAATATGTTGAAAGTAAGTTTTGAAAGTTTAAATGTTATATATAGATTTACAGTTCTTGAGAAAAATAATTATCTGTGGATGGTAAATAGGTCAAAAACATAAAAATATTAAAGAATTTTGCAGTGAAATATATTTAAGGAATGTTCTAGAAAGTTTAATTGCTATATATAGGATTTACAAATCTTGTTGGAAATAATTATCTGTGGACCGTAAATAGGCCCAAAACATCACGATATTAACGAATTGTACAATGCAATATTCTGAAGGTACGTTCTAGAAAGTTTAAATATTATACATATTATTTACAGTTCTTGATGGAAATAATTATCTGTGGACAGTAAATAGGACACAAATGTCAAAATATTAATGAATTTTACAGTGAAATATGTTGAAGATGCATTCTGGAAAGTTTAAATGTTATACATAGGATTGACAGTTCTTGTTGGAAATTATTATCTGTGGACAAAATCATTAATAGGACAAAATCATTAAGATAAAGACTTGTACAGTGAAATATGTTGAAAGTACGTTCAGCAAAGTTTAAAACCTATGCTTAGGATTTACAGTTCTTGTTGAAAATAGTTATCTGTGGTCCATAAGTAGGACAAAATCATCGAGAAGTTAAATAATTGTACAGAGAAATATGTTAAAGGTACGTTTTGGAAAGTTTGAAAGCTATATGTAGGATTTACAGTTCTCGTTGTAAATAGTTATTTGTACACTGTAAATAGAACTAAAAATCAAGATATTACAAAATTGTACAGTGTACTATGAAAAGGGTTAGTTCTGAAAAGTTTAAAGGTTATATATAGGATTTACAGTTCTTATGGGAAGTAATTATCCATGGACCGTAAATAGAACAAAAACATCAACACATTAAAGAATTGTATAGTGAAATATGTTGAAGGTACATTCTAAAAAGTTTAAAAAGCTATACGTAGGATTGGCAGTTCTTGATGTAAATAGTTATCTGTGGACGGTAAATAGGAGAAAAACATAAAAATATTAAAGAATTGTACAGTGAAATATATTGAAGGAATTTTCTGGGAAGTTTAAATGCTACATATAGGATTTACAGTTCTTGTTGAAAATAATTATCTGCGGACCGTAAATAGGACATAAACATCAAGATATTAAATAATTTTACAGTGATTTATGTTGAAGTTTACAAAAGACCGTCATATTAAAGATTTGAGAACTTCATTGAGATATTTGAGAACATCCATACTAATTCAGTTTCATTAATCCTCATCTTTATGGGTTCAAGATATTACTGTCTCAATTTTAAAGTATGATATTGTATAAAACATAGTCATTTCTAGACAAGACGTCAAGATTCAACGGAATTTAAAATTCCCTTCATATGTTAAAATATTTACTGGAAATTACCTTTTAAAAAATATTGAAATAAGGCAATATAGCTTAGAGCTTCACTAATATATTTGAATAAAAACTCCTTTGCAAAAATGTGCCATGCTTCAGTATCAGGTTGTACAAAATTTTGCAATTTAATATGCTGTAAAGAATAGATTATGTGTCAAAACGCGTTTTATAAGCATAAAATGAAAGAAACTTTACTTCACAAAATTAAATTTTTACACAAAATATAAGTTACTAATCTGTCTAAAAACTGTCAAATGTTACATCGTATAAATGTTACAGTTATGGAATGCATTACACAGTTACATAATCATTCTTTATTAAATTTCACTTTTATAGTTTCAAATTTTTATTGCGTCACTCTTAAATTGAAACAGCGTTTAAAATATTGTTTCTATTAAAAACAAAAGCATTTTCAACGTTATTTGAAGTTACTTTCATATGTAAAAATATTATATGTATATATATATATATATATATATATATATATATATATATATATATATATATATATATATATATATATATATATATATATATATATATATATATATATATATATATATATATATATATATATATATATATATATATATATATATATATATATATATATATATATATATATATATATATATATATATATATATATATATATATATATATATATATATATATATATATATATTATATATATATATATATATATATATATATATATATATATATATATATATATATATATATATATATATATATATATATATATATATATATGTATATATATATTATATATTTATATATATATATTGCTTTTTGATAATATTGCTTTATTAAAAAACATTTTCAACGTTCTTTGTTTAATCACTAATGTCAAAATAATTATTAGAGATTAAATCTCTTTGAGAAAATAGGCAATGTACATTATAGTTACATACTTATCCTTCGTTAAACCTAACCCCTATGGTTACATTTTTTGTAGCACCACTTTAAAATTAAAATGGGGGATGAAATATTATTCCTATACAAAACATTTTCAATTCTTTACCCGTTAATGGTAAACTAATTATAAGTGATTATATCTCTTTGAAAAGATAGGAAATGTATTTTGCAGTTACATTTTTATTATTCTTTGAAACTCACCTCTATGGTTTCAAGTTTTAATAGCATCTTTTTTTTAATTCAACTGGTGGATGCAATATTGATAACATACAAAACATCTTCAACTTTTTTTTGTGTACCCATTAATGGCCAAATAATTATAAGAGATTAAATCTCTTTCAAGAAAATATGCAATGCATTCTATAGTTACATATTTACTATTCGTTAAACCTAACCTCTATGGGTTCAAATTTTTATAGCATCACGTTTAAATAAAAATGATAGACGAATTAATGTTTCTATACAAAACATCTTCAACGTTTTTTGTACCCATTAATGGCAAAATAATTATGAGATTAAATCTCTTTGATGAAAATATGCAATGTATTCTATAGTTACATATTTACTATTCGTTAAACCTAACCTCTATGGTTTCAAATTTATATAGCATCACATTTAAATAAAAATGATAGACGAATTAATGTTTCTATACAAAACATCTTCAACGTTTTTTGTACCCATTAATAGCAAAATAATTATAAAAGATTAAATCTCTTTGATGAAAAAATATGCAATGTATTCTATAGTTACATATTTACTATTCGTTAAACCTAACCTCTATGGTTTCAAATTTTTATAGCATCACGTTTAAATAAAAATGATAGACGAATTAATGTTTATATACAAAACATCTTCAACGTTTTTTTCTACCCATTAATGGCAAAATAATTATAAGAGATTAAATCTTTTTCGGTAAAACAAGAAATGTAATCTATAGTTACATATTTATTCTTCCTTAAACATCACCTCTATGATTTCAAATTTTCATACCATCCCTTTTAAATTAAAGTGGTGGATGAAATATTGTTTCTATACAAAACATCTTCAACGTTATTTGTTTACCCATTATATATCAAAATATGCTTTAGAGATTAAATTTCTTCGAGGAAAATATTAAAGTATAGCTTAGTGCTTCCCTAATATATTTGAAAATGCTGCTTAATAAGAATTCCTATGCAAAAATATATTACTCTTTAGCATCAATATATGAAAAATATTGGAGTTTAATATTCTCTAAAGCACATATAATGTGTCAAAACAGGTACCATAAGCAAAATGAGAAAAATGCTATGTTACAAAATTAAATATTTAAGGAAAATATACAACAATCATTTATTAGGCTATTTATTTTGTCTTAAGTCAAAAGTCTAAGTCAAAAATGACTAAAAATACAAGTATGAAGCATTTATTATATTTTATGTCTGAAAGGTCAATGAAGATATATATGAGATTTTAAAAATATTTTATTGAATAATAGTACTTTATAGAAAGGGTGTAGAAAAAAGTGTTAAGTTTTAAAATCATAATATAATTAAATATTTGTTTATAGTGAAATTAGTATTATTACAACTATAAAAATATTTTTAAATTATATTATCTTAAAGATGAATGTTAAAATATACAACTAGATCTTATACTTCTAGATGAGATAAGATTGTAAGTATTTCTATGTCATGCATACCCTAGACTTTTGTATTTTTTATCGAAAATGAATCTAAATTAACAGAAAAAATTTCTATGATCATGAAATAAAATTACAAACTAATTAAAAATTTGGCTGTAAAAAGTAAAATATTTTTAATTTTAATGAGCTAAATTACAAATTAATGAAAGTTATCCAAAAGTTTTTTAACAACTGTTAAGGCTATAAAAATGTAGTTGGAAGGATTGTTTATTTTAGTTAATATAATAAAATTTACAATTATTTATAAAAATATTTAATTTGAACAAAAGTTTTAGTAAATAAAATCAAGATGTTCTGAAAAGTTATGAAAAGTTGCTTAAAATGTAGAACAAAACCTTACATAATAAACTCAGAGGTATTTCTCAAAAATAATTTTAAAAATGCACCATTAGACAGGAATAATTTAAAGTAAAATGATTTCTTAAGGGTACAGTATCGTTACAAAGAGTTTTCAAAATTAATTAATTTAGGTTTATGAAATTTTGTAAACATTTACCTTAATGTAAGAAGAACCCGATAAAACTAATTTCTAATCAGATTTTTTTTAGGGCTCAAAAATGTGTTACTTTTTAAAGAATTCCTTGTTACTTTCTTTTTAATAGATTTCACCAAAATGCTAATAATATTAGTGCATATTAAAATAAATAAATTTACTTAATTTAAAATTTGACAATATTTAGATTTTAAAACTCATTTTATACTTGTAATATTTGTAAATATTTATAAAAATTCAATAAACAGACATAAGAATAAATCTTTAATTTTTTTGTACAACTAAATGCATAAATTTATGCTTAAATAATCAAAATGTACTAATAAGAAAAATTTAAGAAAAATAAATAAAAAATATTTAAATAAATATTAAAATTATGAAATTATAAAAAA
>CM063507.1:17638066-17645566 GCA_032207245.1 Pardosa pseudoannulata
AGTGCATAGCTGTGATTCTGAAGTAAATAGGTAAAAGATAATCCAATATAAAATAATAGCCTAACTTATCTGTCCGTCTGTCCTCTAATTTATGAAGCTCTTGTACCTGGAAAGGATAGAGGCATTCATATTGGATTCTTGACGAGTTAGGGTTAGCAAAATTCAAAGCCAGTAAATTTTATCTTCTTCTAAACTATCAATCCTATTCTAAAATAAATTTATATACATATGCTATATATCACAGCAAAAAAATACTTTTGTCTTTAAAACGTTCGAAATCCATCCCTTCTCCCCTTTTCTAGCATTTAATGCCATTATTTCAAGCTCTATTTTCCCCGGTTAAGAGCAGGCGATTAAATTTATCAATTTATCACATAATAAATAGGTAAAAATAACATTTTTTTTTCTAGCATTTTTACTCCATTCCTTTAACCATCTCATATAATCATTTTGCCGAACGATGGCCGAATGGTTAGGGCACTGACCTTCGGAACCGGAGTTCGTGGGTTCGAGTCCCACTGAGGCATGGATGTTCGTAGCCGTTCGGAATCGGCTTTAAACAGTAGGTCCCGGTCTCATTAGCCCTCGTGTTGCAAAAAGTAGACCGTAGTGCTCCCAACCAACCAACCAACCTATAACCATATTATTGAATCCTTTTTTTATTTTAAACTAGCAAGTTTGCCCGTGCTTCGCTACGGTGAACTTAATATATTACTTTTAAACAAAGATTTATTTTTCGTGAATAACTCTCTAAATTCGTCACAGTTCAGATCGAGTCATTGGCATGTTTATATATTTCTATCATAAGCGTATTATAACATTATTCAGTTTTTATAATCGAATTTGTCTTATATTAAATTTGTTCAAACTTTTTTTATGGTGATATATAAGCTTAACCCTAAATTACATTACTGTATTACTGCTGTAAGTTGATTAGCAAAGTTAACAGATCTTGCCATATTACGAGGTAGAATAGCAATCAGAGGTTTTAACAACAACAGTGCTAATTTTGGTAGTATAAATAAATGTTGTCCAAAATGAAGGAAATTTATGACAAACTACATGGTTTTGTATGAAACAGAGATACACATTCATATCGACAACCATATGAATATGAAGATAACTATATAAAATAATAAGTTTTATTTGGCTATCAGAGTCACTGAAATTTGTACTTTTTGTACTTAGAATATTGTTGATATGCATTTCATTGTAACATAAAAATGAACCAAGAATTAAATTTAAAATTAGTTCTCATATAAAAATGCTATAATCTGAGTCACATAGAAATGAAAGTGAATCACTTTATATCTCAAATTTCAGTTCAAATCGAATAGATACTAAGCAGACGATTTTAAATAATATAAAATAAGAAATGAATAAATCAGATATTTAAAGGAATTACGTCATAAGGATAAAAAAAATATCATTTTCAACTACTTATTATGTGATAAATTAAAAGTTTTAATCTCCTGCCTTTAACCGGGGAAAACTGCGCTTAAAACAATTACTTGGGATGACGTCACATTGCTAGAAATATTGCTTCTCTCACTTAGTTATGATGCGATAAATTAAAAAATTAATCGTTTACGTTTAACCGGGGAAAATAATGCTTGGAATAATGACATAAAATGCTCGAAAAAGGGGAAAGGAATGGATTTCGAACGTTAAAAATTTACAAAAACCTTCCCAGGGATGTACCTAATAATTTCCCAAATTTTCACGGCGATTGGATGCATGGTTTTTGAGTCTATCGAGTACACACACACAGACACAAATTCATTTATATATATATATATATATATATATATATATATATATATATATATATATATATAGAGAGAGAGAGAGAGAGAGATAGATAGATAGATTATTTAAATATCGTCTGTATTATTTTCATATATTTTTGGCACTTCATTACTGAACAAAATATCATGTACTAAACAAAAATATATCTTGCATTTTATATAGCATTATTGTGTAAATCTAAGTTTTCTTATTTCCTTGCCATTTAGCACACCTTTTATACTCATTTTGGGTATTCGAAAGATTTTAATATTTTTATTCTACAGTAGTTGGTATGTAGATTTGAATTTTCCTTTATAAATCATTTGCTTCTTCACTTACAATCCCCTATATAATAATAGCCTAAATTATCTGTACATCTGTCCTCGATTTTATGAAGCGGTTGGACCTGGAATGGATAGAGGCATCCATAGTTAGCAAAATTCAAAGCGAGTAAAGTTTATCTTCTATTAAACTATAGATCCAATTCTAAAATAAATTGGTATAACTATGCTTCATATCACAGCAAAAATACTGTAGACTTTAAAACGTTCGAAACTCACCCCTTCCCCACTTTTCGAGCGTTTAATCAGGGCTTCGAACCGTAATTTTTTTTGTTCCGGTTTTCGTTCCGGTTCAACTAAAAAATTAATATCGATTCAGTTCCGGTTTTCGCTCCGCCAAAAATAACGGTTTTCGGTTCAGTTCCGGTTTTTGCTCCGCCAAAAATAACTGTTTTCGTTTCAGTTCCAAATGAATAATTTCATTTTATGTATATTCTTATTTGTACTAAAAATATAATTCTATCATAAACAAAAAATGTAATTCTATCAAAATTTAGAAGATTTTATTCTTTTTTTAATTGGTACACTATGTGAATTGATACAAACAGCAGGTACGATAAGAGCGGCGAGCATTGGCATTGTTATCCATTATCAAAATCGCATTTGACAACTAGGTTCATGATTACCCACATTCGTCGTTTGACTCTCACATCGTGCACTTGGCCTTGCAATAATTATGTAAAAAATATATTATTTATTTAACATATGAAAATTGCCTCTAATTATTAATATATCTTCTAACGTGGTTTCACTGAGATTATTTCTGTTGTCTCGGAGAATAAATTTCAAACCTGAAAACGCTCTTTCAACACTACAACACTCATACAAACATCCGTGGATGATCGCATGCTGAGATGTGAAAAATAAAATATAACTCGATATTTTTCTTAAAAAATCATCTATACTTCTAGTTTAATCAACTGAATTAAATATGTCTTCTACAAGTAGTTTCATGCGAAACTGAAACAGAAAAATACTAGTGAATATCAAAATAGGAAATCGAGAAGCAGTATACATGTAATGATAATTATAAAGTTGATGTTAAATTAGAAAATATTGATAAGTTGGTAACAGTAACAAAATGACTGAAAGATATATCGAACCGAAATAAACCGATATTTTTTTCGGTTCAGTTCCGGTTTTCGTTCCGACCAAAATAACGGTTTTTTCCGGTTTTCGGTTTTCGGTTCAGTTCCGGTTCGAAGCCCTGCTTTTAAGGCCATTATTTCAACTCCTATTTTCCCCGGTTAAGAGCAGGCGATTAAATTTATCAATTTATCACGCAGCAAATAGGTAAAAATAACATTTTTCTAGCATTATGAAGTCATTCCTTTAATCATCTCATTGAACCATTTCTTATTTTAAACTATTTAAATTATGCCTTATTTTCATACGTTTTATCATTGAACTTAGATATGACGTAAATAATTTTCTTTTATATTTGGCTTAAATAATAGATTAGGTACATATGTGATAATTTTAAATTGAATCATCGATTATTTTGTGTTGCAATGAAAATTTGATCACCGGTATTAACAACAAAGACTAAGAGTCTATATCATGGATTAATATATATCTAGCGTTTAATTTATATATCTTTGAAAATTAAGAAGTTTGCTCGTTTGTGTGCTTATTTTTTATACATAACCACACCGTTTGCAATCGATCCGCTCCATTTTGGACATCATTCATATATACTGACAAATAATCGCTGTCAATATTAGAAGCTCTGCTGTCCATCTTATCACGTAATACGAAAAGATAAATCAAAGCAGGCCACTAACATGCGGTCAGTAAAGATAAACAAATGATTGAGCATGTATCAGATAATTCTCAGCCAAAAAATAAATCATTTTTTTATTTGCCTCATAAGGTACTTTACAATTTTGGAAAATCAAAAATTTTACTGATCCTGTCATATGACGGCCTATATGCTAGTACTAAATAAAACATTATGTACTATTTCAAGGATTTAAATGTATGAGCAAGAAAAAATATTGAAGCTACATATCTCTTTTATCGTTGATCTGTTGATGTATTTAATTATACTTATAACACCATACAACAACGCCCTCTAGCAGGAATTGCGAGACAATAGTTCAGAGGGATATCTGACTGCATGTATGCTCAACTTTAGTTGCTGTTGTTAAATTTTATATGTAGCCATCGTAAGATGTAATTTTAATTGAATTCAAATAAAGAATCATTACGCCCTGGCTATACTATAATTTTTTATTATTTTATGTATTACTTTTAAGAAAAATTGTGAATAAAAACAAAAAAGAGAGAGTATAATATGCGAAATATTAGCTTTTTTAAAGAAATAAACTTAATATAATATGCGAAATGTTAGCTTTTTCTAAAAAAAAAATAATATGCGAAATATTGGCTTTTTAAAGAAAAAAATAATATATGAAATATTTGCTTTTTTTAAAGAAAAAAAACTTAATATAACACGTGAAATATTGGCCTTTTTTAAAGAAAAAACCTTAATATAATATGCAAATATTAGCTTTTATTAAAAAAAACTTAATATAATATTCAAAATATTAGTTTTTCTAAAGAAAAAACCTTAATATAATATGCGAATATTGGCTTTTTTTTAAAAAAAACTTAATAATATGGTAAATATTTGCTTTTTTAAAAAAAAAATTAATATAATATGCAAAATATTGCTTTTTAAGAAAAAAACTTAATATAATATGTGCAAAATATTGCTTTTTAAAGAAAACTTATAAATATGAAATATTGCTTTTTAAAGAAAAAATTAATATAATATGCAAATATTGCTTTTATTAAAAGAATATAAAATATGCAAAATATTACCTTTTTAAAAAAAAACTTAAAAATATGTGAAATACTGCCTTTTTTTTAAAGAAAAAACTTAACATAATATGTGAAATATTGCATTTTTTAAAGAAAAAAAAATTAATATAATATGCGAAATATTGACTTATTTTAAAGAAAACAACATTATAAAATATGAAAACATCGGCATTTTTAAAGAAAAAATAATAAATGTGCTAATTGGCCTTTTTTAAAGAAAAATATAATATGCAAAATATTTCTTTAAAAAAATCTTAATGCAATACGTGAAATATTGTTTTTTTTTAAAGAAAAAACTTAATATAATGTGAGAAATATTGGCTTTATTAAAGAAAAACAATATATGTAAAATATTGCCTTTTTAAAGAAAACAGTTAATATAATAAGTGAAATATTGCTTTTTTTTAAAAGAAAAATAATTTAATTAATATGCGAAAGGCTTATTTTTAAAGGAAAAAATTTAATATAATATGAAATATTGCCTTTCTTTTAAAGAAAATAACTTAATATAGTAATCAAAATATTGGCTTTTTTTAAAGAAAAAAATTAATATAATATTCGAAATGTTAGCTTTTTTTAAGAAAAGAACTTAATATAATAGGCGAAATATTGGCATTCTTTTAAAGAAAATATGCGAAATACTGCCTTTCTTTAAAGAAAAAAACTTAATATTCAAAATATTGACATTTTTAAAAGAAAAAGATAATATAATATTCGAAATATTAGCTTTTTTTAAAGAAAAAAAATTTATTAATCCAATTTTTAGCTATCCTAGATGAACTCATTTTGCAAGGTGATAAGAGAAACTCATTTTAGGGAACTCATTTTATGGTAAACGAAGTTCTTAAATTGATGTAAAACATTTCTATTTATATAGATAAAAAAAAGAAGTACTAATGTGTAATAAAAACTAATACCACTCCTATGTAATTTAAAAAGTGTAACGGTAGCGACACTAATAAAAATGCTTCCCGTTTATTTTAAGAATGCGGTTAAAGGCATTCATTAGTACAGATTATTACGAGAGTCTTTACACATGCTGGAAAAAGTACGTGATGGCAGCCGCGTAACATGATTCGTCACAGTTGACGCAAATGTTGAATTTTTACACGATGATAGTATGTAAATACCCCTCCCCAGGGAAAGGGTGGGTCCATAAAGTATTTGGATACCATCCCTAGCTATTGTAACATGTTCAAGAATAGGTTACGACTCTATTGTGTTATAGTGCGGTCATATTTGTACTTTAACAAAGGGTTTTACGCTTTTATTAAACCAAACATAATACTTAAGGGATTCAAACAGGGAAAATATCTTTCCAGCCACAAAATTTTTTATACCCTATTTTTCATTCAGTATAAATTATATTTTATGTTTTGCCAATATTATATATATATATATATATATATATATATATATATATATATATATATATATATATATAATATATATATATATATATATATATATATATATATATATAAATACATAAATAATGTATGTATTATATATATATAGATATGCATATACTTATATGCATATATACATATATATATATATATATATATATATATATACATATATATATATATATATATATATATATATATATATATATATATATATATATATATATGTATGTATATATATATATATATATATATATATATATATATATATATATATATATATATATATATATGTATGTATATCTATATATATATATACATATGAATAGATATGTATGTATGTATATATATATATATGCATATACATGCGTACAGACACACAAACACACACACATGCATATATATATATATATATATATATATATATATAGAGAGAGAGAGAGAGATCTATCTACCTACCTATCTATCTATCTAACTATCTATCTATCTATCTATCTATCTATCTATCTATCTATCTATATATATGTATATATATATATATATATATATATATATATATATATATATATATATATATATATATATACATACTTGCAGATGTATGTTTGTTTAAATAAGAAATTGTATCTATGCTAATAAATAACTGTTTATTTTTGCTTTTTTAACTATGCTAATATATTGATTATATAGACGTAAAAATAGATTATTTTTTAAGGGATATATTTTCACCATTTATGGTCTCTGTTAATTTTCACCAATGTTTCTTCTCTAAAAATAAGATATTCTTAATTAAAACTATTTATTATAACATATACCTGCAAATATTTTCATTTACTTCCACAATAAACACATTTTATGTCACAGCACTTAAATATCTGAAGACTTATATTTTCAGCTCTCTCAATAGCTATTTCCGTACCGCATTCAGGTTTCAAACAATAGCAGCTGGCAGTACGGAGACACAAAGCCTTCCCGGACACGAAACAATCGTCTGCCAATAGTGATATGCAGCACCCCGGACGCTATCGCCAATCATCAATCAATAATCTGTCTTACTGGTTTACTGCTCCACTTTGCGATGTAATCTGGATGACGTCTGTGCCTCGTGTCGGGTTTGTCTTAATATTGAAGGATCA
>CM063507.1:17663066-17678066 GCA_032207245.1 Pardosa pseudoannulata
GTTAAATTAGGTGTACTATTGTGATTATGCATTTCTAATTAATTTAACGTAAAAGAAAAGATTAAATGACATTCAATATTTGGGTTACTGTAAGTTTAACAAATTTATTAAAATTTCTTTCTTATTAATTGAACGTAAAATTAAATCTTTTATTAAAATATTAACTTGTTTTACTTCACTTGTAATAAATAATCTTTAAAATTGTTGTAATTTTAATGAAATAATTTTTTTTTACTTTGGAAACAAATATTTATTAATTCATTTAGGAAAATTAATAATTTTGATAATGTTTTAGCAAATTCAAAATTATAACTAATTTTTTAAAATAATTTCGATTTTATATTTATTAGGTGTTGTATTAATTTAGGTATAGTATTGTGATTATAGATTTCTAATCAATTTAACACAAAAGAAAAGATTAAATGACATTCAATATTTGGGTTACTGTAAGTTTAACAAATTTATTAAAATTCCTTATTAATTGAACGTAATATTAAATCTTATAATAAAAACTTAACTTGTTTTACTTCACTTGTAATAAATAATCTTTGAAATTGTAATTTTAATGAAATAATTTTATTTTTTACATTTGGAAACATAAATATTTATTATTTCATTTAGGAAAATAATAATTTAGATAATGTTTTGGCAAATTCAAAATTATAACTAATTTTTTAAATAATTTCGATTTTATATTTATTATGTGTTGTATTAAGTTAGGTGTACTATTGTGATTATGCATTTCTAATTAATTTAACGTAAAAGAAAAGATTAAATGACATTCAATATTTAGATTACTGTAAGTTTAACAAATTTATTAAAATTTATTATCAATTGAACTTAAAATTAAAGCTTATATTAAAATATTAACTTCTTTTACTTCACTTGTAATAAATAATCTTTAAAATTGCTGTAATTTTAATGAAATATATTTTTTTTAACTTTGGAAACATAAATATTTATTATTTCATTTAGGAAAATAATAATTTAGATAATGTTTTGGCAAATTCAAAATTATAACTAATTTTTTAAATAATTTCGATTTTATATATATTAGGTGTTGTGTTAAATTAGGTGTAAAAATGTTTTTTGTTAAATGTGTTGGTTAAAGGTGTTGCGTTAAATTAGTGATGTGATCATGCATTTCTAATCAATTTAATATCAAAGGAATGATTAATTGACATTCATTATTAGGGTTACTGTACGTTTAACAAATAATCATTTTTTGTAAAAGAAATATTAAAAATGCTACACTGTTAATTGTATTATACACTTTTATATGTTTATAAACATAAGTGTTTGCTTTTCAAAATAATAATATTAATAATAATAATAATTCTGGTAATAATCTGAAAAACAGAAAAGAATCTTTGTGAATCGTAATAATTCTATAATTGTTTATTAAAAATCATATTTACACTGTTGTATTAATTTAAAACGCTTAACATGAATAAAAAAATTAAAAAATGTTTTTTAGTTTACATGAATTATGCCAAAAATATAAAATGATTAGAAATATTACTAACAGTAATTTTAGAAAAGCTCTAATTATGGAAGTAATTAATGCAAACAGAAAGAATTAATTTTATTTTATTTCTAACTCCTATTAAATAATGCAAACATATAAGAAATAAATGCATTATTTAAAACAGAAGCAGAAAGAATTAATTTTTTTTTATTCCTAACTCCTATTAACTAATGCAATATATAACGTAGCTTAAATGTTATTAAGAAAAAATCGTTAAAAAATTTTTTAAACGAGTAACACTACTTATATTTTAAACATTAAAAATAAAAATTAGGTTAGAAAATTTGTTTTCTATGTTTATAATGCCATGAATTAATTTCAACCAGGGATGCAAATTAAGATATAAGCTTTAAGCTTAAAATGAACTAAAACATGTAAAAAATAACAAAAAATAGTACATAAAGTACTTGCACTAAAAAACAGAAAGAATTAATTTTATTTTATTACAAATTCCTTTTAAAAAATGCATTTATATAAGAGATAAAACAACGTAACTTAAATGTTATTAAGAAAAAACCATTAAATTTTTTAAACGAGTAAAACTACTTATATTTCAAAGATTAAAAATAAAAATTAGGTTAAAAAATTTGCTTTCTATGCTTGTAATGCTATGTATTAATTTCAACCAGGGATGAAAATTAAGATATAATCTTTAAGCTTAAAATGACTGAAATATGTAAAAAATAACAAAAATAGTACATAAAGTACTTGCCCTAACAAACAAAAATAGTTAATTTTATTTTATTTCAAACTCCTTTTAAATAATTCAATTATATAAGAAATAATTGCATTATTTAAAATAGAAATAAAAAGAATTTATTTTATTTTATTTCAAACTCCTATTAAATAATGCAATTATATAACGTAACTTAAATGTTAGTAAGAAAAATCGTTAAAATTTATTTTAAAACGAGTAACACTACTTATATTTATAAAGATTCAAAATAAACATTTGGTTAAAATATTTGCTTTCTATGCTTGTAATGACATGTATTAATTTCAACCAGGGATGAAAATTAAGATATAAGCTTTAAGCTTAAAATGTCTAAAATATGTTAAAAATAAAAAAAATAGTGCATAATGTACTTGCACTAAAAAACAGAAAGAATTAATTTTATTTTATTTCAAACTCCAATTAAATAATGCAATTATATAACGTAACTTAAATGTTACTAATAAAAATATTTAATTTTTTTAAAATGAGTAACACTACTTATATTTTAAAGATTAAAAATAAAAATTAGGTTAGGAAATTTGCTTTCTACGCTTGTAATGCCATGTATTTATTTCAACGAGGGAGGAAAATAAGCTTAATATGACTAAAATATGTAAAAAATAACAAAAATAGTACATAAAATACTTGCACTAAAAAACAGAAAGAATTAATTTTATTTTATTCCAAACTCCTTTTAAATAATGCAATTATATAAGAGATAATTGCATTATTTAAAACAGAAACAGAAAGAATTAATTTTATTTTATTTCAAACTCCTATTAAATAATTCAATTATATAAGAGATAATTGCATTATTTAAAACAGAAACAGAAAGAATTAATTTTATTTTATTTCAAACTCCTTTTAAATAATGAAATTATATAAGAAATATTTGCATTATTTAAAACAGAAACAGAAAGAATTAATTTTATTTTATTTCAAACTCCTTTTAAATAATGAAATTATATAAGAAATATTTGCATTATTTAAAACAGAAACAGAAAGAATTAATTTTATTTTATTTCAAACTCCTTTTAAATAATTCAATTATATAAGAGATAATTGCATTATTTAAAACACAAACAGAAAGAATTAATTTTATTTTACTTCAAACTACTTTTAAATAATGCAATTATATAAGAGATAATTGCATTATTTAAAACAGAAATAGAAATAATTTATTTTATTTTATTTAAAACTCCTATTAAATAATGCAATTATATAACGTAACTTATATGTTACTAAGAAAAAACCGTTAAATTATTTTTTAAACGAGTAACACTACTCATATTTTAAAGATTAAAAATAAAAATTATGTTAGAAAATTTGTTTTCAATGCTTATAATTCCATGTATTAATTTCAACCACGGATGAAAATTAAGATATAAGCTTTAAGCTTAAAATGACTAAAATATGTAAAAAATAACAAAAATAGTACATAAAGTACTTGCACTAAAAAACAGAAATAATTAATTTTATTTTATTTCAAACTCCTTTTAAATAAGGCAATTATATGAGAGATAATTGCATTATTTAAAACAGAAATAGAAAGAATTAATTTTATTTTATTTCAAACTCCTTTTAAATAATGCAATTATATAAGAGATAATTGTATTATTTAAAACAGAAACAGAAAGAATTAATTTTATTTTATTTCATACTCCTTTTAAATAATGCAATTATATAAGAGATAATTGCATTATTTAAAACAGAAACAGAAAGAATTAATTTTATTTTATTTCATACTCCTTTTAAATAATGCAATTATATAAGAGATAATTGCATTATTTAAAACAGAAACAGAAAGAATTAATTTTATTTTATTTCAAACTCCTTTTAAATAATGCAATTATATAAGAGATAATTGCATTATTTAAAACAGAAACAGAAAGAATTAATTTTATTTTATTTCAAACTCCTTTTAAATAATTCAATTATATAACTGATATTTGCATTATTTAAAAGAGAAACAGAAAAAAAAAACATTTTAAACTCCTATTAAATAATTCAATTATAACAGAAACAGAAAGAACTAATTTTATTTTATTTCAAACTCCTTTTAAAAAATGCAATTATATAAGAGATAATTGCATTATTTAAAACACAAACAGAAGGAAATAGCTTTATTTTATTTCAAACTCCTATTAAATAATGCAATTATATAATGTAACTTAAATGTTATTAAGAAAAAATCGTTAATTTTTTTTTTTAATGAGTAACACTACTTATATTTTAAAGAATAAAAATAAAAATTAGGTTAGAAAATTTGTTTTGTATGCTTGTAATGCCATGTATTATTTTCAACCAGGGATGAAAATTAAGATTTAAGCTTTAAGCTTAAAATGACTAAAATATGTATAAAATAACAAAAATAGTACATAAAGTGCTTGCACTAAAAAACAGAAAGAATTAATTTTATTTTATTTCAAACTCCTTTTAAATAATGCAATTTTATAAGAGATAAAACAACGTAACTTAAATGTTATTAAGAAAAAATCGTTAACACTTTTTTTTAAAAGACGAGTAACACTACGTATATTTATAAAGATTAAAAATAAAAATTAGGTTAGAAAATTTGCTTTCTATGCTTGAAATGCCATGTATTAATTTCAACCAGGGAGGAAAATTAAGAGATAAGCTTTAAGCTTAAAATGACTAAAATATGTTAAAAATAACAAAAATAGCACATAAAGTACTTGCACTAAAAAACAGAAAGAATTAATTTTATTTTATTTCAAACTCCTTTTAAATAATGCTATTATATAAAAGATAATTGCATTATTTAAAACAGAAATAGAAAGAATTTATTTTATTTTATTTCAAAATTCTATTAAATAATGCAAATTATATAACGTAACTTAAATGTTATTAAGAAAAAGTCGTTAATTTTTTTTTTTAATGAGTAACACTACTTATATTTTAAAGAATAAAAATAAAAATTAGGTTAGAAAATTTGTTTTGTATGCTTGTAATGCCATGTATTATTTTCAACCACGGATGAAAATTAAGATATAAGCTTTAAGCTTAAAATGACTAAAGTATGTAAAAAATAACAAAAATAACACATAAAGTACTTGCACTAAAAAACAAAAAGAATGAATTTTATTTTATATCAAACTCCTTTTAAATAATGCAATTATATAAAAGATAATTGCATTATTTAAAACACAAACAGAAGGAAATAGCTTTATTTTATTTCAAACTCCTATTAAATAATGCAATTATATAATGTAACTTAAATGTTACTAAAAAAATCGTTAAAAATTATGTTAAAACAAGTAACACTACTTATATTTATAAAGATTGAAAATAAAAATTAGGTTAGGAAATTTGCTTTCTATGCTTGTAATGCTATGTATTAATTTCAACCAGGGATGAAAATTAAGATATAAAGCTTTAAGCTTTAAATGACTAAAATATGTAAAAAAGAACAAAAATAGTACATAAAGTACTTATACTAAAAAACAGAAATAATTATTTTTATTTTATTTGAAACTCCTTTTTAAATAATGCAATTATATAAGAGATAATTGCATTACTTAAAAGAGAAATAGAAAGAATTTATTTTATTTTATTTCAAACTCCTATTAAATAATGCAATTATATAACGTAACTTAAATATTACTAAGAAAAATCGTTAAATTCTTTTTAAAAAATGAGTAACACAACTTATATTTTAAAGATTAAAAATAAAAATTAGGTTAGGAAATTTGCTTTCTATTCTTGCAATGCCCTGTATTAATTTCAAACAGGGATGAAAATTAAAATATAAGCTTCAAGCTTAAAATGACTAAAATATGTAAAAAATAACAAAAAGAGTACATAAAGTTCTTGCACTAATAAACAGAAATAATTAATTTCATTTTATTTCAAACTCCTTTTAAATAATGCAATTATATAAGAGAAAAAACAACGTAACTTAAATGTTATTAAGAAAAAATCGTTAAATTTTTTTTAAAGTAACACTACTTATATTTAATGCAAAGTATTAATTTCAAACAGGGATGAAAATTAAGAGATAAGTTTTAAGCTTAAAATGACTAAAATATGTAAAAAATAACAAAAATAATATATAAAGTAATTGCACTAAAAAACAAAAATAATTAATTTTATTTTATTTCAAACTCATTTTAAATAATGAAATTATATAGGAGATAAAAAACATAACTTAAATGTTATTAAGAAAAAATCGTTAAAAAAATTTCTAAATCAAGTAACACTACATATATTATATTTAATGCAAAGTATTTATTTCAACCACGGATGAAAATTAAGAGATAAGCTTTAAGCTTAAAATGACTAAAAAATAAAAAAAAATTAAAATATGTAAAAAAATAACAAAAATATCACATAAAGTACTTGAACTAAAAAATTAATATTTATGTTACTTTATTTCTGCACTATCATAAAATAATATTTTCTATACCTTCTTTAAACGAAAGCATATTAAAAATTATTTATATAGTTTCTCAGTGAAAGGTACATTGCATTTAAAATAAGGAAGTATAATTAAAAATGTTAGAGTTCACCTGATGTTTTAGTATTTTTAATCCGGAACTTAACAAATTATTCTAAATTTTTGCAGGATATTTAAATCCTTAATAAATTTTGCACTTACTGGTGGCGACATCTATGCAATAGTGTATAAACTAAAAAATATCTCCAATGTTTCAAAACCTATTTTTTACCAATATAAATTTAATATTTAAATGTTTTACTTTTCAATTTTAATGATTAATTTTCTTTTATTTAAAAGTATAAAATAGAAATATCTTATAAATAATTATCTACATTTTACAATGAAAATAAATTTCAGATTTACTAAAATGTATGCTAACATTCATTAAACTATCCTATATTGATAGATAGATAAATAATTAATTAATCTAAAAATTTATAAAAAAGGTAGAGTTATTTTTTATGGTACATTAATGCTTTATTTACTATAGGCTTAATAATTTATGTAATAATAAAATATATTTCTTATTGCAAAAGAAAAATACTACAGAATTAGAGAAAATTCCATAACAGTTAATTATATTTATTTTTAAAAATCAAATTAATGAAAAGTTCACCACTATAAAATGCAAAATACAAAATATACTTATATCTTTAAATTAATTCTTTACATTCTAAATATAAAGAAAATTCCTTATTGTGATTCTGTTTATTAAGTTCATATATTGCTAATTAAAATTACTTTGTACTTGGATAGTTCTTAAACCATATGTATTAAAAATATATACCTTACGTTATTTATTTTAAACTGAATATTCTAAAAAAAATTCAGTGCTTTATACCGTCTTAAAATATTATAATCAGATATATAAGTACTCAGACAGAGAATCATAAGATCGTCAACAGATGGCAGCACCTAGGGTGGGGGTAGACTTCTGATATATTTAGAGAATTTTTACCATCTTTATAAAACTTAATGCTGATCTATGAAATTTTAAAAATAAAATCTAACTAAAGTGTGTGTAAAAAAAAGACCTTACATCTCGAAGTAAAGAATTTAGTTTATGTATATGCAACAGAATTTTCCATACATATAAAAAACTTAAATTAAACTTTCATTATTTTGATATATATTTTGCATACTGAAAATATTAAATTGATATATTTCTTAAATAACAATCTTTGATTAAAATATAATATTTTATTCATATTTCTGTAATAAATTCATTTAGTATTATTATATGAAATTTCAAATTACTCCTCTATAGAAATAAAAATAATTAATTTTCTTAAAATGTTTTAACATATTAAAAATATTGAACTTTTGACATTTGTATAATATTTTATAAGATAAAGTAGTTTATATATATATATATATATATATATATATATATATATATATATATATATATATATATATATATATATATATATATATATATATATATATATATATATATATATATATATATATATATATATACATACACACATATATAACGAAAAAGAAACAACTACACAGTTGTTATTCACTTGAACAATATGCTAAACAGTAAGAATTCCCTACAGCATATCAAGGTTTTTAAAAAAAAAATTTAAATGATTCTTTTTTTTATAAAATCAGAGATTTTTTTTTATATTTCTTAATAACAAACATAAACAATATTATAAACAGTGAAGTACAGTTAAAAGATAAATTAGAATCATTAGCTGTTTAGTAATTACCTATAATTATGACTTCCTTGACGTTAAACTTGATCTCTTAATTAAAAAAAAACATGAAAATTAGTTCAGCTTCTGCACATAGCAAAAATTTGTCAACAAATTATAATAAATTCTACCGGAAGAGAAATTAGAATAATCGTTTTTTATAGTATTTAGTTGTAAGTTTGTCTTCTAAAGCTTTATGTTTCATCAGTTAATTAGATAAACTGACAATAAAAAGTTAGTTAAGCTTTTGAGAATTGAAAAAATTGTTAAAATATTAAAAAAAAATCTATTAAAAGTGAAATTAGAATAATGGGTTTTTATAGCAATTATCTGTGATTCTGACTTCTTTGGCGTTAAATAGGATCTGTTAATTAAACAGAATAACATGAAAAGATTTGTTCAGCTTCTGAGAATTGTAAAATTTGTCAACAAATTTGAATAAATTCTATGAGAGGCAAAATTAGAATCATCTGTTTTTATAGTACTGAGCTGTGATTCTGACATTTCTGACGTAAAACTTGATCAATGAATTAGATAAAATGACACGAAAAAGTTAGTTCAGCTTCTGAGGATTAGAAAATTTGTCAACTAATTCGAATAAATTCCATAAGAAGGGAAATTGGAATAATCATTTTTATAGCAATTATCTGTGATTCTGACTTCTTTGACGTTAAATTTGATCTGTTAATTTAACAGAATGACATGAAAAGATTTGTTTAACTTACGTGCATTGCAAAATTTGTCAACAAATTCGAATAGATTCTATGAGAAGCGAAATTAGAATGATCGGTTTTTATTGCACTTAGGTATGATTCTGACATTTCTGTTAAATTCGATCAATTAATTAGATAAAATGACATGGAAAAGTGAGTTCAGATTATAAGGATTGTAAAAATTGTCAACAAATTCGAATAGATTCTATGAGAAGCGAAATTAGAATGATCGGTTTTTATTGCACTTAGCTGTGATTCTGACATTTCTGTTAAATTCGATCAATTAATTAGATAAAATGACATGGAAAAGTGAGATCAGCTTCTAAGGATTGTAAAAATTGTCAACAAATTCGAATAGATTCTATGAGAAGCGAAATTAGAATTATCGGTTTTTATAGAACTTAGCTGTGATTCTTACTTGTATGATGCTACACTTGATCTGGTAATTAGAATAACATAAAAAAGTTAGTTCAGCTTTTGAGGATTACAAAAATTTTCAACAAACTCGAAAAAATTCTATTAGAAGTGAAATTAGAATCATATCTTTTTATAGCAATTAATTGTGATTTTGACTTCTTTGATACTAAATTTGATCTGTTAATTAAGCAGAAAGACATGAAAAAAATTAGTCTAGCTTCTGCTTATTGCATAATTTGTCAACAAATTCGAATAAATTATACTAGAAGTGAAATTAGAATAATCAGTTTGTATAGGAATTACCTGTGTTTCTGACTTCTCTGACATTAAACTCGATCAATTAGAATAATATAAAAACTTAGTTTAGTTTCTGTTTATTGTAAAAATTGTCAAAAAATTCGTATAAATTCTATTAGACTGAGAGTTTAATTTCGAAAACAATAATTTATGCAGAAACTAGTAATCTTACTCACTACAGTATTTAAGATCTAAAATATCTTTGACCGGAGAAAAAAGGATAAGAAATATAAAAATATATTAATTAATTTGAATATCTATATACAAAATAGTAAAGTCAGGTATAATTGATATTCACAGATTATCGAATATTTTCGAAAGTGTCCAAAATTGCAACTAGATCCACACTCTAGATCATGTAAAACAACCGACTGTCTAGTTTCGAGACTGCAATCTAGATTGTCGTTAACGATACATTAATCTATCGATTATCCGTCGATATGTCACTAGACTATTTTGTCACGTTTTTTCGTATATAATCCAATAATCACATATCAGTGAACAACAACAGTCATTAGATATGATTTTAGGTTCAATTGTCATCTCTAAAGGATTACCGCATAAACTAGCTGACATATATACATACGTATATTTATGACAATAACGGCTATGATATTTTAGGCTTAGTTTCCTAAGCCTAACATATCATAGCCTAGCATCATAGTATAAAATATCATGGATCTTTACAGTCTACTGTCATGCTACATATGGGCTAACATGTGATTTGGAAAATATATAAATGTGGAGGAGAGATACTCAGGATAACTCTTAATAAGTCAAATATACTACGAACATTACTTTAATATATATATAGGGAAGTTAAATGCAGAGGGGTCTAAGGATAAACAGATAAATTTGGTTAATTATGGCTTGATGGACAAATTATTCCACTCTTCCACACATGTCACTCAGAACTCGGAACTCTCTTTTCATTCTGCCAAAAAACACCTGTTGCCAAATCAAGAAGTCAAACTGATGACTTAGCCATGTACTCCGTTACTCTGGAGTTGTAGTGCTCCGTTCAGGAGTGGGTAAAAAGAATATGTTCACATAAATAATGTTGCTGAGTTAGAATCATCAAATTTTATAGCAATTACCCGTGATTCTGACTTTTCTGACAGTAAACTTGCTCAGGTGATTAGAATGACGTAAAATAGTTAGTTCAGCTTCTGCTGGTTGTAAAAATTGTCAACAAATCTGGATAAATTCTATTAGAATGAGACAATAATTTTGCTAACAAAAATTTAGTCAGAAACTAGTAATCTTTCTCACTAGTCTATCTGAGATCTAAAATATCTTGGACAGGAGAAAAAAGTAAAAGAAAGATAATAATAAATTAATTAACAATTTGAATATCTATATACAAAATAGTAATATCAGGTATAATTAATATTCACAGATTATCGAATATTTGCGAAAGTGTCCAAAATGGCCACTGGATCTACACTCTAGATCACGTAAATCAACCGTCTAGTTTCTAGACTGCAGTCTAGATTGTCGTTAACGATACATTAATCTATCGATTACCCGTCGATATGTCACTAGACTATTTTGTTATGTCTTTTCGCATATAATCCAATAATCACATATCAGTTATATGAACAACTCTTAATCGATATGATTTTATGTTCAATTGCTATCTTTAAAGGATTATCGCATAAACTAGCTGACATATACATACATATACTTATGACAATAACGAATAGGATATTTTAGGCTTAGTTTCCTAAGCCTAATTATCTAAGGAAAATTTGTAACAGAAGTATGTAACGTATGTCAGTACCCCATGACCTGGATGGTTTCGTTTGGATATTTACAGTCTACTGTCATTCTACATAAGGGCTAACACGTGATTTGGAAAATATATAAGTGTGAAGGATAGAGACTCAGGACTTAGAAAAACAACTCTTAATAAGTCAAATATACTATGAACATAACTTTAATATACATTTAAGGGAGTTATATACAGAGGGGGTCTAAGGATAAACAAATAAACTTCGTTAATTATGGTTTGATGGACATATTTTTTCCTCTCTCTTTGTTTAAGCTTGATATTTATTTTATTCCGTGCAGTCTATAATAACTTAGATTTAAGATATCTGGTCAGAAACGTGCCTTGTTTCTGTATTCAAAATTGTTTAAGTTTGATATGTATTATTACGAACTTCAAAAGTTGGGTTTGGGGATTAAATGGACTTTAAGTAAGACAGCACGAAAATAATTATTTATTGGCAATCAGTTGGAAAATACAATGTCAAAAAGGCATCAAGGTTAAGGTACTGCACAATCGTACCAAGCTTACAAAATCATCGGGGAACAGCCCGAGCACAATGCCGTAGGCTCACGTACCTCTTTTCGCATCAAACAAAGACGGAAGCACATAGACGAAAACACAACACATAGTGCGTACTCTGTAAACCCAGAAATCTACTTAACAACTCTCTCTGTTAGCTATTGAAGAGTTGACCAGTGTACCTTGGCCGAAGGTCTTATCCCCTGTTACAAGTTAAGAATTCAAAATCAGGTGTCCAGTCTTTTAAGATGAAAAACAATAAGTATAAAAATGCAGGTCTTAATGATGTGATGAGATAAATTGCTAGGCCCTTAACAAGTTAAATAAATTAAGATGAAATACATTTAAAATAAAAAGAAGAAAGTTTAAGGATAGCAAGAACTTTTTATTTGTTTTTTAAATTTTTAATTTTTTAAAATTTATTTATTTATTTTTTATTATTAAATTACTGTACAAAACAGTGAAGATATAGGTGAATGATGATGAGAGAAATAATAAGTGAAATTACGTTAAGTTAGTACAAGAAATAAAATTAAAGTTAAAATATTAAAATTAAAAATTAGGTTCAGCTTAAAATTCATGGTGAGAAAAGCTCAGAGCAGGTTCTGTAGCGCCATCTGTACTTTATCTGTTTTGGACTCAGCCTGTCTTAAATAGGCCTGAAGAAACAGCTGGAATATTCCAGAAACCGGAACCGGACGTTGTCACGTATCGCCACACTTAGCCACATTTGGAGACACTTGGCGATATTTGGCGACAAAACTGAGTTACCAAAACTGTCTCGAACGATCCGGTATCTCGGCAATTCGTCGAGATACCCATAGAGTCTTATGTTAAATTTAAGGTTCACTAACAAAATCGTAACACTATTTTATTTTGTCCTGTCCATAATAACTTAGATTTGAGACATCTGGTCATTATCATGCCTTGTTTCTGTATTCAAAACTGTTTAAGCTTGATATTTATTTTATTGTGGACAATCCATAATAACTTATCTTAAATCCGTCCGATATATTAAACCTCTATCATAAATCTATCCATATCGATGCATATGCATCGATTTGGAATCGGAAGAAATGATGCGGATATTTAAGGGTTTATATTGTTGTGATTTTATTAAATTACTTTGTTATTTTAATATCGTATATTTTAAAGCCATACATTCGTATAATTTAAAGCCAATTTTAAAGCCGTAACACACTTTCACTTGTTATTGCTAGTTTATAATTTCTTTCACTGGGGAAAAATGTGCAGGTGACATAAGTTAAATAAGAAGCTTTCACCGGTTAATTTTAGTTAAGATTAGCTTGCAATAAGGCCTTTAATTGGTTGAACAATTTGTAAATGGCGTTCCAATCTTATTTTAGACGTTATTATCCTCCAAACGTTAGAAGTAGATAACTTTTGCAAATTTTTAAACGAAATGACTACTGTTTTCAATATTTTCACATATATGGGAAATGTTTATGGGTTACAGTAAGTGCAGCAAAATAAATCCAATGACATAATTTTCTGGATAAATATAATAAACTAATACAACAATATTATTATCTGCATCCACTGATATGAATTCCATGTCCCTCAGATTCCTTTGAATTTCAAAAATCCTTTACGGTATCCGAGAAATAGCCACAAATGGCACAAAACAGCTAAAATTTTCGTGGAAAGGATCTCTATTGGAAAAATTGCAAATTAAATATTATGCATTGCACTAACCTTTTTCGGGCTTCACGGCATTGAAATACAATAGAACCTCGATTAATCGTGGTTTCCGTTAACCTAGTCAATAAAGAAGTCAATTTTTTTTCTCCTTTCCAAAATGAACTTGGAAAAAAATGATACAAATTTTATTTCGCTGTCCGTGTCACAGACACTCCTTCCCCACAACGTGATTGCCCTTTCATCTCAATTAGTGTATCCAGCTACAATTCGTAAATCATTCAACAAAATAATTGTTGAAAAGAGGAGACAGGGTAAATCCCAGCAGACCAAAAACACACCTACAGTGAACTTCTTGAGATCATCAATGGAACTGAAGAATGTGAGGAAGTTTTGGAAGAGGACATTTGCGAGTAGCTGGACGTTGAGTATCAACATCAAAATTTTGAAATCCTCAATGACGAAGAAATCATACAAGCCGTTAATCCTTCAACGGACATTAACGAAGCTGAAAATGAAGATGAGGACTTTAAGGATTCTACGACTATAAGTCATAGTGAAGGTATTCAAGCACTGACAA
This sequence comes from Pardosa pseudoannulata, assembly GCA_032207245.1. Lineage (NCBI taxonomy): Eukaryota > Metazoa > Arthropoda > Arachnida > Araneae > Lycosidae > Pardosa > Pardosa pseudoannulata. The sequence continues at coordinate 17,677,437 of CM063507.1, forward strand.
CTGTCCTAAAATATTCGGAGCAAAGAAACGATGCTACACCGATGAATCTCCTGTTGCTCAAAAATTGGCGAGGTAGGGCTGACCATGATAGAAATTCTAAACTTTTGCAACGAAAGGTAACAGACATTGTTAAAAGAATGCAAATTTAACAAATTAATGTATATTAAATTTTAAAAATACACTATTTTCTTGAGATTTGTGTTATTTCTGAAAATGAGTCTTTCGATATTTAACTAAGTATAGTTAAAAAATTCCATTTTATTTTTTAAAATTTGCTACTAAAGTTGAATTCCTTTTAAATTTTTTTAGGTTTGAAACATAAGTCCATATATGTTTATTTTTATCATTTAAAGAACTTTCTATTGTTTTTTATTTTAAAAGTTAGTTAAATTCGCAAGCACAGGAGGTTTTTATACAGGGTTTCTATTAACCGAGATTTTCGATATCCGAGGTACTAAAAGTTCCAATTAGCTCAAATAATCAAGGTCTACTGTACTGTTTATTTCTATTCGCCAAACTCAAGTCGGGCATTCCAAAATTCACGCATTTTCTATGCCGGAAATGAGTTCGGTTGTCACATTCAAGGGAAAGAATTAATTGATATTTTTATCCTTAAATTTCACCCTTCAA
>CM063507.1:17690566-17695566 GCA_032207245.1 Pardosa pseudoannulata
TCGTATAAAACACAAAGGAACAATATCCTTATATAAATACATTTCATAAATTATATCCTTTATAAACTCTTATAAAAGTTCAAAAGAAACTTCCAATTTATTCATAATTTTATCTAGGTATTAAAATATTATATAAAAAAAATTATGCAGTACATTAACTATTGATACTTATAGTTTAAAATCTATCGTACCTATAAGATGCTTGTCTTAAATGGTTTTTTTTTCTTTAACCCTCTAAGCGGTTTGCACGTACAATTCCGCCAGCTGTCACAGACAATTTTCAACCCCCAAAAATGTTCCAAAAATAAATGTATTGAACATTTCTGACAGTGCTTTTCCCTCATGAAATTATGAGGTAGGAGAGTCAGGTCGATTGTTTAGGAACTGCACCCCTCTTTGACTGACATTTATTGAGGGATGCACCCCTACTCTCTGAGGAAAAAAGACGCTGATAGCTTCTCATGGCTTTGTCAATCTCTATTTCAAAGTATTTTGTTTGCGGCAACATATATATCTCTAATTGCACCACTGAAATATCTTGGATGACATTAGTAAATAAATAATTCTAAAAAAAAATTATTATTACTTTTAGAATACGTTATTTCTTATGTGATGATCTTCGAGACTTGACGAGCTTTATGTGTATTAAAAATTAACAATCAATAATGTCTATATATATATATATATATATATATATATATATATATATATATATATATATATATATATATATATATATATATATATATATATTTATAACCGGAAGTAATGAGACAATAACGAGGGTGGGGCAAAGGGTGAAGTAAAAAAATCATAGAACACTTTGGTAACTGACACAATAAAACTTTAGCGTATTTTTGGAGACCTTTTTTTCCCCGGTGTGTTCCACTCGGAGGGTTAAAAATAAAACAAATGTTAAAACCCAATTAATTAAATGATTCAGTTTCAAATTATTTTTTCTTGTAAAAGTGTAAAACAGAAAATTATATCATCAAAAGATTATTAAAATGATTTATTAAAAGATTACCTGATTAACCAGTTCATATCATTTTTTAAAAATATATTTAGAAAATTTTTATTTTCTATAACTTTAGAATACATTTCACACAAAGTAAAAACTAAAAAAAATCATTTATTTTGTTTTGGTTTGTTTATACATTTTCCTCTGTAAAAAAATGAAAACTTTTGCGTTTATCAAATTCGAGATAAAGCAGTTGCAATTTCATAAATTTGAAACTGATTAAGTTTTTTTTTGTAAAATAAGAAAATAGGAATTTTTTATGTCTCGAATAAAAATTATGAATAAATTATGAATATTTTCGCAATCTCGCATATACTGAAATTATGTACTAAATTTCATATATCATTTATGACCAATGTACATTCCTGAAATAAAATAATATTGTGTTTATTAAATTTGAGGTCAAGCAGTTGAGTTGTAAGTTTAAAAGACTGTAATTAATTGATTTTTTTTATAAAATAAGAAGTTTGAGAAAGCCGTATTTTTTAAGTATAGAATAAGTTTTCAATAGTTTTTTATTAAGTTTGCGAAACATTAAAGATAAACTATCTTAATTAAATTAAAATATTAAATTATATTCGCATCAATGTTTTGAAACTAAAGTACACTCTTCAAACAAATTTATTTTGTTTTTATTAAATTTGAAATTAAAAGATTAACAGATTGATCAGTTCATTTGACATTTTATAAAATATATTTAAAAAAGTTTGATTTTCTATAATATTTAGAATACATTTTATACTTCTTTTTAACAGTAAAAACTAAAAAAATAGCATTTATTTTGTTTTGGTTTGTTTATACATTTTTCTGTATAAAAAATAAAAAATCTTGCGTTTATCAAATTTAATATCAATCAGTTGCAATTTCATAAATTTGTAACTGATTGTTATTATTTTTTTTGTAAAATAAAAAAATAGGAGTTTTTTATGTGTCGAATAATTATGAATATTTTCGCGATCTTGCATACACTAAAATTATATATTAAATTTCCTCGATGAATTATGGCTAGTGTACATTCCTGAAATTAACTAATATTGTGCTTATTAAATTTGAGACCAAGTCAAAGATAAACAAAAAACTGCAATTAATTGACTTTTATATAAAATAAGAATTAAGATATTCGTATAGAATAAGTTTATATAGCTCTTTATTTATTTTACAAAATATCAAAGAAAAACTCTCCTAATTAAAATAAAATATTATATTATAATTGCATTAATATTTTAAGCTGAAGCACACTATTCAAACAAATTTATTTTGTTTTTATTAAATATGAGATTAAAAAATTGACTGATTGACCAGTTCATTTGATTTAAAAAAATATATATTTAGAAAATTTTAATTTTCTATAATTTTAGAATACATTTCATACTTCTTTATAAGAGTAAAAACAAAAAAAATCGTTTATTTTGTTTTGATTTGTTTATACATTTTTCTCTATAAATAATGAATAATCTTTCGTTTAGAAAATTTGATATCAAACAGTTGCAATTTCATAAATTTGAAACAATTTTTTGTTATAAAATAAGAAAATATGAATTTTTTATGCCTCGAATAATTATAAATATTTTCATAATAATTTTGCAAGCTATTTAGAAGAAACTCTCTTAATAATCCTAATTAAAATATTAAATTATCATTTCATTTATCATTCGATACTAACGTCCAGTCTTGAAACTAATTTATTTTGTTTTTATTCAAGTTCAGAGCAAAAGGTTGCAACTGATTGATTTTTTTTCTATAAAATAAAACATTTAGAAAAATTGGATTTTTCTATAAGTTTAGAATAATTTTTTAATAATTAATAACTATTTTAATAAATATTTTTGAATAATTAGATGGTAATCTTAAAACCATTCAGTATGCTCTGGATATTTTTTATTAATTTTTCTCTCTAAAAACAAAGGAGAATTTATATTTCTCAGGGAAAACTCATACTCTCATCATTATTCCTCCACTGAGAAACATAGGCAACAAACTCCTTTCTAAAAATTTTTGAAGTATTTAAAGTGCGACAATATGCATTTCGGAATTATTTTAAAACTAATGACTGCTTTAAATGTCAAAACATGCGTCATATCCCAGGCACACGAGTGAAGTCCCAATTACCGACAATTTGCGTCACAGAAGAAGTATAATCATATATTTCTCTCGACGTTTTACGCTATCTCAAAAATCACTAGGTTTTACATATTGTCTGCATGAGAAGTGTATTTTTCATGCAAAATATGCAGAATATTTTGGTAAGTATAATATGCAAAATTTAAATCACTTGTTTGTATTGATAAATCTTAAAATGCATAAATGCATATGAGAATTACACAAGTTACTGTATAAGTATAAAAATCATGGTTAACGTTTTACACACGAAGGTCTTGTTCCAAACGTAAATAGAAAAGAATAAACAAATATTAGAAAATAAGCCGCGGTAGTTCAGTCGGCCAAAGCAGCTTATTCGTAACTTTCGGGGAATCAAAGGCGGACTAAGATCCGCTGTGTTAGTCTAAGGCGACTTGGGCACGTGAAATATGTTCGGGGTCACAATATCCATGTTTTTAAGAAATACTTCTGGGAGTGGCAGGAGTGACCTGGTGATTTTTGCTTGGTCCCTGCTTTTAAATTACGAGGACCTAGCCTAAGTAATGTTACTCGCGTGTGTAGCATTTGTTAGGCTGCTCATGCTTATCAGGGGTTGCCATATGGGTAACAACTTCGCAGCCATGTATTTTCAGGCTAAGCCTTGCGATCTTCTTCTTAGTCTCTGATTCAAAATTAAGAGGACCCAACGATAGTATTGTTACTCACGTCCTTAGCCGTCCTTAAACTACAGGTGCTCCTCAGGGGTTTGTTAATTGGGTAACAACTTCGCAGACATGTATTGGTATTCCAAGCCAGGGGATCTTCTGTTTGGTCTCTGCTTCTAAATTATGAGGACCTAGCTAGGGTAATGTTATTCTCGTCCTTAGCATTCCTTAAAATGCACTTTTTCTCGAGGGTTGCTAAATGGGTAACAGCTTCGCAGCCATATATTGGCAGGCCAAGCCTGGCGATCTTCTGCTTGATCTCTGCTTCTAAATTACGAGGACCCATCAGCAGAAATGTTACTCACGTCCGTCGCATTCCCTATGCTACAACTGTTTCTCGGTTGCTAAATGGGCAACAACTTCGCAGCCATGTATTTTCAGACCAAGCCTGCCGATCTTCTGATTGGTCTCTGCTTCTAAATTATGAGGACCTAGCTAGGGTAATGTTATTCTCTTCCTTAGCATTCCTTAAAATGCACTTTTTCTCGAGGGTTGCTAAATGGGTAACAGCTTCGCAGCCATATATTGGCAGTCCAAGCCTGGGGATCTTCTGCTTGATCTCTGCTTCTAAATTACGAGGACCCATCAGCAGAAATGTTACTCACGTCCGTCGCATTCCCTATGCTACAACTGTTTCTCGGTTGCTAAATGGGCAACAACTTCGCAGCCATGTATTTTCAGACCAAGCCTGCCGATCTTCTGATTGGTCCCTGCTTCTAAATTATGAGGACCCAGCGAGGGTAATGTTATTCTCGTCCTTAGCATTCCTTAAAATGCACTTTTTCTCGAGGGTTGCTAAATGGGTAACAGCTTCGCAGCCATATATTGGCAGGCCAAGCCTGGCGATCTTCTGCTTGATCTCTGCTTCTAAATTACGAGGACCCATCAGCAGAAATGTTACTCACGTCCGTCGCATTCCCTATGCTACAACTGCTTCTCGGTTGCTAAATGGGCAACAACTTCGCAGCCATGTATTTTCAGACCAAGCCTGCCGATCTTCTGATTGGTCCCTGCTTCTAAATTATGAGGACCCAGCGAGGGTAATGTTATTCTCGTCCTTAGCATTCCTTAAAATGCACTTTTTCTCGAGGGTTGCTAAATGGGTAACAGCTTCGCAGCCATATATTGGCAGGCCAAGCCTGGGGATCTTCTGCTTGATCTCTGCTTCTAAATTA
>CM063507.1:17700566-17725566 GCA_032207245.1 Pardosa pseudoannulata
TTAGGCTTTGTGAAAGAAACAAATGCATTGTGAAGAAGCACAAAGAATGGAAAAGGCATTTAATATCTTTAGTACCGTCTATTTATACAAATACTACTGAAATTTAGATATTTTCATATATGACAGATGAAAATGTGTATAGATTAAGAAACATATACAAAAGGAAAGAAACCTTTAAAAATACCCATAATGAAGTTCAGAAGGTAATAAGAAATTATATAATTTCGCACACTATTTTACAACACATTATCTGTATTGCTGCCTATTAAATAAAAGTACATTCAATACATATTTATGTAATTCATATAGATAAATTTGAGATAAGCCGGGAAATCTAGATTAAGAATCATATACAACAGGAAAGAAGCCTTTTAAAACTAATCAAAGTAAAGTTAAAAAAGAAATGAGGAGTTATATACTTTTGCACACTATTTTACAACACTTTATCTGTATTGCTGCCTATGGATAAAAGAACATTCATTATACTTTTATGTATTTCATAGAGATAAATTTGAGATAAGCCAGTAAATAATGCGTCTAGATTAAGAATCATATATAACAGGAAAGAAGACTTTTAAAAATAGTCATCAAAAACTTCACAAGTAAATGAGGAGTTGTATATTTTCTCACACTATTTTATAACACTTTATCTGTATTGCTGCCTATTAAACAAAACTACATTCATAACATATTTATGTATTTCATAGAGATAAATTTGAGATAAGCCGGGAAGATAGGAAATTTTTACTTTCATTTTATGAATGAATACTGACAAGGTACAAAATATTTAATATTCTTTTAGAAGTCTAAGATTCGTCCTAAGAAAATGCGTCTAGATTAAGAATTATGTACAACAGGAAAGAAGCCTTTTAAAAATATTCATAGTAAAATTCAAAAGGAAATGAAGGGTTATATACTTTCGCACAATATTTTACAACACTTTATGTATTTCTGCCTATTGATAAAAGTATATTCATTACATTATATGTATTTCAAAGAAATAAATTTGAGGTAAGCCTTAAATAATGCGTCTAGATTAAGAATCATATATAACAGGAAAAAAGACATTTAAAAATATTAATCAAACATCTCACAAGGAAATGAGGAGGTGTATATATTCTCACAATATTTTACAACACTTTACCTGTATTGCTGCATACTAAATAAAAGTACATTCCTTACATATTTATGTATTTCATAGAGATAAATTTGAGATAAGCCGGGAAATAATGCGTGTAGATTAAGAATCATATACACCAGAAATAAAATCCTTTTAAAACTGCCCATAGTAAAGTTCACAGGGAAATGAGGAGTTATATACTTTCTCACACTATTTTACAACACTTATCTGTATTGCTGCCTATTGATAAAAGTAATTCATTACATTTTCATGTATTTCACAGAGATAAATTTGAGATAATGCGGGAAGTAATGCGTCTAGATTAAGAATCATATACAACAGGAAAGAAGCCTTTTAAAACTACCCATAGTAAAGTACACGATGAAATGATGAGTTATATACTTTCCAAAACTATTTTACAACATTTTATCTGTATTGCTGCCTATTAAATAAAAGTACTTTCCTTACATATTTATATATTTCATAGAGATAAATTTGAGATAAGCCGGGAAATAATGCGTCTAGATTAAGAATCATATACAACAGGAAAGAAGCCTTTTAAAACTACCCATAGTAAAGTACACGATGAAATGATGAGTTATATACTTTCCAAAACTATTTTACAACATTTTATCTGTATTGCTGCCTATTAAATAAAAGTACTTTCCTTACATATTTATATATTTCATAGAGATAAATTTGAGATAAGCCGGGAAATAATGCGTCTAGATTAAGAATCTTATACAACAAGAAAGACGCTTTTTAAAACTAACCATAGGAAAGTTAAAAAAGAAATGAGGAGTTATATATTTTTGCACACTATTTTACAACACTTTAACTATATTGCTGTTTATTGAAAAAGAAATTTATTGCATTTTTATGTGTTTCATAGAGTTAAATTTGAGATTGGCCGATAAATAATGCGTCTAGATTAAGAACTATATACAACAAGAAAGAAGCTTTTTAAAAATATTCATAGTAAAGTTCAAAAGGAAATGAAGAGTTATATATTTTCGCACAATATTTTACAACACTTTATCTGTATTGCTACCTATTGATAAAATTACTTTCATTACACTGTACGTATTTCATAGCGATGAATTTGAGATAAGCCATGTAATAATGCGTCTAGATAAAGAATCATATATACAACAGGAAAGAAGCCTTTTAAAATTACTCATAGTACACTTCACAAGGAAATGAGGAGTTGCATATTTTCTCACAATATCTTACAACACATATCTGTATTTCTGCCTATTAGTAAAAGTGAATTCAATACACTTTTATGTATTTTATAGAGATAAATTTGAGATAGATTTGAAATTAAAAGTATCGTATTCTTCAATGCATGAAAAGTGATATGGTACAATTACTTTTTAGACTTTTTCAGGTATGCCACATAATTAGATTTCAGGTATGCCACATAATCTAGATTAAGAATCAAATAGAAGAGAACACTGTCATATAAAAATATCCATCGTAAAAAGTGTAAGAAAAAGAAAAATATCCTATCATTCCATGAATGAAGTGTGACATGGTGAAATTCTGTTTTTGAGGTTTTCCGGTATGTCAGATATAATGCGTCTAGATTAAGAATCATATATAGCAAGAAAGAAGACATCTAAAAATATCCATCGTAAAATGCGTAAAGATAGAAAATTTTTACCTTCGTTTTATGAATGAAAACTGAAAAAGTACAAAATATTTAATATTCTTTTAGAAGTCTTAGATTCGTCCTAAGAAAATGCGTCTAGATTAAGAATTATATACAACAGGAAGAAATCCATTTAGAAATGCCCATTTTAAAATGCCCTTTTTAGATGTTTTAATGTATGTCAGACATTATGCTTCTAGCTTTAGAATCATATGTAACAAGAAGCCATTTAAAAATACCCATTGTAAAATGCGTAATAAAACGAAAATTTTTATAAATATTTTATGAATGAACACTGCCACAGCACAGTTTTTTAGATGTTTTGAGAAATGTCGGGAGATAGTGAGTCTAGAATAAGAGTTACTTACATCATTAAGAAAGCCATTTAGAAATATCCATGGTAAAATTTGTGAGAGAACGAAACATGCCGTCTTTCAAGGCATAAAGAATAAGAAGGTGAATCACTTTTTAGATGTTTTCCGATATGTCGGGAGATAATACATCTAGCTTAAGAATGAAACGTAACAGGAAAGAAGCCATTTAAAAATATCTATTGTAAAATACGTAAAGAAACGGAAATTTTCCTTCTCATTCAGAGAATGAAGACTAAAACGGTACAAGATTCTTTTAGATGATTCCAGATATGCCTGGAGATAATGTGGCTAGATTAAGGATCAGATACAACAGGTAGGAAAGAGAATTTTAGATATATCCATTGTAAAATCTGAAAGAAAATTAACAGTATCCTATCCTTAATTGCTTGAAAATTGATATGGTACAATAACTTTTTAGATTTTTCAGGTATTCCAGATATAATGCTTGTAGATTAAGAATAATATATAACAAGACAGAAGACATTTAAAAATATCCATTGTAAAGTGCGTAAAGGTAGGAAATTTTTATTTCGTTTTATGAATGAAAACTGACATGGTACAAAACATATAATATTCTTTTAGATGTTTAATATTCATCAGAAGAAAATGCGTTTAGATTAAGAATTATTTACGATAGGAAGAAAGCCATTTAGAAATATCCATTTTAAAATTCCAAGAAAATGTCAAGAATCACCTTCTTCAAAGCGTGAAGAATGAGAAGTATAATCACTTTTTAGAGGTTTTCAGATATGTCGGGATATAATACGTCTAACTTAAAAATCATATAAAACAGGAAAGAAACCATTTAAAAATATTCCTTATAAAATGTGACAGATAGGGGGAAGTTTCTTAATTTGAATACATGAAGATTGATATATTGTACAATCGTTTTTTAGATGTTTTCATATATGGCAGATATAATGAGTCTAGATATACAATCATATATAACAGGATAGAATCCATTTAAAAATATATATCGTAAAATGCGTAATAAAGCGGAAATTTTTATGATCATTTTATGAATAAGACTGACGCAGCACAGGTTTTTTAGATGTTTTGAGATATGTCGGAAGGTTGTGAGTCTAGATTAAGAGTTATATACAACGGGAAGAAAGTCATTTAGAAATATCCATGGTAAAATATGTAATAAAACGAAAGGTACCGTCTTTCAACGTATGAAGCATATGATGTTGAGTCCTTTTTAGATGTTTTTAGATTTGTCGGGAGATAATACATCTAACTTAAGAATCAGATGTAACAGGAAAGAAGTCATTTAAAAATATCCATTGTAAAATGCGTAATTAAACAGGAAATTTTCCCTTTAGTTCAGGGAATGTAGACTAACACGGTACAATTCTCTTCTAGATATTTCCAGATGTGCCGGGAGACATTGCGTCTAGATTAAGGATCAGATACAATAGGGAGGAAGCCATTTAGAAATATCCTTAGTAAAATGCGAAAGAAAATTAACAGTACCCTATCGTTAAATGCATGAAAAGTGATATGGTACAATACCTTTTAGATTTTTCAGGTATGACAGATATAATGTCTGTAGATTACGAATCATATATAACTAGAGAGAAGACATTTAAAAATATCCATCGTAAAGAATGTAAAGATAGGATATTTGTACTTTCGTTTTATGAATGAAAACTCACAAGGCACAAAATATATAATATTCTTTTAGATGTTTAATATTCGTCAGAAGAAAATGCGTTTAGATTAAGAATTATTTACGATAGGAAGAAAAACATTTAGAAATATCCATTTTAAAATACCAAGAAAATGAAAAGCATCATATCTTTCAAAGCGTGAAGAATGAAAAGGGCAATAACTTTTTAGATGTTTTCAGATATGTCGGGATATAATACATCAAACTTAAAAATCCTATAAAACAGAAAAGAAGCCATTTGAAAATATCCCTTATAAAATGTGAAAGATAGCGAGAAGTTTCTTCCTTTGAATGAATGAAGAGTGATATATTGTACAATAATTTTTTAGATATTTTCATATATGGCAGATATAATGCGTCTAGATATAGAATCATATATAACATGACAGAATCCATTTAAAAACATTGATCGTAAAATACGTAATAAAACGGAAATTTTTATAATCATTTTATAAATGAAGACTGCTGCAGCACAATTATTTTAAATGTTTTGAGATACGTCGGGAGATGGTGCATCTATGTTAAGAGTTATATACAACAGGAAGAAAGCCGTTTAGAAATATCCATTGTAAAATGTGCAAGAGAATGAAAGGTGCAGCCTTTCAAAGCATGAAGCATGCGACTGTTGAATCACTTTTTAGATGTTTTCAGATATGTCGGGAGATAATTCATCTAGCTTTAGCATCAGATGTAACAGAAAAGAAGCCATTAAAATATATCCGTGATTAAATGTGCATTGAAACAGAAATTTTTTTCTTTCATTCCATGAATGTAGTTTGACACGGTACGATTCATTTTGACAAGTTTTCAAATAAGCATAGAGGTAATGCGTTTAGCTTAATAAAATGTAACAGGAAAGAATCCATTTAAAAGTATCCATTGTAAAATGCGTAAATAAACGTAAATTTTCCCTCTCGTTCATCGAATGAAGACTGGCAAGCTACAAATTCTTTTAGATATTTTCAGATATGCTGGGAGATAATGTGTCTAGATAAAGGATCATATAAAACAGGAATGAAGCCATTTAGAAATATCTATTGTAATATGCGAATGAAAATTAACCGTATAATATCCTTCAATGTTTAAAGAGTGATATGGTACAATCACTTTTTAGATTTTTTCAGGTATGCCAGATATAATGCTTCTAGATTAAGTAGCAAATGCAAGATGACACTGCCATATAAAATATCCATTGTAAAAAGTGTAAGGAAACGAAAAATTTCCTATCCTTCCATGAATGAAGAGTGACATGGTGAAATTTTGTTTTTGAAGTTTTCAGGTATGCCAGATATAATGCGTCAATATTAAGAATCATGTATAACAAGAAAGAAAATATCTAAAAATATCCATCGTAAAATGCGTAAAGATGGGAAATTTTTACTTTCGTTTTATGAATAATAACTTACAAGGTACAAAACAATTAATATTCTTTTAGATGTCTAAAGATTCATCGGAAGAAAATACGTTTAGATCAAGAATTATATACTACTGAAAGAAAGCCATTTAGAAATATCTATTTTAAAATGAAAAGAAAATGAAAATCAAGCATCATATCCTTCAAAGCGTGAAGAAAGAGAAGTTCAATCACTTTTTAGATGTTTTCAGACATGTCGGGATATAATACATCTAACTTAAAAATCATATCAAACAGGAAAGAAGCAATTTTAAAATATCCATCAGAAAATAAAAAGGGAATTTTTCTTTTCGTTCAAATAATGTGGAATGACAGGGTGAAATTCCCATTTTGATGTTTTCTAAAATGCCGAAGAGAATGAGTCTAAATTAAGAATCATATACAACAGGAAGGAAGCCATTTAGAAATATCTGTCGTAATATTCGAAATGAAACGGAAGTTCTCGTTCAATGAATGAAAACAAATACGGTACAATTCTCTTTTAGATGTTTTCTGTTATGCCGGGTGATAATGCGTCTAGATTAAGGATCATATACAACAGGAAGGAAGCCATTTAGAAACATTTATTGTAAAATGCTATAGAAAATGAAATTATCCTATCATTCCATGCATGAAGAGTGATATAGTACAATCTTAAAAATAATATAATCAGGCTTAAAAATAATATAAATCATAAAGAAGCCATTTAAAAATATCTATTATATAAATCAGGAAAGAAAACATAGCTATCATATTAAAAATATCTATCGTAAAATCCGTAATGTACATAAAATTTTTCCTTTCGTTTAAACAATGTAGATTGACAGGATGCAATTTCACTTCAGATGTCTTCAAACATACCGAGAGATGATATATCTAGCTTAATCAGATGTAACAGAAAAGAAGCCATTTAAAAATATCCGTCGTAATATTCGAAATGAAGCGGAAATTTTCCCTTTCTTTCAGTGAATGAAGTTTGATACTGTACAATTCTCTTTTAGATATTTCCAGACATGCTGGGTGATAATGCGTCTGGATTAAGAATCATATACAACAGGAAGGAAGCCATTTAGAAATATCCATTGTAAAATGAAAAGTATCCTACTTTTTTAATGCATGACGAGTGATAGGGTACAATCTTTTTAGAAATTTTCAGGTATGCGAGATATAATGCGTCTAGATTAAGAATCATATACAACAGGAAAGCAACCATATAAAAGTATCCATCTCAAAAATTGTAAAGAAGCGAAAAATATCCTATCATACAATGAATGCAGAAAGACACAGTGAAATTCTATTTTATATGTTTTCAGGTATATCAGATATAATGCGTCTAAATTAAGAATCATATATAACAAAAAAAAAAGAAAAAGAAAAAAAAATATCTAAAAATAGGCATCGTAAAATACTTAAATTAAATAATATTTCTCTCTCTCTCAATGAATGAAGACTGTCACTGTATAATAATCTTTTAGATGTGTCCAGACATTCAAGGTAGATTAAGGATCATATATAAAAGGAAAGAAGCCATTTAGAAAAATCCGTTGTAATATGCGAAAGAAAATGAAAAGTTTCCTATGTTTCAATGCATGAAGAGTGATATAGTACAATCACTTTTAGAGGTTTTCAGGTATGCCAGATATAATGCGTTTAGACGAAGAATCATATGTAACAAAAAAGAAGACATTTAAAAAAATACATCATAAAATACGTACAGAAATGTAAATTTTCATTTTCATTTTATGCATGAAAACAGACATGGTACTAAATATTTAATACTCTTTGAAATGTTTAAGATTCGTCGGAAAAAAATGCGTCTAGGTGAAGAATTATATACAACTGGAAGAAAGACATTTAGAAATATCCATTGAAAAATGCGAAAGAAGATTAAATGTATCGTATCCTTCAATGCATTAAGAGTGATATAATACAATCACTTTTTAGATATTTTCAGGTATACCAGTTATAATGCTTCTCGAATAAGAATCAAATACAATAGGACACAGAAATATAAAAATATCCATCGTAAAAAGTGTAAGAAAACGAAAAAATGCTATCATTTCATAAATGAAGAGTGATATGGTGAAATTCTGTTTTAGATGTTTTCAGGTAAGCCAGATATAATGCGTCTGAATTAAGAATCATATATAACAAGAAAGAAGACATTTAAAAATATCCATCATAAAATGCATACAGGAATGGAAAATTTTCTTTCGTTTTATGCATGAAAACAAACACGGTACGAAACATTTAATATTATTTTAGATGTTTAAATTCGTTGGAAGAAAATGCGTCTAGGTCAAGAATTATATGCAACTAAAAGAAAGCCATTTAGAAATATTAATTTTAAAATTCGAAGTAAATAAGGAGCCATTAAAAAATATCCGTCGTAATATTCGAAATGAAGTTGAAATTTTCCTCTCGTCCAATGAATGAAGACTGATACGGCTCAGTTCTCTTTTAGATGTTTCGTGATATGCCGGGAGATAATGCGTTTAGATTAATGATCATATACAACAAGAAGGTTTGGTTTGGTTTGGTTTGGTTTGGAGCGCTACGGTCTACTGTTTTGCACACGAGGGCTAATGAGACCGGGGCTTACTGCTTAAAGCCGATTTCGAACGGCTACGAACACCCATGCCATAGTGGGATTCGAACCCACGAACTCCGGTACCGACGATCAGCGCCCTAACCAATCGGCCAGCGTTCTGCGCAATATGAAGGAAGCCATTTAGAAAAAAATCCATTGTAAAATGCAATAGAAAATGAAAATGTATCCTATCTTTTAATTCATGAAGAATGATACAGTAAATTCGCCTTTTACCCGGTTTCAGGTATCCCAGATATAGTGCGCCTAGATTAAGAACCATATATAACAAGAAAGAAGGTATCTAAAACATACATTGCAGAATGCGTAAGAAAAAGAAAAACATCCTATCATTCCAAATATGAAAACTGATACGGTGAAATTTTTTTTAGATGTTTTCGGTTATGTCAGATATAATGCTTCTAGTTTGAAAATCATATATAAGGAGTCTAGATTAAGAGTCATATATAACATGAAAGAAGACATTTAAAAATATCCATCATAAAATGCGTAAAGAAATAGGAACTTTTACTTTGGCTTTATTCATGAAAACAGACATGGTACGAAACAAATTATTATCTTTTATATGTTTAAGATTCGTCGGAAAAAATGCATCTAGTTAAAGAATTATACACAACTAAAAGAAAGCCATTTAGAAATATTAATTTTTAAATCCGAAGGAAATAAGCAGCTATTTAAAAATATCCGTTGTAACATTCGAAATGAAGCGGAAATTTTCTCTCTCGTACAATAAATGAAGATGATACGGTACAATTTTCTTTTAGGTGTTTCCAGATATGCCTGGAGATAATGGGTCTAGATTAAGGATCATATACAACAGGAAGGAAGCCATTTAGAAATATCCATTGTAAAATGCGATAGAAAATGAAAAGTACCTATTTTTCAATGGATGAAAAGTGATATGATACAATCTCTTTTTAGAGGTTTTCAGGTATTCCAGAAATAATGCGTCTAGATTATGAATCACATACAACAAGAAAGAAGATATTTAAAATATCCATCATAAAATGCGGAAAGAAACGGATACTTTTACTTTCGTTCTATGATTCAAAACTGACATGGTACAAAATATTTAATATTCTTTTAGATGTCTAAGATTCGTAAGAAGAAAATATGTCTAAATTAATAATTATATAAAACTGGAAGAAAACCACTTAGAAATATCCATTGTAAAATTCAAAGAAAAGAAAAAGCTTTCTGTCCTTCAGTGCATGAAGAAGAAGTACAATCATTTTTAGATGTGAAGTCATTTAAAAATATCCAGTATTCGAAATATAAATATTCGAAATGAAGCGGAAATTCTCCCTCTCGTTAAATGAATGAAGACTGATACGGTACAGTTCTCTTTTAGATGCTTAGAGATATGCCGGGAGATAATGCGTCTAGATTAAGGATCATATACAACAGGAAGGAAGCCATTTAGAAATATCCATTGTAAACACGTAAACGAAATAGAAATATCTTTTCGTTCAATGAAGGAAGAGTGATACGGAATAATTTCTTTTCCATAACAAACTAGCATTTTTGAATTTATACAGTTAACTGACCCTGATATCTTTTTTATTTCATCTTTTTCCCCATTCCGGTGTGGACTTGTATCAAACACATCCCATTCAAATACAGGAAATGATGAATTCAACTTTCGATATCGATAGAAATATTTCTGGCCGAAAGCCAAGTACTTTCTTTAATATTTGAAAACATCCAGAGTTTAAAATACGAAAACTTAAAAGAAAGTTTAAGAGAAAGAATCGAGGGAAGATAGCTTGAAATAAATTGCCGCAATTTCATTTTGCTTCGGCTTCCTTCGGCACGTGTTCATTTCCTAGATAGTATGAATGTTTCATGGCGTTATTATATATAAAAGGTAAGAAAGGTCAATGAACACTCTTCATAGTTCTTCCTATTTAAACTCTTCTTTGCAAAGAGTATGAAATATTTCTCTTACAACATATTATGGGGTATAGAATGGGAAACATAATACATTTAGCTTAATCAGATATAACAGGATTAAAGTCATTTAAAAATATCCTTCTTAATATTGGAAATGAAGCGGAAAATTTCTCTCTCTCTCAATGAATGAAGACTGTCACTGTATAAATATCTTTTAGATGTGTCCAGACATTGAAGGTAGATTAAGGATCATATACAAGAGGAAGGAAGCCATTTAGAAAAATCCATTGTAAAATGCGAAAGAAAATGAAAAGTTTCTTATCTTTCAATGCATGAAGAGTGATATAGTACAATCACTTTTAGAGGTTTTCATGTATGCCAGATATAATGCGTTTAGACGAAGGATCATGTGTAACAAGAAAGAAGACATTTAAAAAAATACATCATAAAATACGTACAGAAATGTAAATTTTCATTTTCATTTTATGCATGAAAACATACATGGTACTAAATATTTAATATTCTTTGAAATGTTTAAGATTCGTCGGAAGAAAATGCGTCTAGGTGAAGAATTATATACAACTGGAAGAAAGACATTTAGAAATATCCATTGAAAAATGCGAAAGAAGATTAAATGTATCGTATAATTCAATGCATGAAGAGTGATATGATACAATCACTTTTTAGATATTTTGAGGTATACCAGTTATAATGCTTCTAGATATAGAATCACATACAAGAGGATACTGCCATATTAAAATATCCATCTTAAAAAGTGTAAGAAAATGAAAAATATCCTATCATTCCATGAAGAAAGAGTAACACTGTGAAGTTCTGTTTCAGACGTTTTCAGGTATATCAGATATAATGAGTCAAGTTTAAGAATCATATATAATAAGAAAGAAGACATTTAAAATGATCCATCGTAAAATGCGCAAAGATAGGAAATTTTTACTTTCGTTTTATGAATGAAAACTGACAAGTAAGAAAGCATTTAATATTCTTTTAGATGTTGAATATTAGTCGGAAGAAAATGCATCTTGTTCAAGAATTATATGCAACTAAAACAAAGCCATTTAGAAATATCAATTTTAAAATACGAAGAAAATAAGAGGACATTTAAAAATATCTTTCGTAATATTCGAAATGAATTTTAGCTCTCGTTTAATGAATGAAGACTGATATGATACAATTCTCTTTTAGATGTTCCCAGATATGCCAAGAGATAATGCGTCTAGAGTAAGGATCATATACAACAGGAAGGAAGCCATTTAGAAATATGCATTGTAAAATACTACAGGAAATAAAAAATATCGTATCCTTCAATGAAGAGTGATATAGTACAATCACTTTTTAGATTTTTTCAGGTATTCCAGATATAATGCTTCTACATTAAGAGTAAAATAGAAGAAGACGCTGCTATATAAAAATATCCATCTTAAAAAGTGTAAGAAAATGAAAAACATCTTTTCAATCCACGAGTGAAGAGTGACATGGTGAAATTCATTTTTTTATGTTTTCAGGCACAGCACATATTATGTGTTCAGATTAATATACATATATAAAAAAATAAGACATTTAAGAATATTGATCACAAAATATGTAAAGATAGTAAATTTTTACTTCCGTTTTATGAATAAAAACTGACACTGAACAAAACAAATTATATTCTTTCATAAGATTCATCGGACGAAAATCGTCTAGAATAAGAATTATTTACAACAGGAAGAAAGCCATTTAGAAATATCCACTGTAAATTTAAAAAAAAAAGCTGTCTGTCCTTCAGTGCATGAAGAAGGAGAAGTACAATAATTTTTTAGATGTGAAGGCATTTAAAAATATTATTCGAAATATTCGAAATGAAGCGGAAATTTTCCCTCTCGTTAAATGAATGAAGACTGATACGGTACAATTCTCTTTTATATGTTTTCTGATATGTCTGGTGATAATGCGTCCAGATTAAGGATCATATACAACAGGAAGGAAGCCGTTTAGAAATATCCATTGTAAAACACGTAAACGAAACTTAAATATCTTTTCGTTCACTGAAGGAAGAGTGATACTGAACAATTTCTTTTCCATAACAAACTAGCATTTTTGAATTTATACAGTTAACTGACCCTGATATCTTTTTTATTTCATCTTTTTCCCCATTCCGGTGTGGACTTGTATCAAACACATCCCATTCAAATACAGGAAATGATGAATTCAACTTTCGATATCGATAGAAAAATTTCTGGCCGAAAGCCAAGTACTCTCTTCAATATTTTGAAAACCTTTTGTGGTTAAAATATGAAAACTTAAAAGAAAGTTTAAGAGAAAGGTTCGAAGGAAGATAGCTTTAAATAAATTGCCGGAATTTCATTTTGCTTCGGCTTTCTACAGCACGTGTTCATTTCCTAGGCAGTATGAATGTTTTATGGCGTTATAATATATAAAAATATAAGAAACGTGAATCTAAACGCTTCATAATCCTTTCTACTAAAACTCTTCTTTGCAAAGTGTATGAAATATTTCTTTTACAACTTATTATGGGGTAGAGAATTTAAAAGATAATACATCAAGCTTAATCAGATGTAACAGGATAAAATCCATTTAAAAATATCCTTCGTAATATTCGAAATGAAGTGGAAAATTTCCCTCTCTCTCAATGGAGACTGTCGCTGTACAATTTTCTTTTAGATGTGTTCAGAGATTCCATGTAGATTAAGGATCATATACAAGAGGAACGAAGCCATTTAGGAAAATCCGTTGTAAAATGCAATAGAAAATGAAAAGTTTCCTATCTTTATGCATGAAGAGTGATATGGTACAATCACATTTTAGAGGTTTTCAGGTATGCCAGATATAATGCATTTAGATTAAGAATAATATATAACGAGAAAGAAAACATTTTAAATAAATACATCGCTAAATGCGAAATAAAACTAAAAACATCCTATTTTTCAATGAATAGAGAGTGACACTGTGAAATTTTGTTTTAGATGTCTGAATGATAATGCGTCTGAATTAACAATTATATAAAACAAGAAAGAAGACATTTAAAAAATATCCATCCTAAAATACATACAGAAACTGAAATTTTCACTTTCCTTTTATGCATGAAAACAGTCACAGTACTAAACATTTAATATCAAGAATTATATACAATTAGAAGAAAGAAATTTGAAATATCCTTTGTAAAATGAGAAAGAAAATTAAAAGTATTGTATCTTTCAATGCATGAAGAGTGATATGGTACAATCACTTTTTAAATTTTTTCTGGTATGCCAAATACACTGCGTTTAGATTAAGAATCACATACAAGAGGATACTGCCATATTAAAATATCCATCTTAAAAAGTGTAAGAAAATGAAAAATATCCTATCATTCCATGAAGAAAGAGTAACACTGTGAAGTTCTGTTTCAGACGTTTTCAGGTGTACAATGTATATTAAGTCAAGATTAATAAAAACATATAATAAGAAAGAAGACATTTAAAATGATCCATCGTAAAATGCGCAAAGATAGGAAATTTTTACTTTCGTTTTATGAATGAAAACTGACAAGTAAGAAAGCATTTAATATTCTTTTAGATGTTGAATATTAGTCGGAAGAAAATGCATCTTGTTCAAGAATTATATGCAACTAAAACAAAGCCATTTAGAAATATCAATTTTAAAATACGAAGAAAATAAGACGACATTCAAAAATATCCGTCGTCATATTCGAAATGAAGCATGAATTTTCCCTCTCGTTTAATGAATTAAGACTGATACGATAAAATTCTCTTTTAGATGTTCCAGATATGCCAAGAGATAATGCGTCTAGAGTAAGGATCATATACAACAGGAAGGAAGCCATTTAGAAATATGCATTGTAAAATACTACAGGAAATAAAAAATATCGTATCCTTCAATGAAGAGTGATATAGTACAATCACTTTTTAGATTTTTTCAGGTATTCCAGATATTATACCCCTATATTAAGAGTAAAACACGAGAAGACGGTGCCATACAAACATATCAATCGAAAAAGTGTCAGAAAATAAAAAAAACATCCTTTCAAACCATGAGTGAAGAGGACGGCATCCATTAAGAAATATCCATTGTAAAAATAAGAAAGAAAACTAAAATTATCGTATTCTTCAATGCATGAAGAGTGATATGGTACAATCACTTTTTTAGAGGTTTTTCATGTATGCCAGATATATAATACGTCTAGATTAAGAATCATATATAACAAGAAAGAAGATATTTAAAAAAATGCATCGCAAAATGCGTAAGGAAACGAAAAATATCCTAACGATCCATGAATGGAGAGTCCCACAGTGAAATTCAGTTTTAGATATTTTCAGGTATGCCAGATAAAATGAGTCTAGATTATGAATCACATACAACAAGAAAGAAGATATTTAAAAGTATCCATCCTAAAATTGGTACAGAAATGGAAATTTTAACTTTCATTTTATGCATGAAAATAGACATGGTACTAAATATTTAATATTCTTTGAAATGCTTAAGATTCGTCTGAAGAAAATGCGTCTAGGTCAAGAATTATATACAACTGGAAGAAAGACATTAGAAATATTTATTGTAAAATGCGAAAGAAAATTAAAAGTATAATATTCTTCAATGCATAAAGAGTGATATAGTACAATCACATTTTAGATTTTCCAGGTATGCCAGATATAATGCATCTAGATTAAGACTCAAATACAAGAGGACACTGCCATATAAAAATATCCATCGTAAAAAGTGTAAGAAAACGAAAAAAAAAATCATATCATTCCATAAATGAAGTGTGATATGGTGAAATTCTTTTTTAGAAGTTTTCAGGTAAGCAAGATATAATGCTCCAGGATTAAGAATCATATATAACAAGAAAGATGACATTTAAAAATATCCATCATAAAATGCATAAAGAAATTTAAATTTTTCTTTCCTTTTATTCATGACAAATGACACGGTACGAAACATTTAATATTCTTTTAGATGTTTAAATTCGTCGGAAGAAAATACGTCTATGTCAAGAATTATACGCAATTAAAAGAAAGCCATTTACAAATATTAATTTTAAAATGCGAAGGAAATAAGAATCCCTTTAAAAATATCCGTCGTAATATTCGAAATGAAGCGGAAATTTTCCCTCTCGTTAAATGAATGAAGACTGATACATACAATTCTCTTTTAGATGTTTCCAGATATACCGGGAAATAATGCGTCTAGAGTAAGGATCATATACAACATGAAGGAAGCCATTTAGAAATATCCATTGTAAAATGCGATAGAAAATGAAAAGTATAATATCTTTTCAATTCATGAAGAGTGATACAGCAAATTCACCTTTTACGCGTTTGCAGGTATGCCAGATATAGTGCGTCTAGATTAAGAATCATATATAACAAGAAAGAAGGCATTTAAAATATACTTTGCAGAATGCTTGGAAATAGAAAAACATGCTATCATTCCAAAAATGAAGAGTGATACGGTGAAAATTTTGTTTTAGATGTTTTCAGTTATGCCAGATATAATGCTTCTAGTTTAAAAATCATATATAATGCGTCTAGATTAAGAGTCATATATAACAAAAAAGAAGACATTTAAAAATATCCATCATAAAATGCGTAAAGAAATAGGAACTTTTACTTTGGCTTTATGCATGAAAACAGACATGGTACGAAACAAATTATTATATTTTAGATGTTTAAGATTCGTCGGAAAAAATGCATCTAGGCTAAGAATTATATACAACAAAAAGAAAGCCATTTAGAAATATTAATTTTAAAATCCGAAGAAAATAAGAAACTATTTAAAAATATCTGTCGTAATATTCGAAATGAAGCGGAAATTTTCCCTCTCGTTAAATGAATGAAGACTGATACGGTACAATTCTCTTTTATATGTTTTCAGATATGTCTGGTGATAATGAGTCCAGATTAAGGATCATATACAACAGGAAGGAAGCCGTTTAGAAATATCCATTGTAAAACACGTAAACGAAACTTAAATATCTTTTCGTTCACTGAAGGAAGAGTGATACTGAACAATTTCTTTTCCATAACAAACTAGCATTTTTCTGCCATTGAATTTATGCAGTTAACTGAACCTGATCTCTTTTTTATTTCATCTTTTTCCCCATTCCGGTGTGGACTTGTATCAAACACATCCCATTCAAATACAGGAAATGATGAATTCAACTTTCGATATCGATAGAAAAATTTCTGGCCGAAAGCCAAGTACTTTCTTCAATATTTGAAAACCTTCGGATGTTAAAATACGAAAACTTAAAAGAAAGTTTAAGAGAAAGGTTCGAAGGAAGATAGCTTTAAATAAATTGCCGGAATTTCATTTTGCTTCGGCTTTCTACAGCACGTGTTCATTTCCTAGGCAGTATGAATGTTTTATGGCGTTATAATATATGAAAGATAAGAAAGGTGAATGAAAACTCTTCATAATTCTTCCTGTTTAAACACTTCTTTGCAAAGAGTATAAAATATTTCTCTTACAACTTATTATGGGGTAGAGAAGGTATACATAAATTATCAAGAATAAGCAATTATAGTGAACTGACGATAACTTCAGTTTCCAAAAAATGATTAAAGTTTTCAGTCTTTATAAGTTTTGACTTTTTTTTAAAATTTATTTTGAACTCATTATAAAATAAAATTATAAAACACTGTAAATTATGAAAATTAAAATATATATGTATATAATTTATACATATTTTAATTTAGCATCAAATTGACAAAAATTAAATTTTTTCCTTACTTAATGAATTATACTTGAAATCATAAAGTCATTTAAAAATTTCCAAGAAAAAATTATATATTTTTCTAAATGTTTTTCATTTTTAATATAAAGTTTCAAGAAATACTGATATGAAATATAGTTTTAATCTAGCTTTATTTGACATTGGATCACCTTAAAACTTATATTGATTGATTTGGAGGGTTTCACAGTCAAACAATATTTAAGTTTAAAATAAATAAAATTAATAAATAATTATTTATCTTTCTACATGAGATAAAGCACCCGATTTTGCTTGACAGATGAGCACACCATTCACACACACATAAATATATATATGTATGTAATATATACATGTATGCGTGTGTATATAATGCACATATATATATATGTGTATATATATATATATATATATATATATATACGTATATATATACATATATATATATAATATATATATATATATATATATATATATATATATATATATATATATATATATATATATGTGTGTGTGTGTGTGTGTGTGTATATCTATATCTATATATATATATATGTATATATAAATATTTATATATATGTATAGATATATATATATTTATATGTATATATATATATATATATATATATATATATATTATATATATATATATATATATATATATATATATATATATTATATACATATATATATATATATATATATATATATACATATATATATATATATATATATAATATATATATATATATATATATATATATATATATATATATATATATAATATATATATATATATATATATATATATATATATATATATATATATATATATATATATATATATATGTATATATATGTATATATATATATATATATACATATATATATATATATATATATATACATATATATATATATATACATATATATATATACATATATATATATATATATATGTATATATATATGTATATATATATATATATATATATATATATATATATATATATATATATATATATATATATATATATATATATATATATATATATATATATATATATATATATAATAAAAACTATTGCCTTTAAACCTCTCTTAATTCACATTCTATTTTTCTTAATGTTCACTTTTTAGCCCTTCCCACCCGAATCGAAAGTATTGAACAAAAATGTTAAATAAATTCTTAAAAAATAAAAGTTTTTCTTTTAACATTCTCCCGAGAGTGATATTTTATGTATAAGATTTTACATGAGAATTCTGGAAACATTAAAAAAAATATTTTCACCAAACTCATTATACTTGTTCAGTTAACAACTTTATCATCAGTCTGTAAAAGAAAACAAAAAAGACCTTAAAAATATCTGATAAACTAGCATCTCTTGCCAAGAGAAACATTGTTTTCAGACTTCATTACAGATCACAAACATCCAGTAAGTTCTTTATACGAGAAAAAAATATCTTTTTGTCACTGTAACCATGACAGTCAGAGCTCATTTTCCAGAATGTTATTATATCTTAGAAACTCTCTTAAGTTACATCTGAGGGAAAAAAAAGGAGAAATACTTGGTTTTGGTCCAATATTTACTTTCACATTTGTAGAAAGTCGCTTTAGATGTTTGATTTAAAAGCTATGGCAATATATAAATATAAGGTAGCATTAAGTAATATTTCGAAGCGTTCAGTGCTAAAGTGTCATGGTTACAGCGACATAATCTTGCTTTCCAAATAACGTAAAAGAAATGTATCTGATATTATGATTAAACTGTTCTGTGTATACAGAGATAAAATTTATTCATATATGCTGGAATAAATACCAAATATTTTTGAGCAAATTTTGGAGGTGGTTGAATGTTGTTATTTAGGATCCCGTGGGATTTATTATAAAACAGTTGAATGAGAAATGTCTTTTAATCTTGCTTAACGATATTTTATTCGGAATGCGATATAAATATCATTATTAAAAGTAAATTTTATCCTTAATTTATTAATGTTTTATTATTTTGGAAATGAGAAAGATTGCATTTATATCATAGTTTTATACATCCAATTCGAAAAATTCATATGTTGACAGGCGGGGTGTGTGTGTTTGATTTCAATTCACACCAATGCTTGCAGCATGCGAGGGGGACAAATCCCCTCTTGTTTATCACAAATTGATAACCATCAACAAAAATGTCATCTACTGTCGATGCTTCATGGAGTAAATGTAGAATGTTTAGTTGTTTATCTTCTCACTTAATGCTATTTATGCAACTGAAGGAAACTCAGTATTGAAGGGCTAGCCCATATAATCCTGTTGACCTATTTCATGAAGATGTCAAGAGAAGGGGTTAAGGGAGTTGGATAAGTAAATTCCTTTTAAACAGGAAATCATCGACCATGCGAGCTTCCCCTACATACGTTTCAATTAGTTAAGAAAGAAGGTTTTCCGGTTTCCAATTAGTCCATTCTCGAAATCTTCGAAAATTTGCAGTGATTTCCAGAGTTTGTGTGGGGTTCAGGAAAATTATCGTACTGTTATTCAAAGAACTGGATGAAGCTCGGCTGGTCTAACAAGATCAGCGAAGATTGAGTAAGAGCTTTGTTCAGGGAATACAAGCACAACACAACCATTCAGTCACAGACTAGTTCAAACGCTTAAGTTTGTTGCCCTGCATGATAAGGCGACATATCTCAATTTTCAGCAGTGTAAACGGTCGAAAAGTCCTACTCTGACCACCGATTCGTTGCCAAAGATCGTTGCAGTGGCTGAGGTTTATTACTCGGAAGACGGTGGTAGTCCGGCGAACTATACTCTTAGTGGTGTCTGCTTTTGGAGAATTGCCTTTCATTGACCATTAACGGTTTAGCGTTACCCGAAAGCTTATCGGAAACGGTTAAGGCTGTTACTCTTATGCTTATTACAAATGAACACCAGAGTTACCCGTAAAGTGTTCTTCGAGGATGTGGGACACCTGGTAACTTAGCTGATAAACTCTCCAGATTTGGCGTTTTTGGAAATGGTTTAGGAGTAGAAGACCCTGTTGCAAGTGGTTTCAACGAAATGCAAATATAGAGGGGTAAGAAACGACGCTTGAAGATGACAATTTCTGGTTGATCGAATTATGAAAGGGCGGGAGGGTTGTTGAACCTATCAAAGCAAAAAAGTAGAGAGAATAGACATTAGAGTGAATTGGAAAGACAACCCTACCTATCTAAGAGAGAGTAAGAGCTATTTCAGAACTTGATATCTTTTCTATGGAAAAAAACTATGGATAAACGGTTATGTCTCTGATCTTCAGTATTAGAGTTCGTGGGAGAAGATTTCACTGTGGCAAGAATATTCGAATCCATTCGGAATGGACTTTAAAAAGTAGGTAACACTAACCCTCATGATGTAAAATTGTAGACGTGTGTCTAAAAACCAAACAAAACCCAAATTTTATCTATGGATTAAAATTTAACCGAACGTTTATTATTTTTTTTCAGACCACTCATATTTTGTTTATTTATTGATGGTTCGGGTCTGAGGTAGATTGGGTGAGACCAGTACTTTTTTTTAAAATTCATTTGAAATATTTTTTAAATAAAGCTTTGTTCTGAATTGTCAAAGCTGGAGTACGAATTGACTATTTTCCGCATCTAACACCTAATACATTTTACTAATCTCCCTAAAATAATTCTTGAATAAGTGCTAAATTTTTGTCCTTTCCTGACATTTTTCTGCTGTCCCATAAATAATATATCATTCTTCCCATGCGTAAATTGCTGCTTAACGCTTATTAAGCTCTTACGGATAATGTTTTGCTTGATACCCCGCTGTTGGGAGAAATCTGCAATAGAAGTGTGTTTCTGTGATCATTCGACTATTTGCTGTTGTCTTATAAAGATGTTTATTTCTAGTCTTAATTAACTTTAAATTTCGAATTTTTTTCAGAAAGACTTAAATTTAAGTAAATCTCTACCTAATATGCAGGAGCAAGTCAAAATAAGGACTTGCTCGTGCATCAAAAATAGTGGATTAATTCTTTCGAACGGTGATATATATATATATATATATATATATATATGTGTGGTGTGTGTATATGTATATATATATATATATATATATATATATATATATATATATGTATGTATATATATATATATATGTGTGTGTATGTATATATATATGTATGTATATATATATATATATATATATATATATATATATATATATATATATATATATATATATATATATATATATATATATATATATATATATATATATATATATATATATATTTATATATATATATATATATATATATATAAATATATATATATATATATATATATTTATATATATATATATATATATGTGTGTATGTATATATATATATATATATATATATATATATATATATATATATATATATATATATATATATATATATATATATATATATTATATATATGTATATATATATATATATTTATATATATATGTATATATATATGTATATATATATGTATGTATATATATATATATATATATATATATATATATATATATATATATATATATATATATATATATATATATATATATATATATATATATATATATATATATATATATATATAATATATATATATATATATATATATATATATATATATATATATATATATAGATATATATATGTATATATATATGTATATATATATATATGTATGTATATATATATATATATATATATATATATATATATATATGTATATATATGTATATATATATATATATAAATATATATATATATATATATATATATATATATATATATATATATATATATATATAATATATATATATATAATATATATATATATATATATATATATATATATATATATATATATATATATATATATATATGCTTGTATGGTATGTTTCATATTTGGATCTTAGAATATTTCATTCGGTATATAAAGAATGCTAGAAAATTATTAGTCTGATATAATCTTGATGTATATTTTCAGAAATCTCTCATTTTATTAAATATCCATATATATACTGAAAGTGTAAGAAATCATTTTACTCAATAAAATGTCACAATCTCCCAAGATAGAAATAGTATCTAAAAGATAGGTCAAACAAATATTTACAGTTCCTCCTCCTAGAATTTTCATTCAATTTTCAATTTTGAGGCCAAAGAATGCATGGCATGGGACAAGATTTTATAGCAGACGAAAAAACAGCTATATTTGAGCAGATGGCGGTGATTTGAAGTATCTTTTTGACTTTATTTTCTTTTATTTCGATCCATTTCGTATGAATAAAATATGTATTTTGTTTATTTGCTTTTCTGAAAATGTAGGCGAGGCAATTACTTTATTTATTTGTTTTTCCCTTTAAAAAATAAACAACTTCTACATTTTTAATAGACACCGTTTTTATAAACATTAAGGTATGTGAAATAATTGAACTGAAATATAACATAGTACTGAAATAGTTAAAATTTTTTATTCAGATATTATAATGACATTTTTATTTGACCGGTGTGTTATAATAGTCACAGCATATTTAAAACTTTAAAGAATTCTTTTTTTTTTCAAATTTCTTCATAGGTGTTATAATTGCTTCACAAAAAATTGAAATATTATATTCTTTTTAGAAAAGGTGATAAAAAGTATTTCATTGTTTAACACCCATTTTTGTGGAGTGGATGTTGATATATATTTCAAATTTAAAAAAAAAAGATTTGAGTTAAAAAAGTTTGAGTTTTTAAGAACTCAATTTAAAAAATGCAAGAAGATTATTTTGTATTATTTTACTTTATTTATTTTTTTCCTTTCAAAATAAACTTCTTCTACATTTAATAGATACTGTTTTTATAAACAGTAATGCATTTGAAATAATTCAACTAAAATATAACGTAGTGTTGAAATAAATAAATTTTTTTATTCAGATTTTATAATAAAATTTCTACGTGACCGGTGTGATATAATTGTCACAGCATATTTATAATTTTTAAACATGTAAAGAATTCTTCACTTTTTGCAGAATTTTTCATAAGTGTTATAATTTCTTCACAAAAAACTTGAAACATTATATTCTTTTTAGAAAATGTGATAAAAAGTAATTCAATGTGTCACACCCACTTTAATGAAATAGATGTTGATTTATATTGGAAATTAAAAAAAAAGATTTGAGTTAAAAAAGTTTGAATTTTTAAGGTTACAATTTAAAAAACACAAGAAAGATAAGTTTATTTTGTATTTTTTTACTTTATTTGTTTTTTTCCTTTAAAAATAAACTATTTCTACATTTTTAATAGACATGGTTTTTATAAACAGTGAGGTATTTGAAATAATTTAACTGAAATATGACAGTGTTGAAATAATTAAAATTTTTTATTCAGATTTTATAATGAAATTTCTAACTGATTGATGTGACATAAGTGTGACAGCATATTTATAAATTTTTAAACATGTAAAGAAGAATTCTTCATTTTTTGCCCAATTCTTCATAGGTGTTATAATTGCTTCATAAAAAAATTGAAATATTATATTCATTTTGGAAAATGTGATAAAATTTCAATGTGTGACACACATTTTTATGGAATAGATGTTGATTTATATTTTAAATTAAAAAAAAAGCTTTGACTTAAAAAATTTGAAAGTTTTAAGAATACAATTTAAAAAATGCAAGAAAGATTATTTTGTCTTAAATGCAAGAAAGATTATTTTGTATTATTTTACTTTCTTTCTTTCATTTTTTGTTTCAAAATAAACTACTTATACATTTTTAATAGATACTGGTTTTATAAACAGTAAGGTATTTGAAATAATTTAATTGAAATATAACATAGTGTTGAAATAATTAAGATTTTTTATTCAGATTCTATAATGAAATATCTACTTGACCATTGTGACATAATTGTCACAAATATTTATAGATTTTTGAAACATGTAAAGAAGAATTCTTCATTTTTTGCAAAAATTTTCATAGGTGTTATAATTACTTCAGAAAAATTTGAAATATTATATTCTTTTTAGAAAAGGTGATAAAAAGCATTTCTTTGTGTCACACCCATTTTTATGGAGTGGATGTTGATATATATTTTAAATTTAATAAAAAAAAGCTGAGTTAAAAATTTGAGTTTTTAAGAATACAATTTAAAAAATTCAAAAAGGTTTTTTTTGTATTATTTTACTTAATTTATTTGTTTTTTTCCTTTCAAAATAAACAATTTCTACATTTTTTATAGATACTGTTTTTATAAACAGTACGGTATTTGAAATAATTTAACTGAAATATAACATAGTGTTGAAATAATTAAAATTTTTTTCAGATTTTATAATAAAATTTCTACGAGACCGGTGTGACATAATTGTTCCAAATATTTATAGATTTTTGAAACATGTAAGGAAGAAATCTTCATATTTTGCAAAATTCTGCAAAAAGTTATAATTGCTGCACAAAAAATTTGAAATATTATAAGTATTGGAAATATGTTTTTTTATAGAAAAGGTAATAAAAAGTATTTCAATATGTCACACCCATTTTTATGGAAGGGATGTTG
>CM063507.1:17733066-17735566 GCA_032207245.1 Pardosa pseudoannulata
ATTTGTTTTGTGGACTGTATTTGACGGCCAGTTGAATATATAAAGACAAGTTTCTCGTTCTGCTGGTGTGTGGTGGTATTTTATTTTATGGTGACTGAGCTGTCTCGTTTCTCGATATGTTTTATGTTTATTGAAGATGCCTGTTTTTTTGTTAAAATTAATGTGTTTTAAGAAGTGTTGTTTTTAATTAGGTGATTATTTTAAGAATAAAGTCAGTTACCATCACACGTGGTTTCATCATCATTTATTTTTGGAAGATTTTTATCGTTGGAATCCGGGAAGTATGTCAAGTAGCTTCATCGTTATAAAATGTTTACAAAAATAACTAATTCCTCCTGCTGAAGTTTGTTTATTTTGAATATAAAAATAGGTGTAAATAGGAAATAAAAATGCTATTTAATCCATTATGCCAATGAGACCACACTCGGAAGAAGATATGTCAAACATGGCGTCTTGGTGTAAAAAAGAAATGGTGTAAGAAATGGTGCAGAAGAAATTAAGCTCCACACTCCTTTTTTTCTGCTCTCTTTCCGAGGGATAGCCTGCAGATCTCATGAAGAAGCAATTGGACAGCTTTGCCTTGAAGAAAGATGGCTACTGCGGTTAGCAACCCTTCTTGACCAATGGGGGTCGAACGACGGTCACTCACTTCGCTTTCGCCACTAGGTTAGTTTCGCTCCGGAGTTGTAGAACTGAAACTCTTTGTTATAACATATACGTAACTCCGAGCAGAATGTTAAACTTTTCCCTTGTCATACTTTAGTCTGCCCGGCATGATGCAACTTGGGTTCCATCAAATTTTGTTGTTATTTCTGATACCTCTTGGGCAAACACAGCACGATTGAGTCATACGATACTGGTGTTAAGACAAAGGGGTTTCCCTTTCGTTTAACAAGCACCTCTAGGGGGAGAGAATGATTTACGCTCAAGTGGGTCCTCGTAATTTAGAATCAGGAATCAAGAAGAAGACTTATCTTGCAACCTCCAGGGGTATTGATTGAGACCTTGAAGGACATTGTGATTATGGACATATTTTGCATACCCTAGTCACCTTAACCCTTTCGAAGCCATTTATTTCTCACTCCTTGTTTTCAAACTTTCAAAACAGAGTTGCTAATTTTATTCAATCGATCGAACAATTGATGACAGTGCAAAACCGAAGCAGGAATCACACTTCCCGCTGTTTCAATAACAAGGCCAATGTATTAAAATGGGTTTTGCGCTTCCCACAGGTGTATTTTGTAAGATCGTGTAGGTGGGAAGTAATCTTCCCACGGCCCAAGAAAAGGCTAAACGAGCACTGCGGATCTTAGTCTGGGGGTAAGATTTCGCAAATTTAAAATTAAGGAGAGGGTTGCCTTTTCCGACTGAGGTACCACGGATCTCCGTCGAATGTGGAAGTAATATGACGAATAGATGAGACCTTTCTTTAACCCATATTGGACCGCTGTCCTATAAACAGGACAGCAAATAAAATTCCATTTAATAATAAAGTTATAAATATTTACTGAGTGGATTTCATTTTAACACCTATAAAATAGACACACTTTAGCATAGTAACAAAAACAAACACTGAGAATTTAAATTATATTGTATTGTAAAATTTATTTTCAGCAACCTCTTAAAAATTGTCATTTTTTAATCTTTAATTTTATATTTATTATTATTATTTTTAAACAATGTGGAGGTTACTTTTAGTTTAAAAACAGAGCTAATAATGTAGCTGAAAGTTTTTGTTGAAAAATATATTTTACATGTGTATTTTGTAAATATAAAAAAGGTGCCCTAAAATTAAGACGACGGTCTAATCCTGATTATTTTTCTATGAATTCTATATTGCATTGATATCTTTCAATGTAAACCAGGTCAAACACCTGTTCACACATCTGGACACAACAAGGGGTAAATAGATGTCTATTCTATTCAGAAAACTGGAGATTTTTTGCAAGATAAACTTACTCTCTTACTGCCAGTTCAATAACTGCAAGAGAAAACCTACAACAGTATGCTTAAAATGTAATGTTGCACTTTGTTTTGACTGTTTCTCCGAATTTCCCCTATGAATCAGCCTAATGCAATGTAAGTAATATTTGTTAAGTTTTAGTAGTGTAATGGACCGTTGTCCTATTTATAGGACAGCCAATTACATAAAAAATTAAAAATATTTTTTCAAAATTTTGGTTTTATATACTTAGTTACACGATATTAATGATATGGATTAAGTTTTAATAACTTACAGAAATATTTAGTTGGTGTGGTACAATATGGGTTAATAAACATAATAATTAATTTTTTTAAATAAAAGAAAATAAATAGAACACTTAAACAACTTGGAATAAACTAAAAGTCACCGAAATTCCTTCTCCTCAGTCAAACGAATACTCAAAAAAAAAAAAAAAAAAGTAACTAGTTGAAGAGTAATACAGGTTCTACCTCCAGCTCTTTAGATTCCTCCCCTGGAAAATCGGTCACAGGAGTTATAAACTTCACTCTCCTTTGA
>CM063507.1:17750566-17758066 GCA_032207245.1 Pardosa pseudoannulata
AATGAATAGCTTAACGAATAGTATAATAAATAAATGTGATGAGGCAATTTAGGTCTGTTATATAATTGATTCATTCAGGGTTTCGGTTGCTGACAAATTTAGCTGTTAGTTTATTTCATTTTTGTGTCTGTAGTTTTTCAGAACCTGTGGTTAAATTTAGTAGAAAAATACTTAACACAACGCAATTAAAAATAAATCACCACCATACATTTGATCACAGGTTGATATTCAAATATAAACGAGGACTACACGACAATAAATAGATTAATAGTTTAATAAATAAATAACTTAACAATTTATAAGTGTTGTTCTGTAGATACTTTTATTTGAAGTTATTAGTCAGAAAAATCCAATTACTGACTTTGAAAGTTTAATTACATATATTCAAAAAAAATAAATTAAATGTAGTGCTATCATATATTAAGGTTTAAATTGTCAAAACAAAAAAAAGTGAAAAAAAAACATTCATATGTCTACGAAAAGTAAAGAAAAAATTAAGATATTTAAATATGGTCTCATTGCGAAACCACTGTCCGCCAAAGGGTTAAAGAGCATTTTTTGGACAAAACTTTTTATATTTTCATGAAGATTTGTTTAAACATTTTTCTAGTATTTTTAATAATTAGCAACTTATATATATATATATATATATATATATATATATATATATATATATATATATATATATATATATATATATTATATATATATATATATATATATATATATATATATATATATATATATTATATATATATGTATATATATATATATATATATATATATATATATATATATATATATATATATATATATATATATATATATATATATATATATATATATATATATATATATATATATATATATATATATATATATATATATATATATATATATATATATATATATATATATATATATATATATATATATATATACATATATATATATATATATATATACATATATATATATATATATATATATATATATATATATATATATATATAATATATATATATATGTATATATATATATATATATACATGTATATATACATATATATATATATATATGTATATATATATATATAATATATATATATATATATATATATATATATATATATATATATATATATATATATATATATATATATATATATATATGTATATATACATATATATATACATGTATATATATACATATATATATATATGTATATATATATATATATATATATATATATATATATATATATATATATATATATATATATATATATATATATATATATATATATATATATATATATATATATATATATAATATATATAAGTTTTAAATAATACATTATACAGTATTAAATTATTATGAATTATATTTGTAAAAGAGATTTCAAAGCCCATATAAAACATTTTTTTTACATCTTGTTGGTAAGACTTTGTAATTTTACATTCTAACTACAAAGGGTAAAAATAATTTCTTATAAAAGTGTTTTTTGAAATTATGCATGCAAGATGTTTCAAAACGAGTAATCGGTAAAAATACCAACTGAAAAGTTTTTTTTTAATTTTTGTTGATTCCAGGAAAGTATTGTTTTTTTTAAGTTTTTGAATTAATCAACTGTGTCTTAAATATTTTATATTTAAATTCCTTACTTTTAGGCACCAAGCGATAAAAGAATATTCATGGTATCTTACCTGTAAAAAAGAAAAAAAAAACATATTAGTGCATTAAAGGAATAAAAATGCTATGTATCAAGAAATATGATAGATAAAAAGTATAAACAAATACAAGATATATTGCAAAAGTAATGTAAGTAAAATATTCTGTTGAGATAGCTGTAACTTTTTAAAAAACTTTAATTTGTTAACACAGAATGACGTAACATTGAAGAATTATACATTTGACAATGCTTTACAGTTTACATTTTGGGAAAATACGTACTAAGGTACATTATTTCACTTAAGCTTAACAGGGAACGAAAAAATCGTGCGCTACTGTAGTTTGACAGATTTTCATATTAACACTAAATCTACGGATGTTAAACATATACCTATTGATAATGAAGTGAGAAAATTCGACGAAGTTTCTTGCATTTCTCTCTCCCTCTCTCTCTCACACTCTCTCTCTCTCTCTATATATATATATACATATATATACATAATATATATAAATATAATATATACATATATATGATATATATAAATAAATATATATATATATATAATATATATATATAACATATATATATATATATATATATATATAATATATATATATATATAAATATATATATATATATATATATATATATATATAATATATATATATATATATATATATATATATATATATATATATATATATATATATATATTATATATATATATATATATATATATATATATATATATATATATATATATATATATATATATATATATATATATATATATATATATATATATATATATATATATATATATATATATATATATATATATATAATATATATATATATATATATATATATATATATATATATATATATATATATATATATATATATATATATATATATATATATATATATATATATATATATATATATATATATATATATATATATATATATATATATATATATATATATATATACATATATAAAATATATATATGTATATATATATATATATATATATATATATATATATATATATATATATATATATATATATATATATATATATATATATATATATATATATATATATATATATGTATATATATATATATATATATATATAATATATATATATATATATATATAGTCTTAAATATTTTATATTTAAATTCCTTACTTTTAGGCACCAAGCGATAAAAGAATATTCATGGTATCTTACCTGTAAAAAAGAAAAAAAACATATTAGCGCATTATAGGAATAAAAATGCTATGTAACAAGAAATATAACAGATAAAAAGTATAAACAAATATATAAGATATATTGTTTAAACAAATATAAGATATATTGTTGATATATATAAGATATACAAATAATACAAGATATATTGCAAAAGTAATGTAAGTAAAATATTCTGTTGAGATAGTGGTAACATTTTTAAAACCTGTTATTTGAGAACACAGAATGACTTAAATGAAAGATTATACATTGGACAATGCTTTACAGTTTATATTTTGGAAAAAAATGTACTAAGTTACATTATTTCACTTAAGCTTAACAGGAAACGAAAACATCGTGTGCTACTGTAGTTAAAGATTGAGAGATTTTCATATTAACACTAGATCAATGGATGTTAAACATATACCTATTTTTACTGAACTGAGCCAATTCGACTCATACAAGAAAATTGAAGTTTCTTGGAAAGAAAACAGTTCCAAATTAATTTAAACTATATAATATACACCTATATAATATTTACCTATGTAATATTATAAAACATTTAGGACTAATAATTTATAATTCAACCTAAATATTAAAAGGTATTATTACAGATAAGCAATAAACTAATAGATTTTTGAAAACCACATATCCGTAATTAAATAAAAGATATAAAACTTGCACTTTATATAAATTTCATTTTTTAAAAATCCTCAAAAACAGATAAATGTTTTTAAACTGAGTTTTTTTAATTCTTTGATATATGTGTTAAGTATTCATGCAATAATACGTTGGTGTATATACATTCATCTATAAATCTACACATTTATACTCATTTTTAACTATATATATATATATATATATATATATACATATATATACATACATATATATATATACATACATATATATATATGTATATATATATATATACATACATATACATATATATATATATGTGTGTATATATATATGTATATATATATATATATATATATATATATATATATATATATATATATATATATATATATATATATATATATAACCAGATAAATGTTTTTAAACTGAGTTTTTTAATTATTTGATGTATGTGTTAAGTATTAGTGCAATAATACGTTGGTGTATATACATTCATATATAAATCTACACATTTCTAATATATATATATATATATATATATATATATATATATATATATATATATATATATATATATATATATATATATATATATATATATATATATATATATATATATTATATATATATATATATATATATATATATATATATATATATATATATATATATATATATATATATATATATATATATATATATATATATATATATAACGAGTGGAAATATTTAATCCCAATTACTAGAAAAGTAGCAAATATTATTTTATTTGTCCTCGATTACTTGGCAAAAATGACTCTTATTGCTAGATCTACGGATGTTGATCAAATATCTACTTTTACTGAAATGATCAAATTTGACTCACACAAGAAAATTAAAGTATTTTGCAAGGAAAATAGTTCCAAATTAATTTAAATGGAATGTTCATAATAAAAAAATTTCATGAAAAATATCATGGAGTTCATGAAATATTTAATGATTATTTTTTCATGAAAATTGATTGATTACACATAAAATCTGTTTTTGAAACCCATTTTCCACAAACATTTGCATTACATTCAGCACAATGGTTTCCACATCTGTTTCTTTTGCATGATTGTTGAACTTGACGATTCTTCCGTGCGCCAGTACCATGAATTTCTGTCATTGGAATGGAAGTGTTCTCGACTTCTTCTCTATATTTACTTCTTAGCTCTTCAGACAATTGGAAAATAAAATCTTGACTGTAGCCCAAGTCTGATAGGACCAAAAAATTTCATGTTATAAGATTAACTGTTAAACCATTCTATGACTCAAATTAGCTCACAACCGTGAAAATAGGTATACCCATTTGATAAGGTGAAATGAAGGTGTCTGCGCGGAAGAGGAATGAAAGTTTACCTATATTTTATTACTTATCTAAAAACCAACGTATGTTTTTGAAAAGTGATATTAAAGTTATACATATACATATATTTATATATATATATAGTGATGAAATTTTTAATGAGTCAAATTGGCTCGGTCCGTAAATCTAATTTTAAATTCTGATTAAATTAACCATAATATATATATATTTATTCCAGATATTCTAATATACAATATCCCAAATTTAATTTAAACAAAAACATTCTTGTACTATAGGAGTACAGACAAATCTATTAGCTACTATAGTAACACTACCGTATTTCCTAATCGTGTATATTTAATTAGTAAATTTAAAGAGTTAGAAATATTTTGCTAAATCCATCCAATTAAATTTAGTGATGAAATGTAAATACAAAGTTATTATTATACAAAATCCAATACAACGGTTTCAACACTAGGTAATATTGGAAATCCAGGACATTATTTTTACTATATAATATCCAATCTAGTAATACTTTAGTGAAATGTTGGTGGCATGAATATAATGAATGTTACATGACCTGGTATAGATGACAATAAAGTCACTAAAGTTTTGTATATATCGACAAATTTGGCGATGAAATTTAAGTACAAATTCATTATTATACAAAATTCTATACAACTCTACCGACACTGGCTAATATTGGAATTTCAGGGCATTATTTTTACTTTTTTATCGCCAATCTAGGAATACATTGGTTAAATGTTGGTGGAATGAATTAAGTGAATGCTAAATGACCTGGTATAGATGCCAAAAAATTTACTAAATTTTTCTATATACAGCTAAATTTGGCGATAAAATTTAATTAATAAGCCATTATTATACAAAATACTATACAATACTTCCTATAAAGGCAAATGTTAGAAATCCAGGTTGTTATTTTCCATACTAAATTCTGATTAAATTAACCATAATATATATATATTTATTCCAGATATTCTAATATACAATATCCCAAATTTAATTTAAACAAAAACATTCTTGTACTATAGGAGTACAGACAAATCTATTAGCTACTATAGTAACACTACCGTATTTCCTAATCGTGTATATTTAATTAATAAATTTGAAGAGTTAGAAATATTTCGCTAAATCCATCCAATTAAATTTAGTAATGAAATGTAAATATAAAGTTATTATTATACAAAATCCAATACAACGCTTCCAACACTCGGTAATATTTCAAATCCAGGACAATATTTTTACTTTATTATCGCTAATCTAGGAATACATTGGTGAAATGTTGGTAGAATGAAGGAAGTGAATGTTACATGACTTGTTATAGTTGCCAAAAAATTTACTAATTTTTTTCTATATATAGCTAAATTTGGCGATAAAATTTAATTACAAAGCCATTATTATACATAATCCTATACAACACTTTCTATACAGGCAAATGTTAGAAATCCAGCATATTACTTTAAATACTATATTCTGATTAAATTAAACATAATATATACATTTTTTCCTTATATTCTAATATGCAATAACCCAAATTTAATTTAAATAAAAACACTCCTTTGCTATAGGAGTAAAAACAAATCTGTTAAAGACTATAGTAACACTACCGTATTTCATAGTCGTGTATATTTAAATAACAAATTTGAAGAGTTAGAAATATTTTGATAAATCCATCCAATTAAATTTAGTGATGAAATAGAACTACAAAGTTATTATTATACAAAATCCAATACAACGCTTCCGACACTGGGTAATATTGGAAATCCAGGAAATTATTTTTACTATATTATCTCCAATCTAGGTTTGGTTTGGTTTGGAGCACTACGATCTACTATTTTGCACACGAGGGATAATGAGACCGGGACCTACTGTTTAAAGCCGATTCCGAACGGCTACGAACACCCATGCCATCAGCGGGATTCGAACCCGCGAACTCTGGTTCCGAAGAGCAGTGCTCTACCATTCGGCCATCGTTCGGCGTCCAATCTAGGAATACATTAGTGAAATGTTGGAGGAATGAATGTTACATGACCTGGTATAGATGCTGATAAATTTACAAAATATTTCTACATATCGCGAAATTTGGCGGTTTAATTTAAATACAAAGTCATTATTATACAAAATCCTATACAACTTTACCGACACTGGCTAATATTGGAAATTCAGGGCATTATTTTTACTTTTTTATCGCCAATCTAGGAATACATTGGTTAAATGTTGTTGGAATGAAGTAAGTGAATGCTACATGACCTGGTATAGATGAAAAAAAATTTACTAAATTTTTCTATATTCAGCTAAATTTGGCGATAAAATTTAATTACAAAGCCATTATTATACAAAATCCTATACAATACTTCCTATACAGGCAAATGTTAGAAATCCAGAATATTATTTTTAATTCTAAATTCTGATTAAATTAAACATAATATATACATTTATTCCAAGTATTCTAATATAAAATGTCCCAAATTTAATTTAAATAAAAATATTCTTTTACTATAGGAGTACAAACAAATCTATTAACTACTATAGTAGCTCTACCGCATTTCCTAATCGTGTATATTTAATTAGTAAATCTGAAGAGTTAGATATATTTTGCTA
>CM063507.1:17763066-17768066 GCA_032207245.1 Pardosa pseudoannulata
TAACAAAACCTATAACCATATGATAGTTTTTATTTAATAAATGGCAACTACGAAATGAAAACAAATTTGATAGAACATGGCAAGTTTTTAATTATTGAAAATAAAAATCTCGCCAAGCTAATAAAATAGAAAAAAAAGTGATTTCCTAAACAAAAATGAGTTTATCGTTTATCAGATAAGAATAGTCTTATATACATAAATGCCATCATATATTTCTATACTTACACTGGAATTTAAAATCGCGTAGATACGTTTTTATGTTTCCCGAATACCAAATATCTGGAGATAATAATGCCAACAATGATTAACACTGCCATATTTAGACGCCAACTCAATAATGGAAAGCGCGTGTCGCAAAATTAAACTGCCATTTTGTTAGGTTTTTCGTTAATATCTTTCGAACTAATTGGTATATCGGAACACGAATGGGCGAAATAACATCCCTGGATCTCACAGTCAGATTTTAATCTGGGAATTCAACATGTATTATTGTGGAATATGTTCATTTGGCGGTATCAAGGATTTCTGTCCAAAGAAGATACTCTATGACTTATCGGGTAGATTTGTTAAAAAAGCATAAAAATGAAAACTGTTCTTAATATCTATAAATAAAAATAACAAAATATATGTTTACACGCTAACGATTAAATCTGCATCAAATGTGTGTCTTATATTAAATTTGCTCAAAACTGTATAGTAAAATATAAGTTTAACCCTAAACTGTATTACTACTGTACGTTGATTAGCAACGTTAATATACCTTGCCAAATTACGTGATAGAATAGGGAGCAGAGGTTTTGAAAGCAAAAATGCTAATTTTGTTCGTAGTAATAAATGTTTCCAAAATTAAGGAAATTTATGACAAACCACATAGTTTAGTATGAAACAGAAGCACACATTCATATTGTCAAATATGTGAATATAAAGATAACTATATAAAATGATAGGAATTTATTTGCCCATGAGAGTCACTGAAATTTGTACTTTTTGTTGTTAAAATATTATTGATAAACATTTCATTGCAACTTAAAAATTAACCAAGAATTAAATTTAAAATGAGTTCTCATATAAAAATGCTATAATTTGCGTCACATAGAAATGAAAGTGAATCACTTTATATCTCAATTTCCAAGTCAAATCGAATTGATACTACGCAGACGATTATAAAATAAGAAATGAATAAATGAAATATTTAAAGGAATGACGTCATAATGATAGAAAAATATCATTTTCACCTATGTATTATGTTATAAATTAAAAATTTTAATCTTCTACTTTTAACCGAGGAAAACTGCGTTTAAAACAATTACTTGGGATGACGTCACATTGCTAGAAATAATGCTTCTTTCACTTAGTTATCACGCGATACATTAAAAATTTAATCGTTTGCTTTTAACCGGGGAAAATAATGCTTAGAATAGTGACATGAAATGCTCGAAAATGGGGGAAGGAATGGATTTCGAACGTTAAAAATTTACAAAAACCTTCCCAGGGATATACCTAAACATTTCCCAAATTTTCACGGCGATTGGATGCATGGTTTTTGAGTCTATTGAGTACAGACAGACAGACACACACAAATTCATTTTTATATATATAGATTATCCCTTAACAGTTTACAAACGCAACAGTTCCAAATTATTAAAAATCAACCACAGTGAACCATTGATGGTTTGTTATATCTCAATTTTTTAAGCATTGCGCACTTTTAATATATAATAAAAGAATGACACAAGGAGAGTTGGATGCAAATAACATATAAACTATATATAGATACAGATTGTTTGTACACAGTGAGATCAGGAGAAAATGTTAGGTGACCATACTCAAACCATTATCGCCAAGTTTGCGGGTGAACCAAATTCTTCAGTCAACTCTAATTCTATTATAATGACCCAATCTACATCAATTAAAGTCACCCAAATAGTAAGGGATACAATATTGTTCGAATGGAATACCTTTGTGTTTTAGTAAACGTCGCCAATAATTTAACCAAATTTGCCAAAGGGCACCATTTTTTTCAGTAGTACCAAATATATATATATATATATATATATATATATATATATATATAATGAACCATTAATGGTTCAATATGGCTAATTTTTAATAACTCTACTGCTGACTTTGTAAACTGTTGAGGTATTCATTACCTATAAATTTAAATGCCGATTTCTAAGAGGTTTGGGTTAATTAAGTGAAGTATTTAATTCTCTTACAATAAGACGCT
The DNA here is from genome assembly GCA_032207245.1 of Pardosa pseudoannulata. Taxonomy (NCBI): domain Eukaryota; kingdom Metazoa; phylum Arthropoda; class Arachnida; order Araneae; family Lycosidae; genus Pardosa; species Pardosa pseudoannulata. The sequence continues at coordinate 17,765,297 of CM063507.1, forward strand.
CAATTAAATCTCCCAAAAATATAAGCATACATTGTTTAGAAAGAATATCTTTGTATTTTAGTAAGCATCGCCAATAATTTCACCAAATTCACCATGCGGCACCCTATTTTTCAGTATTACCATAAATTTTAATAATATGGAACTGTTAGCTTTTTAAACTGTTGGGGGATAAATTTCCTATAATATAAACTCTCGGTTTTTAAGAACTCGGTTTTTGCTTAATTAAGTAAGAATCTATAATTCTATTAAAATAGCGGGGTTGATTTAAGAATTCGGTTCCCCCGCTAGCTTGGCGATAACGGTTTGAGTATGGTCGCCTAACAATTTCTCCTGATCTCACCGTGTACAAAACTATTTGTATCTGTATTATAATTTATATGTTATTTGCATCCAACTTTCTTTGTGTCACTTTTTTCTTACATATCAAAAGTGCTTAAAAAATTTAGGTATAACAAACCATAAATGGTTCATATGGATGATTTTCAATAATTTGGAGCTGTTGTTTTTGTAAACTATTAAGGGATTAATTGCCCATATATATAAATGTTCTGTTTTCAAGTCGTTTTCTTTAAGTAAGAGTATATAATTCTATGATGATGAAGCACTGGTATTAACCCTTTGACAGTTTCATTTTTTTCCAGAATTCGGTCAAAAAAATGTCACATTTTTTATTGCAATTTCTTGTTAATTTTACATTTTTAAGTAAAGATATGTTATTAAAATTAGCATTTCTAATATTTTTAAGCATTTATTACAAATTATTTTCTTTCTGTGAAAGCATCATAGAACTGAAGTTTACTTTAGTCTCATCGATATCCAAGTTAATTTTTAGAATTCTAGTGAAAGCAAATCTAGGAGACGAATTCGAAGGATTATCACAATTAATTTAAAAAAATTGTCTTGTTTGACTGATTCCATCTGTACTACTACCAGAGTCACTAATATGCAGGTCATTTAGTAAACTTTCGCTACTATCATTTACAGATAATTCAGTTTCTGAATCCGAGTCACAGTTCGAATCACAAGAAATTATCTCCATACGTTCTGAATTATTCATTATTTAAAAGTAAAAATATATTTTTTAACTCTTACATCAATAAAATTATATGGCGGTTAGTAAAATATAACCAGAAATCTATTCACTGAAAAATAACAATTCGTGTTCTGATACAAAACATGCAAAAAAACTAGCGCTTTTGAACCAATCAGAGTAGAAAATACAATAAACTGCAAACTATCATTTACTGGACAACTATCGTCATCTATACGAATAATTTGTTACTAAAATTGGAAAAAATACGGGCGAAACAGTGCAAGCTAAATAGAAATCAGATTGCCCGTACGCCGTACGGGCAAATCAGTAAAAGCCCTAAAGCTGTGCCCGTATGCCGTACGGACAAAACAGGGAAGAGGTTAATTAAAGTCGCAAGAAATACAACTTTGGATGTATTACCTTTGCGTTTTAGTAAATATCGTCAATATTTTCGCCAAATTTGCCATGGGGAACCCAATTCTTCAGTAGTCCCCAATGGAGCAATTTGCATCAATTAAAGTCGCCAGAAAAGCGAGGAATATAATGTTCAGATGGAATACCTTTGTGTTTTAGTAAACAACACCAATAAGTTCTCCAAATTTGCCAAGGGGCACCTTAATCTGAAATATTACCATTTCTTCGTTTCAGATTACAATGCATGTGAAGGAGAACTCTCATTTGGACAAATTTACATTTTTTAAAAGATAATAGACATGCCACCAAAGAAATCGCCAGTACATAAATCACGTGGCAGAAAGTCGCCATCGAAAGGACATAAGCGTCATCGCAGTTCTGACAAAAGCAAGGAATCAAACAAAAAGCCGGCAATCCCGCGTCCTAAATCCTTCTTTCCGATCCACAACATCTACGAGTTCATGGAAGAGAGGTTTCCAGGAGGGAAGGTGAAACCTGAAGCTGCCGTTTATGTCTGTGGGATCATGGAATACCTGGCTGCGGAACTCCTAGAACTGTCCATCAACGTCGGTCGATCGCAGCTGAAAGGACCTGAGTCATCAGCTGTCATACTGAAAGCCTCAGATGTGGAGACTGCTATCCAAAACGACGAAGAACTGAGGGAACTGATGAACAAGGTTAGAGTCAGCAAGGGGGATTGAACAAATTCTACTGTGGATGTATTACCACTTACCGTAGTTGAGTCTTTTTCTTCAGGTAATAAATAAATTATGCTGTAGAGCTTGATGTAGATTTAAATGCAAATAAAGAACCCCAAATTAATCTGTTTGATTATGTTTCACATTTTGATTACCACTGAATGAATATATGCTACAGATTCTTTTACATTTTGAAATCAAAAATAGGTGTTAAGCATGAAACTACTGCTTATGGAATGTCGTCGATGATTTCTAGAACTGACGAATAAGATCTGGGAAACAAAAGAAAATATGAACATGGAATTGATTTCAATTTATTTGATCATGTCTGTAATTTTTCATTTTGCAGCTGCGGGTGAAAAAGTCGTCAAAAGTGATACAATGGCTGAACTGAAGAACAGGGTGTCCCCGCCAACTTGGCGATAAAGCTCTGAGCATGGTAGCCTAACATTTTATGCTGATCTCACCAACCAATCTGTAGAAGCCTAACATTTTGTCCGGTCCAAACAATACATATCTATATTTTCATTTATATTATATTCGTATACAGCTCTCCTTGTGGAACCCATTTCTTATACATTAAATGAGTGTAATGCTGAAAAATATTAGCTATAATAAACCATTA
>CM063507.1:17788066-17820566 GCA_032207245.1 Pardosa pseudoannulata
TATGCTAATTTGTACATAGAGAGTTTAATCTTAATCAAACATTTTTTTGAATAGAAGTACCACCCCAAATTATATCAATTCCAATTAAACTTCTTTTATCTTATATATACTCTATTATTAACTTATGCTAATTTGTACACAGAGTTAATTTAATCAAACAATATTTTTCTGAATACCATCCCAACTTTATATCAATCCTATTAAACTTCTTTTATCTTATAGTTTTACTTGCATTATTCGTTAACTTTATGCTAATTTGTACACTTAAAGTTCACTTTCAATCAAAACTATTTTCCTGAATAGAAGTATCACCCTAACTTTATACCAATTCAATTAAACTCCTTTTATATTACAGTTTTACTTGCTTTATTCATTCACTTTATGATAATTTGTACATAGAGAGTTTAATTTTAATCAAAAACATTTTTTAAAAGAAGTATATTACAAATTATATCACTCCTATTAAACTTTTTTTCATTAATAGTTTTACTAGCTCTATTCATTAACTTCATGCTAATTTGTACACAAAGAGTTTATTTAACATAAAACACATTTTTTGTAATTGAAGTACCACTCCAACTTTATATCAATCCTTTTAAACTTATTGTTTTACTTGCTCTGTTCATTAACTTTATGCTAATTTGTACCAGTAGAGTTCACTTTCAATCAAAACTATTTTCCTGAATAGTTGTTCCACCCTAACTTTATATTAATCCTAATAAAGTTATTTTTTGTAATAGTTTTAATAGCTGTATTCATTAATTTTATGCTAATTTGTACACAGAGAGAAAACTTTCAATAAAATAATTTTTCTGCATATAACTCTCATCCCAACTTTCTATCCCTCTTATTAACTTTTTCTCTTTTAATTAATTTTATACTAATTTCTATCATAATTTATCAAATGTAACAGTTTGATTTATTTAAGTGCTACCATTTTTTGCAACACGATTAAGAATTATATTAAAATTCCGAATACGAACATCCATGCATATTTATTTACCAAATAATTAAAAATCGTCCATTTCCCAACTTTTTGTATCTGAATAAGAAACATTTTTTTACTTTTTAATTCTTAACTCATTAAAATTTTTATAGTAAATTCTGTAATTGACCAAGTTATTACATGTCACCTATTTTTCATCTGCCAAAATTTAATATCATCATGGTGTTTTATATCTGCAAAATTCTATTGCACTATAATTGTTTATATGCATTAATATCTCATTTTCATAAACAAAAACAACACTGATACTTCTTTCTCTGTACACAGACTTAAAATTTATATAATGAAATCCTAGCAATAAAAATATTAAAGAATACTTTTAGATGTATTTTATCATGCAAATAAAACCAAAAAAAAATCCTTTTTATGTTATTATTTTTTGTCTTTTACATTATAAATTGTATGAAAAAGTAAAATAAATTTTGAAAAAGCCAAAATATTTTTTTATTATACGCATAATTATTTCAAAGCAATATAAAAAATATAGTATTTGCTCTGCATTTTTAAAAGAGATAAACAACCTCCACACATGTCTTACAAATTGAATTATGTCATAAGAACATTGATATATACCAAAGAAAATTCGAGTAAACACAAACTTTTTTTTCTCGATAGTTTTTAAAGCTTTCGGATAGAAAATTCGATTAAATTTAATAATGATATTTTAATAGAATTACTTATTACAAGGAAATAAAGTAAAGCATCAAAAGGAATTTTTAAATTTTTCCTCATTCAATTCTATTGCCTGAGTACATCGCTTTATTTTCTATATTTTTTTAATTGTTGGGGATTTGAAAGTATGTATTTTTATATTACCTCTTTGTAATCTCTTCGTAATACCTGAATAACAATCATCGATCGTTAAATGTGCATAGTTTCAATGAAGCTAACAATTTTCTTTAAACAATTTTAAGTGTAACTTAAAAATGTAACTGCTATATCCAACATTTGATGTTATTATATTAATTTACATCTGTCAAATTCTATATCCATTTAAATTGTTTATAATTATTAAATCTTATTTCATAATAAAAAACACTGATACTGTTCTGTACACAGACTTAAAATTTATATAATGAAATCCTAGCAATAAAAATATTAAAGAAATCAATTTTAGAAATGTGATCTGCATTTCATGCAAATAAAACCTAAAAAAATTATCCTTTTTATATGTTATTATTTTTGTCTTTTAAACAGGTATATAAATCGGATATGAAAAAGTAAAATAAATTTTCGCAAAAAGCCAAACATATCTTTTTATTATACGCATTAACTTTATTTTCAAAGCAATATAAAACTTTATAGTATTTGATCTGCTTTTTTTTAAGAGATAATAAAAACCTTCCACAAAATGTCAGTACAAATTGAATTATGTCATAAGACACTTCCTGAATCTCGCATCATACCAAAAGAAATTCGAGTAAACACAAAATTTCTTTCTCGATAGTTTAAAACAATTTCGGATAGAAATTCGATTGAAATTTAAGGTGAATGATGCATTTTTAATGCAATAATACTATTACAGAGAAATGAAGTAAAGCATCTAAAGGAAGTTTTAAATTTTTTCTCGTTCAGTTCTATTGCCTGGGTACATCGCTTTATTTTCTATATTTTTTTTAATTGTTTTGGTTTTGAAAGAATGTATTTTAATATTAGCTGTTTGCAAGATTCTCGAATAGCCGAATAACAGTAATAGACCATTAAATTTGCATAGTTTCGAAAAAGCTAACAATTTTCTTTAAACAATTTTAAGTTTAGTTTAAAAATGTAACTGGTATATCCAAGGCACATGTGCAACGAGCGGAAACTGAATAGTTCCCATTTGCCTTACGTGCAGTAAATTAAGTGGTTAGTAAGGTCTACATAATCGCCGATTAACAATAATCGACAGTTAAATTTATATAATTCAAAATAAGTTAATAAATATCTTTAAAAAATGTTAAATTAAGCATGGAAATAGTAACTGGTATATTCAAGCCACTTGTGCAACGATAGGAGACTGAATATTTCCCAGTTGACTTACGTGAAGTAAATTAAGTAGTTCGTAATTTCTTTAATGGCCGATTAATAATAATCGACCATTAAATTAGCATAATTAAAAAAAATTCTAGGAAGTTTTTTTAAAAAAATTCTAAGTTTTGCATTAAAACCGTAACTAGTATATCCAAGACACATGTGCAACGAGCGGGGACTGAATAGTTCCCATTTGCCTTGCGTGCAGTAAATTAAGTGGTTAGTAAGGTCTAATGTACGATTAACATTAATTGACCTTTAAATTTCAATAATTTAAAAGAAGTTAATAAATTTCTTTAAAAAATGTTACGTTTTGCATAAAAATCGTAACTGATATAACCAAGGCACATATGCAATGAGTGGAAACTAAATAGTTCCCATTTTCCTTACATGCAGTAAATTAAGTTTTTAGTAAGGTCTACCTAATGTACGATTAAGAATAATCGAATGTTAAATTTGCATAATTTTGAAAAAAAAATTAACAAGTTTCTTTAAAATATTCTAAGTAAAGTACAAAAGTCGTAACTGCTATATCCAAGCCACATGTGAAATATTCACTTTGAATCAAAAGTATTTTCCTGCATAGAAGTATTACCCCCAAATTTATATCAATTGAATTAAACCCCTTTTTATTACAGTTTTACTTGCTCTATTCATTAACTTTATCCTAATTTGTACACTTAGAATACTATTTTCAAAACTATTTTCTTGAATACAAATACCACCCCAACTTTATATTAATCCTATTAAACTTCTTTTATCTAATAGTTTTAATAGCTCTATTAATTAACATTATACTAATTTGTACACATTTTATATCAAATGAATTGGAACATTCTTTTTTGGTTTGGTGTGGAGTGCTACGGTCTACTTTTTGCAACACGAGGGCTAATGAGACCGGGATCTACTGTTTAAATCCGATTCCGAACTGCTACGAACATGTATGCTAGTGAGATTCGAACCCATGAACTCCGGTATCGATGGTCAGCACTCTAACCAATTGACCATCATTCGGCCCGGGACGTTGTTGTATCTGAATAAGAAACCAGCGTATTTTTTACTTTTCGAAATTCTCTAAAACTCATTGAAATTTTAAAAATTGGTAATTAACTAAGTTATTACATGTCACTTTTCTGACATCATCTGTCAAAATTTGATGTCATCATGGTTATTTATCTCTGACAAATTCTATTGCCATTATAAAGGTTTATATGCATTAATATATTATTTGCCTAAATAAGAACAACATTGATCAAAATTGATCTTTCTCTATTCACTGACTTCCCATTTATATAATGAATTCCAAGCAATAAAAATATTAAAGAAATTAATTTTAGAAAAATCATCAGTAATGTAAATAAAACCTAAAAAAAAACATTTTTATTTGTTATTATTTTTGGCTTTTAAACAGGTATATTAATTGGATATGAAAAAAAAAAACTTTCGCAAAAAGACAAAAATTTCTTTTTATTATACGCATTAACTTTATTTTCAAAGCAATATAAAAATTTATAGTATTTGCATTTTTTAAAGAGAAAATAAAAATCTTCCACAAAATGTCGGTACAAATTGAATTATGTCATAAGACACATCCTGAATCTCCCATCATACCAAAAGAAATTCGAGTAAACACAAACATTTTTTCTCGATAGTTTAAAGTAATTTCGGATAGAAATTCGATTGAAATTTAAGGTGAATGATGCATTTTTAATGCAATCAGACTATTACAGGGAAATAAAGTAAAACATCAAAAAGAATTTTAAAATTTTTCTCATTCAATTTTATTGCCTGGGTACATCGCTTTATTTTCTATATTTTTTTAATTGTTGGGGATTTGAAAGTATGTATTTTTATATTACCTCTTTGTAATCTCTTCGTAATACCTGAATAACAATCATCGATCGTTAAATGTGCATAGTTTCAATGAAGCTAACAATTTTCTTTAAACAATTTTAAGTGTAACTTAAAAATGTAACTGCTATATCCAACATTTGATGTTATTATATTAATTTACATCTGTCAAATTCTATATCCATTTAAATTGTTTATAATTATTAATATCTTATTTGCATAAATAAACAAAACACTGATATGTCTGTCTCTATACACTGACTTACCATTTATATAATGAAATCCTAGCAATAAAAATATTAAAGAAATCAATTTTAGAAAAGTGATCTGCATTTCATGTAAATAAAACCTAAAAAAATCATCCTTTTTTATATGCTATTACTTTTTATCTTTTAAACAGGTATATAAATCGGATATGAAAAATTAAAATAAATTTTCGCAAAAAGCCAAAAACATCTTTTTATTATACGCATTAACTTTATTTTCAAAGCAATATAAAAAATTATAGTATTTGCTCTACATTTTTTAAAAGAGAAAATAAAAACCTGCCACAAAATGTCGGTACAAATTGAATTATATCATAAGACACTTCTGAATCTTGCATCATACTAAAAGAAATTCGAGTAAACACAAAATTTCTTTCTCGATAGTTTAAAGCAATTTCGGATAGAAATTCGATTGAAATTTAAAGTGAATGATGCATTTTTAATGCAATCATACTATTACACGGAAATAAAGTAAAGCATCAAAAGGAATTTTTAAATTTTTTTTTGTTAGATTCTATTGCCTGAGTAATATCTCTTTATTTTCTAAATTTTTTAAACTGTTGGGGTTTTTGAAAGAATGTATTTTAATATTAGCTGTTTGTAAGATTCTCGAATAGCCGAATAACAATAATCGACCATTAAATTTGCATAATTTCAAAAAAGCTAACAATTTTCTTTAAAAAAATATAAATTTAGCTTAAAACCGTAACTGGTATATCCAAGACACATGTGCAACAATCGGATACTGAATAGTTCCCAGTTGCCTTACTTACAATAAATTAAATGTTTCGTACGGTCTTTAATGGGCGATTAACAATAATCGACCATTAAATTTGCATAGTTTTAAAGAAGATAACAACTTTCTGTAAAAAACGTTACGTTTAGCATAAAGACCCTAACTAATAGAACCAAGCCACAAGTGAAACTAGAGGAGACTAAATAGTTCCAATTTGCTTTCAGTACAGTAAATTAAATGGGTAGTAAGGTCTTCCTAATGGCTAATTAATAATAATCGATAGTTAAATTTGCATAATTAAAAAGAAGCTGATAAATTTCCTTAACAAATGTTAAGTTGAGAAGGAAAATCGTAACTGGTATATCCAAGACACATGTGCAATGAGCGGAAACTGAATAGTTCCCAGTTGCCTTACTTACAAAAAATTAAATGTTTCGTAAGGTCTTTAATTACCGATTAAGTATAATCGACCATTAAATTTGCATAAAGAAGCTAACGACTTTCTTTAAAAAACGTCACTTTCAGCATAAAGACCGTAACAGGTAGAGCCAAGCCACAAGGGAAACTAGCGGAGACTGAATAGTTCCAATTTGTTTTAAGTACAGTAAATTAAGTGATTAGTAAGGTCTTCCTATTGGATAATAAATAATAATAATCGGCAGTTAAATTTGCATAATTTAAAAGAAGCTAATAAATTTCTTTAAAAAATGTTAAGTTGAGAATGAAAATCGTAACTGGTATATACAAGCCACATGTGCAACGAGGAGAATGAATAGTTCCCAGTTACGTTACGTACAAAAATTAAGTGTTTCGTAAGGTCTTTAATGGGCGATTAACAATAAGCGACCATTAAATTTCCATAGTTTTGAAGAAGCTAACATTTTTTTTTAAATGCAAAATTTTATATAAAAGACGTAACTGGTATATCCAAGTCACATGTTCAACGAGCGGAGACTGAAGAGTTCTAAGTTGCCTTACGTACAGTAAATTAAAAGGTTCGTAAGGTGTTAATGGCAACAAGTTTCTTTAAAAAATGTTACGTTTAGCATAAAAACAGTAACTGGTTTAACCAAGTCATTTGTGCTACGAGGAGACTGAATAGTTCCCAGTTGCCTTACATACAGTAAATTGAGTGGTTAGGGGGTGGGGTCTATGTGCCTATTAAAAATAATTAACGGTTAAATTTGCATTGTTTTGAAGAAGTTAACAATATTCTTTAAAAAATTCTATGTTTAGCATAAACACCGTACTGGTATATATCGAAGCTACATGTGCGAAAACCGAACGAGCGAAAACCGAATAGTTCCTAGTTGCTTTAAGTACAGTAAATTATGTGGTGAGTCAGGTCAACCTAATGCCCAAGTAACATTTATCGAGCGTTAAATTTGCATAATTTTGAAAATCTAACAAGCTTTTTTTAAAAGATTTTAAGTTTAATATGAAAACTCTAACTTTTATATACAAGCCATACGTGTAATGAGCGGAGACTGAAGAGTTCCCAGTTGCCTTACGTACAGTAAATTAAGTGGTTCGTAAGGTGTTTAATGGCCGATTAATAACAATCGTTGATTACATTTGCACAGTTTTGAAGAAGCTAATAAGTTTCTTACAAAAATTTTAAGTTTTGTTTAAAACCCGAAATTCGAATATCGAAGTCACATGTGCAACGAATACTGCGATACTGAATGCGATACTGAATAGTTTGCAGTTGCCTTACGTGTAGTAATTTAAGTGTTTAGTAAGGTCTACCTAATGTCCGATTAATAAAAATTGACCATTAAATTTGCACAGTTTTAAAGAAGCTGACAAGGTTCTTTAAAAGATTTTAAGTTTAACATAAATACCGCAATTGCTCTATCCAGACCATATGTGTAACGATCGGAGACTGACTTGTTTGCAGTAGTCTTGCATGAAGAAAATTGATTGGTTCGTAAGGTCTTTAGTGGCCCATTAACAATAAGCGACCATTAAATTTCCGTAGTTTTGAATAAGGTAGCAAGTTTCTTTAAAAATGCAAAGTTTTGCGTAAAAACAGTAACTGGTATATCCAAGTCACATGTGCAACGAGAGGAGACTGAAAAGTTCACAGTTGCCTGACGTGCAATAAATTAAGTGTAACGCAAGGTCTTTAATGGCCGATTAATAATAATCGACCATTAATTTAGCACAGTTTTGAAGAAGCAAACAAGTTTCTTTAAAAAATGTTATGTTTAGCATAAAAACCATAACTGGTATATCCAATCCATATGTGCAACGAGGAGACTGAATCGGTCCCAGTTGCCTTACATACAGTAAATTAAATGGTTAGTGGTATCTATCTATGTGCCAACTAATAATAATTAACTGTTAAATTTGCATAGTTTTGTAGAAGTTAACAAATTTTTTTAAAATAATTTATGTTTAACATAAAAATTTTAACTGCTACATACAACATACATGTGTAACGAACGGAGACTGAATTAGTTCGCAGTTGGCTTAGGTGAAGTAAATCAATTGGTTAGAAAAATCTTTAATGTTCGATTAACAATAATCGAAAATTTAATTTGCATAATTTTGAAAAAGCTAACAAGTTTCTTTAAAAAATTCTCAGTTTTGCATAAAAACCGTAACTGGTATATCGAAGCCACATGTGCAGTGAGCGGAAACTCAATAGTTCCCATTTGCCTTACCTGCAGAAAATTAAGTGGTTAGTAAAGTCTATTTAATGGCTAATTAATAATAATTGATAGTTAAATGTGCGTAATTTAAAAGAAGCTAATAAATTTCTTTTAAAAATGTTAAGTTGAGCATGAAAACCGTAACTGGTACATCCAAACCACATGTGCAACGAGTGGAGACTGAATAGTTCCCAGTTGTATTACGTACAAAAATTAAGAGTTTCGTAAGGTCTTTAATGGACGAAGAATAATAATCGATCATTAAATTTGCATAATTTTGAAGAAGCTAACAAAGTCTCTTTAAAAATGTTAAGTTTCGCATAATAACCGTAATTGGTATATATGGAAGTCACATGTGCAACCAGCGGAGACTGAATAGTTTGCAGTTGCCTTACGTGTAGTAAATTAAGTGGTTAGTAAGGTCTACCTAATGTCCGATTAATAATAACCGGCCATTAAATTTGCATAGTTTTGAAGAAGCTAACAAGTTTATGTAAAAGATTTTAAATTTAACATAAAAACGTAACTGCTATATCCAAACCACATGTGTAATGAGCGGAAATAGTTTGTAGTTGCCTTAAGTGCAGTAATTACGTCCAGTAATTGGTTCGTAAGGTCATTAATGGCCAATTAATAATAAACGACCATTAAATTTGCCCAGTTTTACAGAAGCTAACAAGTTTCTTTAAAAAATATTATGTTTAGCATAAAAAACGTAACTGGTATAACCAAGCCATATGTGCAACGAGGAGACTGAATAGTTCCCATGTGCCTTACATACAGTAAATTAAGGGGCAATAATCTACTGTTAAATTTGCATAGTTTTGAAAAAGCTAACTAGTTGTTTTTTAAAAATGTTACTATTAGCATAAAAACAGTAACTGGTATAGTCAAGCCACATGTGCAACGAGCGGATATTAAAGAATTCCCAGTTGCCTTACATGCAGTAAATTAAGGTTTACCTAATGGCATATTAACAATAATCGACGGTTAAATTTGCGTAGTTTTAAAGAAGCTAACAAGTTTCTATAAAAAATTCCAAGTTAAGCATAAAAACCGTAACTGATAAATCCCACTCACATGTGTAACGAGCGGAAACTAAATAGTTGGCATTTGCCTTACGTGCTGTAATGATACTTCCTGCAGATAGGGCTTTGAATAAGGATATTGGTTTCCACTTGTTTAGAACACAAATATGGTTTATCTGGAATATATACCATAAATGAAGCATTTTAACATATTAATACTTATTTTTATTCAATATGAATCAGATATTTTTAAAACAGTAATATTTCTTAAAGTTTATGTATATATAAAATAGAATTATTTAATATGCCAATTAATTCTATAATATAACTTATTCTACGTAACAAACTATATGTATACACCAAGTTTCTTCAAAATACTTCATATAATTTTTTAAATGCAATGCAAGCAAAAGTAAAATTTTAGAATATTGGAAAATATCAATTAAAGATAAAAGAACTTCCCTTTAAATGCAAAAGAATAATGATACATTTAATCAATACTTTACTTCTATTTCGATCTCCAAAAAAACAATTGTATCAAAACAAATAGAAAAGATTGTAGTATATTATATAAAGAAAAAAAATTAAAATTTTGAAATTTGAAGAATCTTTTGACTCCATAATATATCTGAAATATAGATTTTATACTCTATTAGTTTTCGCTTTCTAAACCAGTATCCAAACAAGATGGCAGTATATAAAATAAAATTTTTTAAACATCTAACATGTCTTTCTATAATATACATTATCCTTATTTTTAGAGCATTTCAAAACTTTTACCTTTTGCCCTGACTGTTTATAAAAAACTCTACAAAAACTCCGTACAAATTGAATTACATCATAAGACACTTCAAAAGAAATGTTAGCAAACACGAACTGTAATTTTTTACTTTTCTGATGGTTCGCAGCGGTATATAAGAGAACCCGAAATGGAATATAGTGTGATGCATGCAATTTTAATGAAGTAATGGAATTACATAGAAAACGGTAAAGCTTCAAAAGATATTTTAAAAGCATTGGTTCTCCGAAAGTATGAGTTATACATTCTTATCTCCATGTAATATTTGATTGTAGTTTTATCGTTTCTATTACTGCAGATTAATAAAGTAGAGTATTTTAAGGTAACAAGTTATATATGAAATACATAGGGAAGATATATAGGATTATCAGGAAATAAGTATATGTATATATATATATATATATGTATGTATACATGGATATATCTATATATATATATATATATGTATGTATGTATATCTATATATGTTTATATATATATATATATATATACATATATATATATATATATATATATATATATATATGATATATATACATGGATATATATATATATATATATATATATATATATATATATATATATATATATATATTATATATATATATATATATATATATATATTATATATATATATATATATATATATATATATATATATATATATATATATATATATATAATATATATATATATATATATATATATATATATATATATATATATATATATATATATATATATATATATATATATATATATATATATATATATATATATATATATATATATATATATATATATATATATATATATGTGTGTGTGTGTGTGTGTGTGTGTGTATATTCTTATACACCTATACATATATTAGATATATATTGTGGATACGTAGAGAATATATCTTTATAATATCATTTTTGTTACAGTTTTTCTAAAATTATCGAACATTTTCAAATGGTATCGGAATTCTACAAACTGTTATTCTTGCAATAAAACCTTCAATTCAATATTTTAGACAGAGATAGCCTCTTTGAATGTTTATTGAAAAAGAATGTTTCTTCACAGAGATCCTCTCTACGGAATTCATTTTCTTCTTCCGAAATGGACGAATCGGGTTTTAGAAAAAATAAAATTGTGATAATAACTTGTCTCCACTCGGGTTGTTAGGACCCTTTCAAACAGTTTTTGCCTTTTCGAGAACATGTTTAGGGAAATTCGTTGAATATAAAGCATTGAAATACTCCTTTTTTTCTTTGGTAAATATGTAATATTCTTGAATATCTTCTATAATATAGTTGTAGACTGTAAATTTATATTTTAGTTTTGCGAATTGGATGGAAATGTTTCCATGTATACATGTACACATATATAATATATATATATATATATATATATATATATATATATATATATATATATATATATATATATATATATATATATATATATATACATGAATATATATTATATATATGTATACAGGTATAAATATACAGGGTGTCCCAGAACGACAACATATACTCTGCACAGCTAGATTACTCATAGATAGGAATACATAAATAAATGTATATATGTATATATATATATATATATATATATATATATATATATATATATATATATATATATATATATATATATATATATATATATATATATATATATATAATATATATATATATATATATATATATATATATATATACATATATATATATATATATATATATATATATATAATATATATATATTTATATATATATATATATATATATATATATATATATATATATATATATATATATATATATATATATATATATATATATATATATATATATATATATATATATATATATATGAATATATATATATATATATAATATATATATATATATATATATATATATATATATATATATATATATATATATATATATATATATATATATATATATATATATATATATATATATATATATATATATATATATATATAATATATATATATATATATATATATATATATATATATATATATATATATATATATATATATATATATATATATATATATATATATATATATATATATATATATATATATATATATATATATATATATATATATATATATATATATATATATATATATATATATATATATATATATATATATATATATATATATATATGTGTGTGTGTGTGTGTGTGTGTGTGTGTATATTCCTTAGTTCAGCAGTGTCATTTAATAATTTAAATTTCAATAATTTATTTAATAAAATAGATTGTTAAAAAATTTACAACTTTTTTAGAATAAAAAAGACTGGCAATAACTTCCGAACTTTATCTACCTATTATAACTTTTGTACAATGCCACTCCAAAAAAGAGGAAATGTGGAATTGAAGCTTTTCATTCAACTTCCTTCTAGCACATATTTATATTTACTCACGTCTGATGTCAACAGTGAACTACATGTATCAAAGATTCGATCGATGTAGACGGCTGTCTATCACTTCGACTTGCATTAAAAAACTACTGCTCTTTTTTATGTATCGATTCTACGGACATGTAACGGATACGTTAAACAAATAAATCGATTAATGAAACTTTTTGGAAGCCATCAACTCGTTGTTGGTGTTTTGATGGGTATTTGCTAAAAAGTTGAGTTTCATATCTTTATTGGATAAAAATATGCACTAGATACTAAACGCAAAACAGCAACTTGAGATTTTTTGTATCACGGCTATGCTTAATTATAGAATAAACTTTAACACAAAGATATCCATACTTGCCAAAATGCATAAGTGTTTACTCTACACGAGTCAAATTAGAGAATCATGCATCTTTTTACATTATTTTACTAATAAATATTGAATGTATTTAATAATTTTATAATTCTTTCTCTCTCTCTCTCTCTCTCTCTCTCTCTCTCTCTCTCTATATATATATATATATATATATATATATATATATATATATATATATATATATATATATATATATATATATATATATATATATATATATATATATATATATATACATATATATATATATATATATTTATATATATATGTATATATATATATATATATATATATATATATATATATATATATATATATATATATATATATATATATATATATATATATATATATATATATATATATATATATATATATATATATATATATATATATATATATATATATATATATATATATATTCCTTAGTTCAGCAGTATCATTTAATAATTTAAATTTCAATAATTTATTTAATATAATAGATTGCTAATTAATTTACAACTTTTTTAGAATAAAAACGACTGACAAAAACTTCCGAATTTTATCTTCTTATTATAACTTATCTGTACAATGCCACTCCAAAAAAGAGGAAATATCGAATTGAAGCTTTTCATTCAACTTCTCTCTAGCACATATTAATATTTACTCACGTATGATGGCAACAGTGAACTACGTGTATCAAAAATTCGATCGATATAGGCAACTGTCTATCATTTCGACTTGCATTCAAACACTACTGCTCTTTTTTATATATCGATTCTACGGACATGGAACGGATACGTTAAAAGAATAAATCGATTACTGAAATTTTTTGGAAGCCATCAACTCGTTGTTGATCTTTTGATGGGTATTTGCTGAAAAGTTGAGTTTCATTGCTTTATTGGCTAAAAATATACACTAGATATTAAACGCAAAACATCAACTGGAGATTTATTGTATCACTGCAATGCTTAGTTATAGAATGTTTAATTCTCTTTAAATGAGAGTTACTGTTCCAATGTTTGTGGTTTGTGTTATAAGTTTGTTTTATGAAAAACATGACATGGAATTGAATTCGAAAATGCATACGGACAATGGTTTTGGCAAATTTTTTCCAGTAAAATTAAACCTTAGAAAAATGCATGTATTTCTCCTTTTTTAACACGCATAGTATTTAAAATTAAACGAAAGGCTATTTGCTTAACGAAGACAACAAAATAATAAAAGCAAATCTGTTTGTTTATTCACGCATGATACAATCAATGAAACAAACTTACAAATATATGTAACTTTACAATTAGGAATTTTCACGTTTTCTAATGTTAATTTTGAGCATTAGAAAACAAAAAAGTAAGCAGGAGAGTACCTATTTTTCGTTCATTTGGGGGTCTTATTAGTGATTTCTACTTTGTTTTATAGCGGTTGAGATTTAGTAAAATATAGATAAAACAGGAATATAAACCTAATTTTGACAGCTGGGTATTTTCTGCAGAGTGGAGAGATATGCCTAACGTATTAAATTACCTCTATATATTTGTGCATCATTCTAAACTCAAACACATATATCATCACATGTTGATCAATTTTAGAAATTTTGTGACGTTATTTGAATGCCAAATTGAGAGATTTAGTAAAATATGGATAAAACAGGAATATAAAACTAATTTCGACAGCTGAATATTTACTGCAGAGTTGAGAGATATGCCTAAATTATTAAATCACCTCTATACACTCTTATATATATCATTCTAAACTAAATCACATTATGATTAATTTTAGAAATTTTATGTCGTTATTTTAATGCTAAATTGTGAGATTTAGTTAAAACAAGATTATAAGGCTAATTTCTATATCTGAATATTTACTGTGATGTAGAGATATATACCTAAATTATTTAATCACCTTTCTATACTTTTTATGCATAATTTCAAACTAAAACACATATATCATCACATGATGATCAATTTTAGAAATTTTATGCCGTTATTTGAATGCCAAATTTTGAGATTTATTAAAATATGGATAAAACAGGAATATAAACCTAATTTTGATAGATGAATATTTACTGCAGATTTGAAAGATATGCCTAAATTATTAAATCACCTCTATATATTTGTGCATCATTCTAAACTAAAACACATATATCATCATATGATAATCAATTTTAGAAATTTTAGTCGTAATTTGAATGCCAAATTTTGAGATTTAGTAAAATATGGATAAAACAGGAATGTAAACTAATATTAATAGCTGAATATTTACTGCAGAGTTGAGAGATTTGCCTAAATTATTAAATCACCTCCATATATTTGTGCATCATTCTAAACTAAATGACATATATCATCACATGATGATAAATTTTAGAAACTTTATGTCGTAATTTGAATGCCAAATTGTCAAATTTAGTAAAATATGGATAAAACGGGAATATAAATCTAATTTTGACATCTGAATATTTACTGCAGAGTTGAGAGATATACCTAAATTATTAAATCAAATATATATATATTTGTGCATCATTCTAAACTAAAGTACATATATTATCACATGATGATCAATTTTAGAAATTTTATGTCGTAATTAGAATTCCAAATTTTGAGATTTAGTAAAATATGGATAAAACAGGAATATAAACCTAATTTTGACAGCCGAATATTTACTGCAGATTTGAGAGATATGCCTAAATTATTAAATCACCTCTATATATTTGTGCATCATTCTAAACTAAAACACATATATCATCACATGGTGATCAATTTTAGAAATTTTATGTCGTAATTTGAATGCCAAATTTTGAGATTTAGTAAAATATGGATAAAACAAGAATAAAAACCTAATTTTGACAGCTGAATATTTACTGCAGAGTTGAGAGATATGCCTAAATTATTAAATCAAATATATATAATTGTGCATCATTCTATACTAAAACACATATATCATCACATGATGATCAAGTTTAGAAATTTTATGTCGTAATTTCAATGCCAAATTTGGAGATTTAGTAAAATTTGGATAAAACAGGAATATAAACCTAAGCTGAATATTTACTGCAGATTTGAGAGATATGCCTAAATTATTAAATCACCTCTATATATTTGTGCATCATTCTAAACTAAAACACATATGTCATCATATGATGACCAATTTTAGAAATTTTATGTCGTTATTTGAATGCCAAATTTTGAGATTAATAAAATATGGATAAAACAGAAATATAAACCTAATTTTGACAGCTGAATATTTACTGCAGCTTTAAGAGATATGCATAAATATATTAAACCACCTTTATATACATTTTATACATCAATCTACAGCTGAACAATAATTCGCACACTTATCTAGGAATTTCTAATAAATAATTGTTTTCTCAATGTGTACATCATTTCAATCTATTTAATTCTCTTGAGATTTGTAGCTAATTAATCAAGTCAAATTCTACAATAAAATATAGTTAAGTTTCATCATTAGAATATTTCATGCTATTCTAATAATTTCTAAATATCAGTTACATATTATGGTATCATTAAACTTTAATCAACGTAATTAAATTAATTGAAAGGAAATTTATGTCTAACGCTCTTATTTACGTAACATTTAAGATATTTTCCAGCAGTCTGCATAGTTGTAATACGGGTTTCAATAAAAGTATTTATATGTCAACGCTTTTGTAAGTATTGAGGAAATATCCTGTATTAATAATTAGACGTAAACTTCAAACACGAAAATAAACTTCAAAGTAATATGCGTCAGTATAACATACATGTTTGCGCAACGATTTAATGCGACAAATGTATTCAATGACACTTCGGAATTCAAATTATAAAATAACACACTTGAACTTATTTGAACTAATATGTCTTTTCTTTTTTAATTTCTCCCCTCACAATGACATTTCAAAGAGCATATTTGGGTCAGGTAATATTTATTGAACGTATCATTTATTTTTGTTGCCATGGAAATTAAATTTTGAGTAATGTCAAACTTTTCATGCCGCCATTTTTGGCCATAATGGAATCTGCAAACAGTATTATATATTATGGTATTAAATTTAAGCTTATTAAGTATTTAAATTAGACGTCATTCAAGTCTATCGATGAAGAGGTTGTTTCATGAATATTACATAAACCACGATTCTGAGTAATTTGGAAGATCATGTTTGCCCATTAAATATTTAATAATGATTTAAATTCAATATAAAATATTCAATAGATATTTTCGTAATTTCTCAAACCCTGTCACAGAAAAAAAATTAAAACCATATTACTAATTAAATTATCTGAAAATCAAGAGTTCAGTGAGGTCGAAACATAAAACTCACAAATTTTCCTCTATTTGTTTTTTTTTTTGTATAAGACTATTGATTAGACAAAAAAATAGACAGAAATTGGTTTTTTGTCAATTTTTCTTCATTAAAGAACTTTAATAGCACTATATCACTGCAGAATACACTTTGAAATATTCTACTTTCATAATGATTTTTTTAAGTGAAGGCATTTAATAACTCTATATATATGGTATGCACATTAGATTTTTCTTCTTTCACAATGGTTTTTCTTCATTAAAGATATTTAATAACACTATACCATATGGTATGCACATTGAATTGTTTTATTTTCCCAATGCTAATTTTTACGAAAAAAATATTTAACAGATTATGTGACTCCAGTATATTCTTTGAAATATTCTACTTTCACAATGGTTTTTCTAAAATAAAGGATTTTAATAACACCATATCATATGGTAAGAACAATGGATTTTCTTCTTTCACAATAGTTTTTCTTCACTAAAGATATTTAATAACACTATACCATATGGTATGCACATTGAATTGTTTTACTTTTCCAACGTTAATTTTTACGAAAAATGTTTAACAGTACTATGTGACTCCAGTATATGCTTTTAAATACTCTACTTTCAGAATGGTTTTTCTAAAATAAAGGATTTTGATAACACCATATCATATGGTAAGCACAATGGATTGTTCTTCTTTCACAATGGTTTTTCTTCACTAAAGATATTTAATAACACTATACCATATGGTAAGCACATTGAATTGTTTTACTTTCCCAATGTTAGTTTTTAAGAAATAAATTTAACAGCACTATGTGACTCCAGTATATGCTTTTAAATACTGTACTTTCACAATGGTTTTTCTAAAATAAAGTATTTTAATAACACCATATCATATGGTAAGCAGAATAGATATTCTTCTTTCAAAATGGTTTTTCTTCACTAAAGATATTTAATAACACTATACCATATGGTATGCACATTGAATTGTTTTACTTTCCCAATGTTATTTTTTAAGAAAAAAATTTAATAGCACTATGTGACTCCAGTATATGCTTTGAAATATGATAAGCACATTGGATTGTTCTTCTTTCACAAAGGTTTTTCTTCACTAAAGAAATTTAATAACACTTTATCATATGATATGCAAACTGGATTGGTCTACTTACACAATACATTTTCTTTATTAAAGAAATTTAAGTATACTACAGTCGGACACATTTATAACGAGCTCAAAGGGGCAGTAGCATTTACTTGTTAAAAGAGAATGCTCGTAATAAACGAGTCATTAAGGCAGGCTTGCAACCAGAAGGGGAGGGGCATGGGAAGTCAAATGACTGAATTTATTTAAAATTTAATTTATACTTACTTTAATTACATTAATTAATTTAATTAAATAATTTTCTTAATTTAATGACAATTAACCCCTCCCCCCACCAACAAGAGAAAATTCCTAGTTGCGCTACAGTCTACAGTCTTAAAGGAAAGAAACAATAAACGGAAAAAAAGAAAAGATTCTTACCAAAACATTTATTTTTTTCATTAATCTACATATTTAAAATTGTAGTTTTACTGAACTCGTTCCCTGTGCTTTTGTTCTTCTTAGAAGACTCATCGCCCTGAAAACATCATCACTGACATCCCTAGCTTCCATAAAGGTCTGCCTTTTTTCAGTGAACTCCAACATCGTAAAATAAGTTGGGGGTTGTTCACTTTCTTTATATTCATCAGTGTAATCATCGCTTTCGTCATGTTTTTCCGCTGAATTCGCTAGTACGTCAGCTACAATATTTTCTGTGGTCAGTACATGTAAGGTCATCATTTCGTCATCGATGGATACATAGTTTTGAAATTCTTCTTTGGTCATTTCTAAATTTGCTGTTTGTATGGAATTGTCAACCTCTTCTTCCTCAGTGGATTGACCGTCTTGACAACTCTCCAATCCAGCCTTATGGAAACACTTGATGATGCATGTTGATGTGACATTTTCCCATGCATCCTTCATCAAATATATCACTTCCAGTACGTTGACATTGGTATTTGATGCTGTTCCACTTCTATCCCTTCGGTCCAGAATCATCAAAATCAGTTGCGTACGGAAGTGGCACTTGAAACTTCTTATGATGTATTGGTTCATATATAACAGATGTAGAATTTGGGGGAAAAATTCAATTCCACTGGATTAGTGACTCTTTCTATTGACATTGGAATGATGGAGGAATTTTCCATACAAAAGTATTAAACCACAAGAAAATAAAAGATGAGACAGAAAGATTAGAAAAATGAGAAAAAAAAAGACTTCAAGACAGAAAAATATTGCTCTCTAAACTCTTTAAAAGCGACTTTTGTTCCACAGACTTGACATTGATCCAACCAAATATTCTCGCTTCTATCGGTAAAACCGAGCTCGTTATAAACGAGTTCGACTGTATAAGACAGAAAGACTAGAAAAATGAGAAAAAAGACTTCAAGACAGAAAAATATTGCTCGCTAAACTCTTTAAAAGCGACCTCTGTTCCATAGACTTGACATTGATCCAACCAAATATTCTCGCTTCTCTCGTTAAATCCGAGCTCGTTATAAACGAGTTCGACTGTATAACACAGAAAGATTAGAAAAATGAGAAAAAAAAAAGACTTCAAGACAGAAAAATATTGCTCTCTAAACTCTTTAAAAGCTACTTCTGTTCCATAGACTTGACATTGATCCAGCCAAATATTCTCGCTTCTTTCAGTGAATACGAGTTCTCGTTAAATCCAAGCTCGTTATAAACGAGATCGACTGTATAAGACAGAAAGACTAGAAAAATTAGAAAAAAGACTTCAAGACAGAATAATATTGCTCGTTAAACTCTTTAAAAGCGACCTCTGTTCCATAGACTTGACATTGATCCAACCAAATATTCTCGCTTCTATCGGTAAAACCGAGCTCGTTATAAACGAGTTCGACTGTATAAGACAGAAAGACTAGAAAAATTAGAAAAAAGACTTCAAGACAGAATAATATTGCTCGTTAAACTCTTTAAAAGCGACTTTTGTTCTACAGACTTGACATTGATCCAACCAAATATTCTCGCTTCTATCGGTAAAACCGAGCTCGTTATAAACGAGTTCGACTGTATAAGACAGAAAGACTAGAAAAATGAGAAAAAAGACTTCAAGACAGCAAAATATTGCTAGCTAAACTCTTTAAAAGCGACTTCTGTTCCACAGACTTGACATTGATCCAACCAAATATTCTCGCTTCTCTCGATAAATCCGAGTTCTCGTTAAATCCGAGATCGTTATAAACGAGATCGACTGTATAAGACAGAAAGACTAGAAAAAAGACAAAAAAGACTTCAAGACAGCAAAATATTGCTCGCTAAACTCTTTAAAAGCGACCTCTGTTCCATAGACTTGACATTGATCCAACCAAATATTCTCGCTTACCTCTGTGAATCCGAGTTCTTGTTAAATCCGAGATCGTTATAAACGAGTTCGACTGTATAAGACAGAAAGACTAGAAAAATTAGAAAAAAGACTTCAAGACAGAAAAATATTGCTAGCTAAACTCTTTAAAAGCAACTTCTATTTCACAGACTTGCCAATAATCCAACCAAATATTCTCGCATCTCTCGTTAAATCCGAGCTCGTTATAAACGAGTTCGACTGTATAAGACAGAAAGACTAGAAAAATGAGAAAAAAAGACTTCAAGACAGAAAAATATTGCTCGCTAAACTCTTTAAAAGCGACTTCTGTTCCATAGACTTGACATTGATCCAACCAAATATTCTCGCTTCTCTCGGTAAATCCGAGTTCTCGTTAAATACGAGCTCGTTATAAACGAGTTTGACTTTATAAGACAGAAAGACTAGAAAAAAGACAAAAAAGACTTCAAGACAGCAAAATATTGCTCGCTAAACTCTTTAAAAGCGACCTCTGTTCCATAGACTTGACATTGATCCAACCAAATATTCTCGCTTCTCTCGTTAAATCCGAGCTCGTTATAATTGAGTTCGACTGTATAAGACAGAAAGACTAGAAAAATGAGAAAAAAGACTTCAAGACAGAAAAATATTGCTCGCTAAACTCTTTAAAAGCGACTTCTGTTCCATAGACTTGACATTGATCCAACCAAATATTCTCGCTTCTCTCGGTAAATCCGAGTTCTCGTTAAATCCTAGCTCGTTATAAACGGATTCGCCTATATAAGACAGAAAGACTAGAAAAAAGACAAAAAAGACTTCAAGACAGCAAAATATTGCTAGCTAAACTCTTTAAAAGCGACTTCTGTTCCACAGACTTGTCATTGATCCAACCAAATATTCTCGCTTCTTTCAGTGAATACGAGTTCTCGTTAAATCCAAGCTCGTTATAAACGAGATCGACTGTATAAGACAGAAAGACTAGAAAAATTAGAAAAAAGACTTCAAGACAGAATAATATTGCTCGTTAAACTCTTTAAAAGCGACTTTTGTTCTACAGACTTGACATTGATCCAACCAAATATTCTCGCTTCTATCGGTAAAACCGAGCTCGTTATAAACGAGTTCGACTGTATAAGACAGAAAGACTAGAAAAATGAGAAAAAAGACTTCAAGACAGCAAAATATTGCTCGCTAAACTCTTTAAAAGCGACTTCTGTTCCACAGACTTGACATTGATCCAACCAAATATTCTCGCTTCTCTCGTTAAATCCGAGCTCGTTATAATTGAGTTCGACTGTATAAGACAGAAAGACTAGAAAAATGAGAAAAAAGACTTCAAGACAGAAAAATATTGCTCGCTAAACTCTTTAAAAGCGACTTCTGTTCCATAGACTTGACATTGATCCAACCAAATATTCTCGCTTCTCTCGGTAAATCCGAGTTCTCGTTAAATCCGAGCTCGTTATAAACGAGTTCGACTGTATAAGACAGAAAGACTAGAAAAATGAGAAAAAAGACTTCAAGACAGCAAAATATTGCTCGCTAAACTCTTTAAAAGCGACTTCTGTTCCATAGACTTGACATTGATCCAACCAAATATTCTCGCTTCTCTCGGTAAATCCGAGTTCTCGTTAAATCCGAGCTCGTTATAAATGAGTTCGACTGTATAAGACAGAAAGACTAGAAAAAAGACTTCAAGACAGAAAAATATTGCTCGCTAAACTGTTTAAAAGCGACTTCTGTTCCATAGACTTGACATTGATCCAACCAAATATTCTCGCTTCTCTTGTTAAATCCGAGCTCGTTATAAACGAGTTCGACTGTATAAGACAGAAAGACTAGAAAAATGAGAAAAAAGACTTCAAGACAGCAAAATATTGCTCGCTAAACTCTTTAAAAGCGACTTCTGTTCCACAGACTTGACATTGATCCAACTAAATATTCTCGTTTCTCTCGTTAAATCCGAGCTCGTTATAATTGAGTTCGACTGTATAAGACAGAAAGACTAGAAAAATGAGAAAAAAGACTTCAAGACAGAAAAATATTGCTCGCTAAACTCTTTAAAAGCGACTTCTGTTCCACAGACTTGACATTGATCCAACCAAATATTCTCGCTTCTCTCGGTAAATCCGAGTTCTCGTTAAATCCGAGCTCGTTATAAACAAGTTTGATTTGATAAGTCAGAAAGACTAGAAAAATGAGAAAAAAGACTTCAAGACAGAAAAATATTGCTCGCTAAACTCTTTAAAAGCGACTTCTGTTCCATAGACTTGACATTGATCCAACCAAATATTCTCGCTTCTCTCGGTAAATCCGAGTTCTCGTTAAATCCGAGCTCGTTATAAATGAGTTCGACTGTATAAGACAGAAAGACTAGAAAAATGAGAAAAAAAGACTTCAAGACAGAAAAATATTGCTCGCTAAACTCTTTAAAAGCGACTTCTGTTCCATAGACTTGACATTGATCCAACCAAATATTCTCGCTTCTCTCGGTAAATCCGAGTTCTCGTTAAATCCGAGCTCGTTATAAACGAGTTCGACTGTATAAGACAGAAAGACTAGAAAAATTAGAAAAAAGACTTCAAGACAGAAAAATATTGCTCGTTAAACTCTTTAAAAGCGACTTTTGTTCTACAGACTTGACATTGATCCAACCAAATATTCTCGCTTCTATCGGTAAAACCGAGCTCGTTATAAACGAGTTCGACTGTTTAAGACAAAAAGACTAGAAAAATGAGAAAAAAGACTTCAAGACAGAAAAATATTGCTCGCTAAACTCTTTAAAAGCGACTTCTGTTCCACAGACTTGACATTGATCCAACCAAATATTCTCGCTTCTCTCGATAAATCCGAGCTCGTTATAAACGAGTTCGACTGTATAACACAGAAAGACTAGAAAAATGAGAAAAAAGACTTCAAGGCAGAAAAATATTGCTCGCTAAACTCTTTAAAAGCGACTTCTGTTCCATAGACTTGACATTGATCCAACCAAATATTCTCGCTTCTCTCGGTAAATCCGAGTTCTCGTTAAATACGAGCTCGTTATAAACGAGTTTGACTTTATAAGACAGAAAGACTAGAAAAAAGACAAAAAAGACTTCAAGACAGCAAAATATTGCTAGCTAAACTCTTTAAAAGCGACTTCTGTTCCACAGACTTGACATTGATCCAACCAAATATTCTCGCTTCTCTCGGTAAATCCGAGTTCTCGTTAAATACGAGCTCGTTATAAACGAGTTTGACTTTATAAGACAGAAAGACTAGAAAAATGAGAAAAAAGACTTCAAGACAGAAAAATATTGCTCGCTAAACTCTTTAAAAGCGACTTATGTTCCACAGACTTGACATTGATCCAAACAAATATTCTCGCTTCTCTCGGTAAATCCGAGTTCTCGTTAAATCCGAGCTCGTTATAAACGAGTTCGAATGTATATCATATGGTGAGCAAATTCGGTTGTTCAACATTTTATCTGCGCTGAAAACCCCAATGGATTTCGAACCATTACTATGGCAGAGAACTTTTTCTTGATGGAATTTACTTCGTGAACTTTTGCGAACTTTGTTTTTACATCTGTGGATAATGTTTTAGGATTACGGTGCAACGATGACGGACAACGACACATCGGCGGAGATTTTTGAGGATAAAACGGTGATTGATCAGCCGAAGGAAACTTCAATGATGAATAGTTTGATGACTAATAGTACAATGTGGACTTTACGGAAATTTGATCCTAATGGACCAGTGAATGTACAAAATTGGCTTAAGTATTTCGAGAAAAAAACAGCAGATTTAACGAATGAAGACCGTGTGAATATTATTTCGGACTATCTTGAGGGATCGGCCCTTGATGTTTTCATAGAAGAGGTCATCGAATTTACTGATTGGGACCAGATAAAATTAAAGTTTATTGAGCTGTTTGCTGAGAAGGAGTCAAGTACTTTATCCGACTTTACTGACCTTAAATTTATTCACTGCAAAGATTTGAAGGACTATTTCAATAAAAAGCTAACTATCGGAAAACGACTCGAATTGTCAACAACAAATTTAATAGACGGACTCACTGATGGTTTACCAGAAAGAAAGAAAGAATTATTTCTAATGAGAGACATTTCTTCTACCACGGAATGGTTGAGATTAGCGCAGCGTGTGGTAAAGCCTTTTCCGCAGCGGGGAGAGATGCCGAGAGAGCCGATTCGACATGCCGGACAAGATATGCCTAACTCATACGGATATGGCCGGGGCAACTTTCGTCAAAACAGAGGTGGAGGAAATCGCCAGCCCTACGTGAACAACCACAGCTGAGAAAATTCAACGATTGGCCATTTGTTCTCAACTGAGATGGTTGTCAATGGGAAAAATGTGAGTGTATTATTAGACACAGGTTCAAGCATTAATATCATGCCAAAAAGAATTTCGGACAAACTTGATTACTATGATACTGATTTAAATGAAAATGTAAACAAAATTACGATAAACACGATAGCAGGTAAGATTAAGCCTTCTAAAATTATTAACATAGACTCTAAAATTGGTCAAATTTGTAATAATATCTCATTTTTCGTTATTGATTCTCCTCTTAATTATTGTATTTTAAACAGCG
The DNA here is from genome assembly GCA_032207245.1 of Pardosa pseudoannulata. Classification (NCBI taxonomy): domain Eukaryota; kingdom Metazoa; phylum Arthropoda; class Arachnida; order Araneae; family Lycosidae; genus Pardosa; species Pardosa pseudoannulata. The sequence continues at coordinate 17,813,514 of CM063507.1, forward strand.
ACAGTATACAATTGTTTAACTTAAATTTAAATTTTGATGATTTTTGTGTGTACCAAAATAATGTAAATATTAGTAAAAATTTACCCGCAGAAAAATTTTATAGTAGTTACATATTTTTAACTTATGATGATGATGAAAATGATATTGTGTATTCTCATGATGCTAATATTGATAATTCTTGTACTAATTCTAATAATAGTTTTAAATGTGATGATCTATTGATTAACCATGAAAATTTTGAATTACATAATTTATTAAATGAGTATAGTAAAATATTTGCAAAAAATAAATATGATGTCGGATGCATCCGCATGGAAGCCCCTAGAATAATACTAAATTCGGAGTTACCAATAGCGCTTAGACCCTACAGAGCGTCTCCAAAAGATAACTTAGAGATCGAAAAACAAATAAAGGAACTCCTGGAAAAAAATATAATAAAGCCTTCTCATAGTCCTTATGCGTCACCAATTACTCTAGCTTACAAAAGAGATGAAAATTCTAAATCTAGACTTTGTGTAGATTATCGGAAGGTGAATGCCATTAGTAAACATGATTCCGAGCCTATTCCCCTTTTTGCAAATATTATTGATTCTTTGACACAAGCTGAAATATTTTCGACCCTTGATTTAGCAAGTGGCTATTGGCACATCAAATTAGATGAGAGAGACACCGAAAAATTAGCATTCACGTCTAATTTTGGATTATATGAATGGAATAGATTGCCTTTTGGATACCGGAATGCTCCGGCTATTTTTCAAAGGACTTTAAGACAAATTTTAAATAAGTATCAAATTAAATTCGCGCTGAACTATTTTGATGACATAATTATTTTTTCGAACTCTTTTGAGGAACATATAGAACACTTAAAGACTATATTCTCTATCTGTGAAAAAGAAAACATAAAATTAAAGTTTCTCAAAGTGTCAATTCGCGCAAAGAAAAATTAAGTTTTTAGGATATGAAGTAGAAAAAGGTAAATACTCTCCCAGTGATGCAAACATACAGGTAATCAAAAAACTTCAACCACCTAGAAATGTCAAAGACTTACAGAGATTTTTGGGAAGCGTAAATGTTTACAATAAATTTATTCCAAATTATGCAAAACTACGCGCACCGCTAAATAAATTATTAAAGAAAGAAGTAAAATTTGAATGGAATGAAGAATGCCAAAAAGCTTTTCAATATTTAAAAGATGCTCTTATTTCTAAACCCATTTTAACGATTTATAATCCTAATTACCCATGTCATATTTTTGTGGATGCTTCCGGTCAAGCGATTGGTTCAGTTATAAAACAATTACATCCTGATGGATCGCTACATCCCATTGCATATCATTCTAGAAAACTTAGACCTTATGAATTAAATTATGCTATAACAGAATTAGAATGCTTAGCTATAATTGATGCCGTCGATAAATTTTATTGTTACTTACACGGGACTCATTTCACAATTTACACGGATCACGCATCTCTCGTTTGGCTAAAAAATATCAAAAATCCGACAGGTAGATTGTTCCGTTGGAGTTTGAAGTTATCAATGTACTCGTTTGATATAAAATTCAAAAAAGGTTCAACAAATTATGAAGCAGATATGCTAACTAGAAACCCGATCTCCTACCATATGACTGTACGCGAACCACTTTTAACGCCGAAAGAGATAGAGCAACATCAAAATTTAGACAACGTTTACGGTGTAAACTATAGAAAATTAAATAATATTTGGACAGTTAAGAAACAAGGTTTAATCAAAATTGTAGTACCTTTCTCTTTAAGATTAAAACTATTGAAAAAAGCTCATAATGATTATGGACACCTAGGAGTCTCGGCAATGCTAAATTTAATATCTCCACAATATTATTGGATAGGTTTAACCAAAGATGTAAGCAACTTCGTGAAGCATTGTGAAGTATGCCAATTAAATAAGAAACCAAGACAACCCAGATTCGGCCTTTTACAAATTGTTACCTCCTACGAGCGATCCTTTTGAAATTCTTGCCATAGACACTGTTGGTGGTTTAAACTATTATAATTCAACAAAAAAATATCTGCACATTGTTATTGACCATGCCACTAGGTTTATTTGGACTTTCGCCTCAAAGAACGTTAACACCGATACCTATATTAACTGTTTAAGACAAATTTTTCGACATCAAATGCCTAAGAAAATTTTGAGCGATAGGAATGCTGCTTTTACATCATCCAAATTCAAACACTTTTTGAGTAATAATAATATTAAACAGCTTCTAACTACATCCCATAGGCCGCAAACGAATGGTAAAAATGAACGAGTAAATCAGACCTTGATAACTAGACTTAAATGTAAATTAAATTCATATCATGGTAACATTTCGTGGACCAAATTATTACGTGAAGTAACTGAGGACTATAATGACACACCCCTCACACTGTAACAAAATTTCCCCCTTCTTATTTAATGCATGGAAAATTACCATATCAAACCTTAATAGACAATCAGGAAATGTATCCTCCAATCGAAGAAGCTAGGAAAATTGCTAGACAGAGGACTATAAGAAATCATGAAATAAATAAAGAAAGATATGACACCCATTTCAAAGAATCTAAATTTAAAGTAGGTGATAAAGTAATACTAGAAAGTTTCTCATATCCAAACACTCCAAAGCTGAATCCAGTGTTTACGGGACCCTTTGTAATTCTAAAGCGACTTTCAAGTGTAAATTTTGAGATTAACAAACCCAATCCTCTTACTAAACAAGAAAGTGAAATAGTTCATTCAACTAGACTAAGACATTTTAATCCTGCAGAAAATTTTAAATTAAATGTTAGAAAAACTAAAATTCCAATTTGTAATCAAAATTATCCCAAGACAGAGAAAATATAACATTTTTATTTTTAAAATTGGTGTGAAACTTTTGTGTGTTAACTCCCAGGTTAATTTAATAATTTGGTTAGGAATTTAAAAATTTTGATTTTGGGCGAATTTACATAGCATTTTGTGATGTGGGATTTTTTAAGAACGAAGTATATAAAATTATTAAAATTTGATAGCACGAGAGAAGGAAAAACTTTCAGTCCAACGAATGGAGTGTCTGTGACCTTGGTCAATAGAGACATTGGAAAGCGGAAAAGCACTTGAACATTGAAAATTTTGATTGTGACCTCTAAATTATCATGACGTGGCAGTTTCGGTTCGACCTGAATTACAGGAGTTTTTAAAATGCTTTCATGTGATGTTCGGACGCAAAATGTAAGAGTTGTTTTGACTGTACAATTGTGAACGGGATTTATACAGTAGTAAACAGATGTGTCGACACTCGTGAGTTGAATTGTTGTTTTGATACTTTTGTTGAGTGTGTTTTGGGATTACGGGTTTGATTTGAAGGACTGCTCTGATGATTACGAACTTGACGATTCTAGATATCTGTGTTTTTTATATTTTATTATAGTATTCACTTTTTATATTTAGCCAATTTGCAATTCATCGTTTTTGAGTTTTGCTTGTTATTAATTGCAGTGAATCTAAAAAAATAATCAGTTTGAAATATTTTTATGACTTTCATATTTTACTATTATTTCTAAACATATGTTTTTTGAGAATCTTGATAATATAAATTTTGGACATAGTAACTTTGAGATCCTGCTTTCTAAAAGTGAATTGCAAAAAATTATTTGATTTAAAGTGTTCAAGTATCTTATATTTTTACATTTTTATATTCGTAGTTTCTCATAATAACTATAAATGTGTTTTTTATCCTCTGAATTCATGGTGTGTTATTTCAAAAATCGTAAGTGAATGTTTACAATACAAGGAATATCTAATTTGATTAATTAGGAGAATTTTCATAGAATAGGTAATGTTTTCATTTTAAGTATGAAAATTTGATTGAAATTTAAGAGATAATGCAGTTTTTACGTCTAAATTCCTAATGAGAAATAAATACAGGGTAGTTAAAACTTACAAACGAACAATGTTGCGAAGAGAAGTTCAGTTTGATTTTCAGTGTGGAATTAAAAATTTTCTAATATTTAACTCCGGAGAGACCCTCTGCAAAGTCAAGGGATAGCTTAGGCGAGTCCTTTGTCGTTTTTGCTCTTCAGCTTCCTCTAGGTCATGAACGGTCATCCCGTCATCGCCTTCGAGGCAAGCCCCTTCCACTCTCCGAGATATTTTTGAAGTTCAATCTGATTATTGTGTTTCGGGTTTTTCACACTGAAGATGAGTAAAGTTGTAGCTGATCAAGATGTGGGAAACTGTTACCCGCATACCTCTGATCTTTGGTAGAGAAAAAAAAAAGGTTTCAAAATGTTGTTCACAAATGTCATAACGTTGGAGAGCCCTGTCACAAAAACAATAGGTAGTCGCCTCCCACTGAGGGATGAACCTTTTGTCGTTTTGTGTGAGCACCCTCGGGGTCACTAACAATTTTCACGTTGGTCACCACAGAGGACAGCCATTTTCCTTCTCCAAAGTTTATTTCAGTAAAATTTTAATAAAGCATAATTTGAACATTTTGAGTTAAGTTTTGCTTAGGAAAAATATTGAATTTCATAATGATAAACTTTCTTAAATACTTGTTTACTGTAAACCTTCATTTGCGTGTATTATTATGTTTCTGTTTATATTCATTGCATATTATCTTTTCATTATTTAGTTGTTTAAATATTGATTCTGTATAGAGATTTTGTGATGGTGCAGGAGAGTCAGAGGAACGGTATAACTTGATAGATTTAAATTTTGATGTGATGGTGTGGAATTACTTATGATGAGTTACAGACCAAGCTTCTGACTCTGTAACCCTGATGTCTCCAATTCTGACACACTAGAAAGACAGTTCTGACTCTTCTACACTAAATTTATTCGTTTAATGTTACAATTTCTTGTAAAAAATTTTGATAATCATATATTTGTACTATTATAAGTTGTGAAAATGTCACCCATCAGCGAGACGATTTTCTCTTTTTTCGGGGGGGATCTGTAATATATCAAAATTATTTAACTTTAATATTTCTTCAAAAAACCTCCTCTCTTCCATTTTAATTCATCTAAATATCTTTATCAGCCTCTAAATGGTTTGGTCAACGAAGTATTTTCCACTTAACATTCCTTTCTGTCATAAAACTGTAAACTTTCTGTCTATACAGCAATTTCCCAGGTGTTGGCGGAACATGTGTTCGCGTTTTGCTGATATTGCAGTCAATTCGCTTATTAAGCTGTTTTTGTTGTGGGAAAATTCTTGTTGTCAGCGCTCTTGGGTGTACTTGTGTGAGAGCAGAGTGAACTCTGTGGCTTTTGATTGTGTATTGTCCAGAAGGACAGATGGTTGTGTTGCCGCTCTGAAATAAAGTTTTAAATTAGACTTCTGAGTTCTCTTGAATATGAGACCCGACTGCATCTTTGTACTTTATGAATGCTAGCTGTTGAACTTTCTCCTTGTGAAGGAGTTTTTATAAAAAATGGATTACATATATATATACATATATATATATATATACATATATACATATATATATACATATATATATAATATATATATATATATATATATAATATATATATATAATTATATATATATATATATATAATATATATAAATACTGTCGTATTTTCTTATATGTAATTCAATATAAACTTGATATCTACCGAAACTTTATAAAAATTTTATAAATTTTTTTATTCCATACAATATTAAATAGACATGTATATATGTATATAGTCAGAAATTTATTTTTTAGATATGAAAACAGAAGGATTATATAAATAATGATATATATGTATGTATATATATATATATATATATATATATATATATATATATATATATGATATATATATATATATATATATATATATATCATATATATATTTGTGTTATATGTGTGTGTGTGTATGTATTTTGTGTTTTACAGAATTATTTAATATTTACATGTACATCATAAATAATAGTGTAAGCAATAAATAACTGTTTTCTCATTGAATTTTCGTTTACTGGATCAGAAACTGGTAGAAAATTCAATGTGAAAGAATTTTAACGATATAACATTACTTAAAATAACTCTTCGAAAAGCCATTTCCGTAACAATTGACGAAATGACTTTAAAAATGGCCGAGAAAGAATTTGGAAAGTAAGTACCTCCCCATAACTTTTACCAGCTATTTATTGGATTAACAGCTATTTATAGGAAACTTAAAGAAGGACACAGAAGTATTTTTTATTTAGTGGCTGAAATTTTATGGAATTACTTTGTATTGAAAGTTAATTATTTTATTTTAAGTGTAACACATTTAATGCAGTTAATTTTCACAGTGTATATAGTTAAAAATGCAATGAATTAACTTTCTACAATAGGATGCAAAATATAGATTTCTGTGCTATGTATTAATATGTATATCTGTGTATGTGTGGGTGTGTGCATGTATAAGTTTATACATATATACGAATTTCTAGGTGTCAGATTCTGAGTGATGAAATTGTGATATCGATCAATTTGGTTACTCATGCACTGAACTACACTGGTGTGGAAAAATTAAGCAGCATGTGGGTTTTTTGCCATAAATCTACGAGAAATCATCTGAGAGACATGAAATTCAGAAATGAGAGTATTATGTAAAGGATGACAACAGCATCGGAGCTGAAAAAGGAATACAATTCATACGGTATGGAATCAAACAAAAACAATCATTATTGAACTCATAGTATCGTGACTATAAAGAGGAAGATCAAAAAGCAGAAGATCTTTAGTATGGGATATGCCTTACCCTAACTGAAATGGTTGCCTCGCACCGTCTCCGCATACTCAGCGTCAGCTGCTCCAACATTTATATCTGTTGGAGTGCCCATTCGGCAATTAGCATCTGTGTGAGTTGTTGAGTGTTCTCCGTAGCATAAAAGCTTGCTGCAATGCGTCTCAACAAGGAATCCATATAGATATATAATATATATATAAATATGTATGTATATATGTATATATGTGTAATATATATATATATATTATATATATATATAATATATATATATATATATATTATATATATTGATCGCATTGTAAAAACCGTCAAAGTCTAAATAAATTTTAT
>CM063507.1:17828066-17830566 GCA_032207245.1 Pardosa pseudoannulata
ATTAGTCGATTCCAAAAAGTAATTTTGGTTTTTTTTTTAACCAACGTTGAAACAACGCTTTTCTAATGAACAAGGAGATTTCATCTGAATCTGAATGCAATTTACATAGAGAATCGTCTAAGTAACCGAAACAATTATCTTTTCTTCGAATCTAGACTGTGAGTAAAAATAAATTGAAAAAAAGATACAAATTCTGCTGTCATTATACCAAAGTTGTTTTCGTCTTCAGAGATATAACAAAATGTTAAATTTAGCTGTATTTGTATAGTAAAATGGTGTAAACTTATTAAAACACTAGCATATAACCCGTCATATAAAGGTATTAGCAAACTTTTCCAGAATTGCAAAGTTCCCTATGACTTAAGCAAAAAAAATAGTTAGTTTTTTGGCTGAGAATTATCTGGTTCATGCTCAATAATTTGCTTATCTTCCTACTCTTCTAAAGTCTTCAAATACTGTGAATACAGTTTCGAATCACAATCATTTAGTCAAACCTTGTGTTTATAACCAAGCAGACAAATGAACAAACTTCTTAATTTTCAAAGATATATAACTCAAAAGACTTTAAAAAAATGATTTGTTGTTAATACCAGTGATAAAAATTTCATTGCAACAAAAAATAATCGATGATTAAATTTAAAGTTATCACATATGTACCTAATCTACAATTTAAGCAAAATATAAAAGACAATTATTTTCGTCATATCTAAATTCAGTGATAAAACGTATGAAAATAATGCAGACGATATTTAAATAATTTATAAAAAAGAAATGATTCATGTTCATTTAGTCAAACCGTGTGGTTATAAACAAACACAGAAACGAACAAACTTCTAAATTTTCAAAGATATATAACTTAAAAGACTTTTATAAAAAGGATTTATTGTTGATACCGGTAATAAAATTTTCATTGCAACAAAAAATATTCGATGATTAAATATAAAATTATCATATATGTTCCTAATCTACAATTCAAGCCAAATATAAAAGAAAATTATTTACGCCATGCCTAAGTTCAGTGATAAAAAGTATGAAAATAATGCAGACGATATTTAAATAATTTATAAAAAAGAAATGATTCATGTTCATTTAGTCAAACCGTGTGGTTATAAACAAACACAGAAACGAACAAACTTCTAAATTTTCAAAGATATATAACTTAAAAGACTTTTATGAAAATGATTTGTTGTTAATACCGGTGATAAAATTTTCATTGCAACAAAAAATAGTCGATGATTAAATTTAAAATTATCCCATATGTACCTAATCTACAATTTAAGCCAAATATAAAAGAAAATTATTTACGCCATATCTAAGTTCAGTGATAAAACGTATGAAAATAATGCAGACGATATTTAAATAATTTATAAAAAAGAAATGATTCATGTTCATTTAGTCAAACCGTGTGGTTATAAACAAACACACAAACGAACAAACTTCTTAATTTTCAAATATATATAACTTAAACGACTTTTATGAAAATGATTTATTGTTAATACCGGTGATAAAATATCCATTCCAACAAAAAATAATCGATGGTTCAATTTAAATTTATCCCATATGTACCTAATCTACAATTCAAGCCAAATATAAAAGAAAATTATTTACGCCATATCTAAGTTCAGTGATTAAACGAGTGAAAATAATGCAATCGATATTTAAATAATTTATAGAAAAGAAATGATTCATGCTCATTTAGTCAAACCGTGTGGTTATAAACAAACACAAACATGAACAAACTTCTTAATATTGAAAGATATATAACTTAAAAGACTATTAATAAATGATTTGATGTTAATACTGGTGATAAAATTTTTATCGCAACAAAAATAATCGATGATTTAATTTAAAATTATCCCACATGTGCCTAATCTATAATTTAAGCCAAATATAAAAGAAAATTATTTACGCCATATCTAAGTTCAGTGATAAAAAATATGAAAATAATGCAGACGATATTTAAATAGTTTATAAAAAAGACATGATTAAGGAATGTTAAAGGAATGACGTCATAGTGCTAGAGAAAAAATGTTATCTTTACCTGTTTATTATGGGATAAATTGAGGAATGCAATAGCCTGCTCTTAACCGAGGAAAATAGTGCTTGAAATAATGGCATTAAACACTCGAAAAGGCGGGAAGGGGTGGATTTTGAATGTTTTTAAAACCTGCTTTGAATTTTGCTAGTGCTAACTCATTGAATATGGACGTTTCTATCCATTCCAGGTCACATCACTCTATGAATTCGAGGACAAATTAACAGATAACTTAGCCTATTATTATATAGGGGATGTATTAACATGGCTATAAATGTACAATACAAAAAATATAAAAGCGCTGAAATGTCTGATTTGTCTGTGATGTCTGAAAAGACAAAGGTATTATACGTTTGCAGTCTCAAGACTATACAGTCTTTATAATCTCCAATTGTATGATTTTTATAAGTTTAAAGACATAAAAAAGTACGGTATTGTTGTCACAAATTGGTTTAAATTTTATAA
>CM063507.1:17835566-17838066 GCA_032207245.1 Pardosa pseudoannulata
CAACAAAAAATAATCGATGATTAAATTTAAAATCATTGCATATGTACCTAATTTATTATTTAAGCATAATATAAAATAAAATTATTTACGTCATATTTAAGTTCAGTAATAAAATGTATGAAATTCACAAAAATTAAAACCCGTTAAGAAATTGAAATTTTTTAAAAGTGGATTTTATTATATAGTAAAATCCGACCGTTTGGTTGAAATTTCTTCCAAATATAATTTAAATATATTTTAATCTCCCACATATTCCCAATTATAAAGGGTGTGGCGATATCTAAGGTATGTGTACAACTTTATATTTGTTAATTCAAACAGTACATTTAAAAAAAAACTACTTTCAAAGTGTACACAAATCAAAACAATGAGAAATTGAAATTTACTTACTCGAAAATTAACAGTAGAAAAATGAATACAAAAAATGAAATTTTCACATAAAACTGAAACAAAATTACTACTTTATTCTGTTCATTAAAGCTTTAAGAGTAAAATATTTTAAAATTCTCAAAAATTAAAAACTGTTAAGAAATTGATTTAAAAAAAAAGGATTTTATCATATAATAAAATCAGACCCTTTGGTTGAAATTTCTTCCAAATATAATTTAAATATATTTTAAACTTCCACATATTCCTAATTATAAAGGGTGTGGCGATATGTAAGGTATGTGTGCAACTTAAAAGTATTTAGATTTGTTAATTCAAACCGTACATTAAAAAATATATACTTTAAAAGTGTACACAAATCGAAACAATGAGAAATTGAAATTCATTTACCCGAAAATTAACAGTAGAAACATGAATACAAAAAACTAAATTTCAACATAAACTTGAAACTAAATTGCTACTTTATTGTGATAATTGAAGCTTTAAGAATAACAGATTTAAAAATTCACAAAAATTAAAACTTGTTAAGAATTTGAAGTTTTTAAAAAAGTGGATTTATTCGTATAGTAAAATCAGACCATTTGGTTGAAATTTCTTCCAAATGTAATTTATATATATTTTAATCTTCCACGTATGACCAATAATAAATGATGTTGCGATATATAAGTTATGTGTGCAATTTAAAATTATTTAGATTCGTTAATTCAAACAGTACATTTTAAAAAATGACTTTAAAAATGTACACAAATCGAAACAGTGAGAAATTGATATTCACTTACATGAAAATTAAAAGTAGAAACATGAATACAAAAAAAAAACTAAATTTTAAATAAGAGAAAAATATTTTTAAATTCACAAAAATTAAAATCTGTTACGAAATTGAAGTTTTTTAAAAAGTGGATTTCATCGTATAGTAAAATCAGACCCTTTGGTTGAAATTTCTTCCAAATGTAATTTAAATATAGTTTAATCTTCCACATATGCTCAATTATAAAAGGTGTGGTGATATGTATGGTATGTATGCAACTAAAACGTATTTAGATTTGTTAATTCAATCAGTACATTTAAAAAAATACTTTAAAAGTAAACACAAATCGAAACGATGAGAAATTGAAATTCACTTATCCGAAAATTAACAGTAGAATCATGAATACAAAAAACTAAATTTCAACATAGACTTGAAACTAAATTACTACTTTATTGTGTTAATTGAAGCTTTAAGAGTAAAAGATTTAAAAATTCACAAAATTTAAAACCTGTTAAGAATTTAAAGTTTTAAAAAAAGTGGATTTTATTGTATAGTAAAATCCGACCATTTGATTGAAATTTCTTCCAAAAATAATTTTTAAAATATATTTTATTCTTCTACATATGCCCAATAATAAAGGGTGTATGTTATTCTATATGTAAGGTATATGTGCAACTTAAAAGTATTTAGATTTGTTAATTCAAACAATACATCTTTAAAAAAATGACTTTAAAAGTGTACACAAATTGAGACAAAGAGAAATTCAAATTCACTTACCCCAAAACCAACATTAGAAACATAAATACAATAAACTAAATTTTCAGAGAAAACTGAAACTAAATTACTACTTTATTCTGTTCATTAAAACTTTAAGAGTAAAAGATTTTAAAATTCACACAAATTAAATACTATTAAGAAATTGAGGTTTTTCAAAAGTGGATTTTATCGTATAGTAAAATCAGATCCTTTGGTTGAAATTTCTTCTAAATATAATTTAAATATATTTTAAACTTCCACATAATCCCAATTATAAAGGGTGTGGTGATATGTTAGGTATGTGTGTATCTTAAAAGTGAAGAAAATTTGATAATAAACAATATTCTTTATCCATTAATCTTACCACTCCCTGATTCTCTGAAGAATTGAGCTGTCATATATAATACAACTTAAAATGTTTAATTATTTTAGAAATGACTTGTGTTTAATTTTTAACGGTAAGTATGTAAAACGTTTAAAGATAATGATTTCAAGTCTGAAATATTTTCACCGTTCGTCTACGTGTTGATTAATAGCATTGAAGTGCTTTCTGTTGTTCATTTAAAATGTTCTTCAAAGATATATAGAGGGTGTCCCAAAAGGTCGTTA
>CM063507.1:17853066-17855566 GCA_032207245.1 Pardosa pseudoannulata
TTAAAGATTGATAAAAAAAAGATTGTTTTTTGTAGGATAAAAAGCCCTAAAGTCAAGAAAAAAGGATTCTGTTGGAATGTGTTTGGAAGAATTGTAGTAAAAGAGAAAACAAGTCTACCATTGGATACACATAAATTAACGTTTATTGTTTTGGTTTGGTTTGGTTTGGAGTGCTGGATTTTTGCAACATGAGGGTTAATGAGACTGGTATTTACAGCTTAAAGCCGATTCCGAACGGCTACGTACATCCATGTTTTTGTGGGATTTGAACCCATGAACTCTGGTACCGAAGGCCAGTACCCTAACCAATAGGCCATCTTTCGGCTTTGATTGTTATGTTTGGAATTACAAAAGTTAAAGATGATTATTTGAATTTTGTCAGTACAAAAACATCATAATAGATGTGTTTTCCAGATAATTGGGTTTTGAAATTGCATGATAAAATTCCAGAAGAAATTTTTCAAGCCATAGTTAAATATTCAGTAAATAAAATAATATAATACAATAATCTTAATATAGGCCATGTAACGTCACGTGATTTTCGGGTAGCGTGCGTGTGTCAAAGTGGTTATGACACGACTTAGAGCTTAGAACAATAACAACGTTTATTCTTGATTAAAATGGAGCTATGTACAATTTTTTCGAATAGAAATCACAGGGTTCAGGTGAGCTGGTGCGGACCTAAAACTCCCAGGTTCAAGGCGAACCTAAAAAAAAACAATCTGCGGACAGCTGCCGACAGATACCGTTGTACAGCGGTACAACTGAGTTTCTTTGAATCCCACACCAAACTGGAGAAAAGCTCTCCAAAAAGGACAGTCCGCTACAAATCGAACCTCTCTTAGTTCTCTCCTGGGGACTCTCTAATGCGAAAAACTCACGCCACCTGACGTCACCTTTCGGCTCTTCACATTGGCTTTTTCTTCACCCGTCACCTTCCTGGTAGCCTCTGATTGGTTCCTTCGTTGGCCCCTTAAAGTGTGCAATTTCGTCTTTGAGTCAGTTCTTACAATCACCTCGGACATCTTAAGACGTGGTCGAATCGAAAACCTTTTGTAGTATAGTGTCAAAAACCCAGACAGAATGTCGCCTTGGCTTTAACAAAACCTCTTTTTAAACTTATAATGGTATACCTTAGTTTTCATTACCTTTATATCTAACTATGAGTGCAACATCATTAAAAATTATCCAAATTTAAAGCTTTTAGGTTATTTACTCGTAAATACTATCAAAAGCATTCATAATAATTTCCAACAAAATATTTTAAGAACTTTTTGAGAAATTACATTTCAAGTTTCAACATTTTATTAAAAATACCGTTCTGAGAAAAACGTATTTGAAGTTTATGAAAGCAATTTTAACTATTAAAAAATTAAAAAGCATGTTTAAAATTCCCCATGTTTGATTGCTTCAAAACTTTCTAATTGCCAAGTTGCAAATTATTAAAAATACTAGAAACATAATTAAACGAATCTTCATGAAAATTTAAAAAGTTTTGTCCAAAAAAATGCTCTATAAAACGCTTTAAATTCACAACTTCCGGTTCCGATGTCGCTCTTTCCATTTTGTTTTGGCAGCTGTCACTCATGTTTAAACCACTGTAACTTTTCTTTAAAATGTGGTGTAGAGACAAAAAAAAAAGACAGATTTAGAAGCCTAAAAGTTGAAATTTTATAATAGAGAAATAAAAAAATATGATTTTTGACAAAAAATTACCTTTTTAACGTAGACGGATACCTTAAAAAGCTTATAATAAATAAATAATCAATAAAGAGACATTGTATTCTAATAATTAATGAATAATATTAATTATACGATAACATATTTTAGCATAAATATTTAGTGACTGATAACCACTATATTAAGTCTAATATTAAACCGGAATGAATCACAAAATATTTTTGGGAAATAGGCTATTCTACTCAGAGTAGCATTATACATACAGAACACAATCTGCTTGGTGGTCAAATATGTCCGACTTTTTAGTTTTGCATTTCAAAAATTACATCTTCCTTGACTTCACGAGTCGTAAACAATGAATTGGGTAAAAAGGGGAAACTGCCCGTAAAACTGATATCGAATTTTCCCTAATGAGAGGCTTTTGTTCGGATGAAAGAGACACAGGTCTCCCTTTTCACAGGACTAGGTGATTAAGTGAGTTATAGATGAATAGAGAGTAAAAGTGTGGTTTAGGTTTATTTTTTTTTTCGGAACTTTTAAATTGCAGATAGGAGGATGTCTATTGTTGAATGTAAATGTAACGATCTGTTTGTTAAATATTATACTTTACAGACGAAAGCAGTTTTTATTAGTTATAGCAGACAGTTACAAATCCATTGTGAAGAGTGAAAAATTGATTTTTTTCCGTTTTTACATGTATGGCTAGTTACGAAAATAATTCGTACAGTATATCAGCTCCAAATTTTTTCAATCATCTGAATCAATTGTGATTGTTTGTTAAAAAGTCAAACATTTTAAGATTTCTGTAGCAAAGTACCAT
>CM063507.1:17865566-17875566 GCA_032207245.1 Pardosa pseudoannulata
TTATATTTGTATGTATGTATATGACTGAAAAGATAAGAATGTGTCATGTAAATTGAAAGATATATAAAACTGAATTTCTAACACAATTACATAACAAAAGCTATACCACATTTCTCATTATTTACTCTTGTACATTCTCTAGAATTCTGGAATACGATATTTAAAATCTTTATATATATATATATATATATATATATATATATATATATATATATATATATATATATATATAAAATATATATATATATATATATATATATATATATATATATATATATATATATATATATATATATATATATATATATATATATATATATATATATATATACATGTATGTATATAAGTATATATATACTTAAAAAGTATTTAACTTTTGACTTTAGTGAATATAAATAAATGGATATAATTTATAAAAAACAACATTTACTGCAATAATTCATTAATTATTAATAAAAAACAAACAAAACAGTTTCTATCGAATAGAATTTAAAAAATAATAATGTGCATACTGTTAGCAATATGAAGTGCCTGGCCCTATTTTTATTTTATTCTTTCTATGCAAATGTGCATTCGACTCTATTTAATTCGAAACGCAGTAAAAGAAATACTGTGTATGCAAATAGATTTTAATGAAAGTTTTTAGTTTTCTGCGGAGTATCACTGCCATATAAAAGGCCCGTGTAGTGTATTGAAGCGGGGCTGATCAAATGTAAGCGCTGTGATTGTTTGATTTGGTTAGCTGTAGCAAGTGTGGCTTAAATCAGTGTTTACTTTACTTTGTAAGTAAGATATTTATGTCTTGTTTAAATAATAAATAGATGATTTTAACGAAGCTTTTTAGGTCTTATCATATTTTTATGCTGCACCTAGTCACATACATCAATTCCATTGCTATCATTTGTATAAATGCACTCTGTGTTACTGGTAAGAAGGTAACACATACTATTTACCGAGTTTAGTCTTTTCACAGATTCGACATTTCACCAAGAATTTATCACGTTAGAAGTATAACTGATAATGATTGTGCCATGATTGCATTTACCAATTAGAACATTGAATATTAAACTGAATCGTAATTGTAGCAAAATATATCGCGTTATTACGGCTACCGAACAGTTTGGTTCATTCCCCTTTGAAATTGCCAAAGTCGTCATTTTGATAGGTCTTGGTTCAAATAGGTATAGATCATGCTGTTTATGTAAATAAAAGTGGGTTACTGGAAATCGAATAGAAATATTTAACTTTTCTTATATTTCATTAAAAGCCTTGTCATAAAATTCTAGAAAAAAAACTCATCAATTCTTTCAGCAATACATTTGAAAACCATCAAAATGACGGTCTTGTTAATTCTAGTGTTAAACCAATAGACGAGTTAATTTGACCCAGAATTTTCTTAAGCAATATATTTAAACCGAAAGTTTGCAAAAAGTTTCTGAGGGCAATATTTTACATTGCAGTTACAAAAAGTTCCTGAGAGTTGTAACTTCATATGAGACATACTATGTAATTTCTGACTGGTTCTTTCATTTGGTAAATTCGTTTGCATCCTTCTAGTAGAATTTTAAATGTAATTTGTATAAAAATGGGAAAGACTTATCAAGTAAATTATGTAGAAAATACACTCAAGGGACAAAACATTATGGCCACCTGTCAATAACAAATTAGCCCACCATTAGCGCGCAACATAGCTTCAACCCGCCTTGGCATGGATGCCACAAGTCCTTGGTAGATGGCCGGAGACTGATTGTACCAGATGTTTAAACCAATGGTTACGCAAATCCGAGGTATTGCGAATGGGTGGTCTTTGAACTCTGAGCTGCCGTCCCATGACATCTCAAATGTGTTCTATCGGATTGAAATCCTGTGCGTTAGGCGGCCAGGACATTAACTGGAATTGAGCATCATGTTCCTGGAACCACTCCAACACAATTTTAGCCTTGTGACACGGGCGTTGTCCTGTTGGAACATTCCATTTCCAGCTTTAAAAGCAGAGGCCATATAAAGGTCCGCTGTCCGCAATGATGTTCAGATACCCTGTAGCATTCATGGTCTGCTCTACCACAATCACGGGTCCTAAAGACGCCTAAGAGAACGCTCCCCAAAGCATAATACCGCCACCACCGGCCTGTGTAAGACCTACTGTACATTGACAGAGCAAATGATAGCCTGGTAGACGGCGTATCATGACACGGCCATCGGTGTGATGAATGACAAACCGTGATTCATCTGACCAGGTAACTCTCTCCCACTGATTTATGGACCAAGGTGCGATGTTCCCTGGCCCAGCGTTGAAGCAGTTGGAAATGACGCTTGTTCAGCAAAGATACAGGAGTGGGACGTTTTCTGCGTAGTAGTAACAACTGTAGATAGCGAACAACCCACTAGTAGTGCAGTTTCGGAAATACTTGTTCCGAGCGTTCGAACCATTACAATCTGCCCTCTATCAAAATCGTTTAGATCAACAGACTTTCCCAACACACACAGAAGTAAGTGAAAGAATGATTCTTCAGACTCTCCAACAGCAGTTAAATACCACTTCCACATGATCTCGTGTCTTCCACGTCATCCAGGCGAGTTCATTGCAAAATGTAGGTGTGGTCATAATGTTTTGGCTCTTGAGTGTATCACAAATATAATAAGCGTAATGATATTATATGGCATGGATAAAAAAGGGAATGTTTTTATGCGAATCTCGTAATAATACCGATGGATATTGTTTGATTTTTAGCCCTACTCTGATTTGTTTGCATAACGAGGTCTAAATATAGACTGTTAACAAACTGAGAGAATATGAACAGTCAGGTGAATAACTAATTCATAGTGTTACATGACACCTATAATGATTTACCTATGAGATCAATGCCGACTGGGTGGTTGCAATTGCACTTATTAAACATCGACTAAGTGTATGACTAAGTAAATAAAAAGGGAAAATGACATTTTAACTATTTAAGATGCACAATCAGAAGAAATTAAAACAAAGTATATACTTTCAATATCACTTCATTTTTTTAATGAAAAGAAAATTAAATGTCTATATGACAAGTGCTGTTTGAAGATTAAGGTTTTAAATTGAAAGTGTCTTATGCAGACAGGAATTAAAATAAATTTTTATTGCTTTTAAAAATATATATAGCTATAGCATGTAGCCCGTCATATGATGGGATCAATAAAATTTTTAACTTTCCACAATTGTAGAGTACGCTATGAGGCAGCTAAAAAAATTGTTTGTTTTTTGGCTGAAAATTATCTGATACATGCTCAAAAATTTGTTTATCTTCATACTCCTCTAATGTCTCCTGATACTGTGAATGCAGTTTTGAATCACGTTGAATTCATTTATAAAAACAATTCAAAGTTTCTTAGCTAAGTCGAAATTGTCGCTAAGTTCTTCCTATTTTTTGTCACAGCAATTAATGGAAGTAAATAAATGAAACTACCATTTCCACCCTGGAGATTGATAGAATTTGTTGTTAAAGTTGTTGTCAAAGTTTTCTTAGCTAAGTCGAAATTGTCGCTAAGTTCTTCCTATTTTTTTGCCACAGTAATTAATGGAAGTAAATAAATGAAACTACCATTTCCACCCTGGAGATTGATAGAATTTGTTGTTAAAGTTGAAGCCAAAGTTTTCTTGGCTATGTAATTGTAGTTAAGTTCTCAACTTTTTTTGTCACAGTAATTAATGGAAGTAAATAAATGAAACTACCATTTCCACCCTGGAGATTGATAGAATTTGTTGTTAAAGTTGAAGCCAAAGTTTTCTTGGCTATGTAATTGTAGTTAAGTTCTCAACTTTTTTTGTCACAGTAATTAATGGAAGTAAATAAATGAAACTACCATTTCCACTACACCCTGGAGATTGATAGA
Source organism: Pardosa pseudoannulata (assembly GCA_032207245.1). Classification (NCBI taxonomy): domain Eukaryota; kingdom Metazoa; phylum Arthropoda; class Arachnida; order Araneae; family Lycosidae; genus Pardosa; species Pardosa pseudoannulata. Next base: position 17,869,437 of record CM063507.1, read on the forward strand.
ATTTGTTGTTAAAGTTGATGTCAAAGTTTTCTTGGCTATGTAATTGTAGTTAAGTTCTCAACTTTTTTTTGCCACAGTAATTAATGGAAGTAAATAAATGAAACTACCATTTCCACTACACCCTGGAGATTGATAGAATTTGTTGTTAAAGTTGATGTCAAAGTTTTCTTGGCTATGTAATTGTAGTTAAGTTCTCAACTTTTTTTGCCACAGTAATTAATGGAAGTAAATGAAAGTAACCATCATTTCCTCTACACCCTGGAGATTGATAGAATTTGTTGTTAAAGTTGATGTCAAAGTTTTCTTGGCTATGTAATTGTAGTTAAGTTCTCAACTTTTTTTTGCCACAGTAATTAATGGAAGTAAAGGAATGAAACTATCATTTCCACTACACCCTGGAGATTGATAGAATTTGTTGTTAAAGTTGATGTCAAAGTTTTCTTGGCTATGTAATTGTAGATAAGTTCTCAACTTTTTTTGCCACAGTAATTAATGGAAGTAAATAAATGAAACTACCATTTCCCCTACACCCTGGAGATTGATAGAATTTGTTGTTAAAGTTGATGTCAAAGTTTTCTTGGCTATGTAATTGTAGTTAAGTTCTCAACTTTTTTTTTGCCACAGTAATTAATGGAAGTAAATAAATGAAACTACCATTTCCACTACACCCTGGAGATTGATAGAATTTGTTGTTAAAGTTGATGTCAAAGTTTTCTTGGCTATGTAATTGTAGTTAAGTTCTCAACTTTTTTTGCCACAGTAATTAATGGAAGTAAATGAAAGTAACCATCATTTCCTCTACACCCTGGAGATTGATAGAATTTGTTGTTAAAGTTGATGTCAAAGTTTTCTTGGCTATGTAATTGTAGTTAAGTTCTCAACTTTTTTTGCCACAGTAATTAATGGAAGTAAATGAAAGTAACCATCATTTCCTCTACACCCTGGAGATTGATAGAATTTGTTGTTAAAGTTGATGTCAAAGTTTTCTTGGCTATGTAATTGTAGTTAAGTTCTCAACTTTTTTTGCCACAGTAATTAATGGAAGTAAATGAAAGTAACCATCATTTCCTCTACACCCTGGAGATTGATAGAATTTGTTTTTAAAGTTGATGTCAAAGTTTTCTTGGCTATGTAATTGTAGTTAAGTTCTCAACTTTTTTTGCCACAGTAATTAATGGAAGTGAATAAATGAAACTACCATTTCCACTACACCCTGGAGATTGATAGAATTTGTTGTTAAAGTTGTTGTCAAAGTTTTCTTAGCTACTTAATAGTAGTTAAGTTCTTAACAATTTTTTGCTATAGTAATTAATGGAAGTAAATGAATGTAACCATCATTTCCTCTACACTCTAGAGGTTGATAGAATTTGTTGTCAATACCGGGGATAAAATTTTCATTGCAACAAAAAATAATCGATGATTAAATTTTAAATTATCACATATGAACCTAATCTATTATTTAAGCCAAATATAAAAGAAAATTATTAACGTAATATCTAAGTTCAGTGATAAAACGTATGAAAATAATGCACACGATATTTAAATAATTTAAAATAAGAAATGAGATGGTTATGGCGCCATAATGTTAGAGATAAATGTTATTTAATCCTATATATTATGCGATGAACTGATAAATTTAATCGCCTGCTCCTTAACAGGGGAAAATAGGGCTTAAAATAATGGCATTAAAAGCTCGAAAAGGGGAAAAAGGTGGATTTCGAAAGTTGCTAACACACACTTGAAGAACCCAATATGGATGCCTCTATCCATTCCAACCGCATCATAAATTCGAGGACAGATAACTTAAGCTATTATTATATAGGAGATTATATTTTTATTAATATATATGTCTATAGGTACAAGTAAATTTAGGTAATCATGAACTTTATACAGTGGACTCCGCTTAATGTGATCGCGGTAATTGTTATCATGAACTTTATACAGTGGACTTTATACAGTGGAACTTTATACAGTGGACTCCGCTTAATGTGATCGCGGTTATTGTTATCGTGAACTTTATACAGTGGACTCCGCTTAATGTGATCGCGGTTATTGTTATCAATCGCTTACTGTTATCGAAATCACTTGGTCCCGATATTCTCTTTTCATTTCTATGCTAAAATATGAATTTATGTGATCGTTACATCGGATAATGTTATCAGTATTCGAACCACATTTTAACTGGCAAAGGAATATTCACAATGTATTCAGAAGGAACCCAATCTTTACTTTCCCTTCTCTACTGTTTTAATTTAACGAGAATGCTTCCTCTTTCACCTAGGGAAATGGGACATGATAAAGGAGAGGGAAATTACACTTTCCTGAACTTTGTCAGAAATACGCAATCCTTGTTGGTGGTCAATGGTTATTAGATAAGCAAAAGGTAAAACATTCTTATGAGAACTGGCGAGGAGCGTCTTTATAGATTATGACTTGTTCGCTTACATGCAGATTGTCGACATGGAAGCCAGAAAGCGAAATGATTTAACAGTAAAACAAAAGATCAAAATTTAATATCGTTATTGCAGTTTAACAAAAATGAGTCAGCGCAATGCTGCCACGCAGTTAAACATTTCTCATCTTCTGAATTGTATTGAAAGTGTTGAAACGTGGAGTAGAACACCTCTCCGATGACTTTAAAAATCATTATGATTACCAACAATTAATCAATGAGCTTCTTGGAAAAAATATTGTAGTCAGTCAACAATTGATCAATTTTAATAATTATGTATATAATTCTTATGTTTTAAAAGATAATATATAGTACATAAGTATAATGAGTTTTTTCATTTTATTTTGAAATTGAGTACACGTAAATTAAAGGGGGTAAATTACCTAATTCACCCGTGTGCTGACAGGGTGTGAAAGAATAGCCCCAATGTAGCTCATGCATGTCGTACAAGGCGACTAAAATGGGTAACCCAGTGCCTGGGGGTATAGCCGGGTACCCTGCCCCTGGGGATTATATCAGGGGACTGGTAATCCAGGTTGGGTGTTTGGCGCAGGGCTAACAACCCTGCCCTGTAAAAAGTTTCTTGTTGCGAAATCAAAGGAAAGAAATACACGGCGGCCCTGTAGGAAACGACCTGGAAATGATGAAAGGACTTTGAGCGTTGGCACATGGAATATTCGGACCCTTTATCGTTGTAAAGGATTACATCTGCTCACTGAGCAATGTGATGGATACAATATTGATATTCTGGCCATACAGGAGATGAGATAACTTGGTAAGAGGATAATTGAGAAAAGGAATAGCTCACTATATTATAGTTGTGATAAAGAATTTGGTACTGGATTTATAGTGAACAAGAATATCAGGCACCTAGTCATAGACTTTGTCGCAAAGTCTTCAAAACTATTGCTGGAAAACCCCTTTCATATTTTAGGGTTTTCTTCGCAAATATGTGGTATGCGCCTTATGGTGTAGTCACGCCACACCTGTAAGGTATAAGGCTAAATTTTACAATGACTTTCTACAATGTTATTCACAAACCCCGTTTAGAAATTTAAGGCTTTATCCAAAAAGAAGGAAAATGCGGCATATGTGTAAGTCCGCCACACCTGGTAGAGAAAAAGAAAAAGTATCATAAGAAACGCTCATGCGTCGCACATTCTTAGAAATAGAAGTTAGTAGCTAGGTATTATGAAATTAAAGAAAGGACAGTCTGAGGTCCGAATTATATAAAATTGTGGTCAACACTTCAAAAGAAGACCGGCTCGTAAAACTTACGCAAAACCGCGAGCTTTTGAAAAACACGATTTGAACGGAACGGAATTTAAGCCAGGTGTAATAGGTACAAAGATACAGCACTTATAGATTTAAGAATTAGAAAGTATTTTCGAAAATCATAAAAGGAGCAGCTTCTACGAATAACTCCCTATACCCCTTCAATGCATAAAAGGGTCAGTATACAAAGATATCGAGAAGGAAAAAAAAGGGGGGAAAGATAAAAAAGAGCACGTTTTCAATATGGGTATGTTTTCGAGAAGGGAGTTTAGAAAAAATATATAAATATAAAAATGCAAATAAATAAATAAATAAATAAATACGAGCGTGGGGGTACTAATCCAATGAAAAATCAGAATTTGAGAACTGACCACCTGAATTTTCAAGAGTGGCTATTTTCCCAAATGGGACGGAACTAAAGGAGGGGCTAAGGAAAAAGGGTAAAGGATATATACGGGGAAAAGAGGAGAGAAAAATAAGATATTAGATAGAATGGAGATAATGATATAGAAAAGAGAATTTGTTTTGTTTATTTTTCGCTGCAAAATTTTCAGCGGTCTTTTATTATTCAGCTGGTTAGTAACCGAGATTATTTTAACTAAAATCAAGATGGTTTTTCCTCTGCAGTGGGGTAAGTTCTATTTTTACTATTTTTTTAAAAGCAGTGACAATTGTAGTAAAATTTTGTGTACATATGTAAATAGTAAATAAATTCCTTTTTTTTTAATCTAAATTAATTTTGATGTCTTGATGAAATTAATTAGCCTGAGCCGATAGGGTTGAACCTGGGTAACCTTATAGATTTAAAGTCAATTAAATTAAAATATATTATTAAGAATTAAATGAGTAAAAATAATATTTAAAGTAAAGGGGATCGGCTCAGTAGCGCCCAGCAACGGCGTAGCACTATGTAAAATTCGTCTTAAAGGTAGATTTTTCAACTACAGCTGTATTAATGCTCATGCACCAACAGAAGATAAGGATGAAGAAGTGAAAGAGCAATTCTATGAAGAATTACAAAGTTTAGTTAGATCCTGCCCCAGATATGACATAAAGATAATATTGGGGGATAAAAATGCAAAGATTGGAAAGGAACATTAATATAGACCTACAGTTGGAAGGAATAGCCTGCATAATGATACAAATGAAAATGGCCAAAGGCTAATCTATTTTGCAACTGAAAATGGTATGACAATCTCTAGCATTTACATTGAACAAAAAACCCTAGCAGTTTTGAGAGAAATATATTGAAGTATTTTTGGGGGAATTAATGTAAATGGTATACGGAAAAGAAGAACAAATATTGAATTATACAGAACATATAAAAACCCAGATATAATTAGTTTTATTAGCTTACAAAGAATAAAATGGGCCGGACACCTAGTTCAACTTAATGACAATAGATCCACAAAAAAAGTTTTTTCCGGCCAAACCAATAGGAACCCGAATGAGAGGACGACCAAAACTTAGATGGTTAGACTGCATTGAGAAAGATATAAGATCCTTGAAAATTTCAAATTGAAAATCCAGAGCCAAAGATAGGACTGCCTGATATGGAATCCTAGAGAGGGCTAAGGCCCATCCTGGGCTGTCATGCCACTGAGGAAAGAAGGAAGGAAATTACCTAATTTTGCATATAGTTTATTGTTATCAATCAGTTATTGTTATCAAAATCACGGTGTCGCAAACTGATCACATTAAGCGAAGTCCATTGTATATATTATTTAACCATATATGGAATAATAAGGAATAAATAGAAACTATTAAGCTATAAACTTCAAACAGACAATCAACAGATAAGTAACCTTGGAAAAGTAAATGTCAGGAGAAGATTTAAAAACAGTTTCCTTAAATGCTGGGTACTACATCTATAAAATTTTACTACGTCGCTCTTCAGTACCGAATAAGTACTCAAGAAAGAATGATAAAGATTCTACTAGAGAGCTGTCTCGCTTATGCTAAGAGATTGCTCTTCCAGTCCAATAAAAGGAAAGGTTCGTAAAACTCTAAATCGCAATAAAGTTATTGGTTGGAAAAGTAATTTTTCTATTTGATGAAGCTGTTGCTAGTATAATATAAAATAATAAACTACTTTCATGGGAATGTTTAAAGAATATTTATTCATAAGAATTTTAAGTTAACAATTTTTGTTTGAGGTATGTTTTTTTTTCAAGTAGAAATATAATTTCAAGTCGTAGTTTTAGAAGGCATTTCTGTATTAAATTTAGGAAAGGTATAACTTCTTACATTTCTGGTTGCAAACTGTAATACATAGAAAAATAACCCCATATATATATAAATATATATATATATATATGTATGTATTTATGTATATATATATATGTATATATGTATATATATATATATATATATATATATATATATATATATATATATGTTATT
>CM063507.1:17880566-17885566 GCA_032207245.1 Pardosa pseudoannulata
AATACCCATTCTTTTCTCAAACCTTTTTTGCTGCTGTCATTTTTCTTCAGTGAAACACAAATAGCACTAGTTTTCAGGTCTCAGTTTTTTTTAACTGTAGGTAGAATTACCTCTAAAACGTCTCTCTTGGTTGGCCTTCCAAAACATTAAAGATAAAAACTCCCGGAATAATACAAAACTTATCACAGAGCCCAAGCTTTTAAACAAAACAGGATAAATTTCGAAAACTAACATGTTACGTGCATCTATGCAACTAATTTGACATTAATAATATAAAAGATACGGCCAAAGCAGTCAGCACGACAAAGAAATCAGATTACCCGTACTCCGTACGGGTAAATCATTAAAGGCACGCTAACTTCGCCCGTATGGTGTAGGTGCAAAACAGCAAATACCAGGTCTCTTTTCTAATTCTTTTGTCGCTGTTCATTTCTTTAGCAACCAAAAATAGCACTAGTTTTCAGGTCTCAGTTTTTAACTGTAGGTAGAATTACCTCTAAAACGTCTCTCTTGGTTGGCCTTCCAAAACATTAAAGATAAAAACTCCCGGAATAATACAAAACTTATCACAGAGCCCAAGCTCTTAAACAAAACAGAATAAACTTTGAAAACTAACCTGTTGCGTACATCTATGCAATTCATTTGACATGAACAATACATAAAATACGGCCAAAATAGTGAGAAAGAAAAAAAAATCACATTACCCTTACGCCATACTGGTAAAATTAAAGGCACGGTATTCGCGCCTGTACGGTGTATGTTCAAGACAGTGGAGTTACCTCTAATAATACCTCTCTTAGTCAGTCTTCTAAAAGCTCAAAGATAAAAAGACGCGGATGAATGCAAAACCTAAGAGAAACCCAATGGTTTTAAACCAAACTGAATAAACTTCGAAAACTAACAGGTTGCGTGTATTTATGCAAGTAATTTGACATGAACAATACATAAAATATGATCCAAAACAATGAGAAAGACAAAAAAATCACATTACCCGTACGCCATACGGGTAAAATTAAAGGCACGGTAATCGCGCCTGTACGGTATAAGTGCAAGACAGTGGAGTTACCTATAAAACGTCTCTCTTATTCAGTTTTCCAAAAACTCAAATATAAAAACTAGCAGATTAATGCAAAACGAAGCAGAAACCAAATGCTATCAAAGCAAAGAGAATAAACATTGAAAACTAACAGGTTGCGTGCATCTACACAACTAATTTGACATGAACAATAAAAGATACTGCCAAAACATTGAGCACGACAAAGATATCACATAACCCTTACGCTATAAGGTTAAATCATTAAAGGCATGGTAACCGCGCACGTGTGATGTACGTTTAAGTCAGTGGAGGTACTTCTAAAACGTCTCTCTTGGTTAGTCTTTAAAAATTCAAAGATAAAACTAGCAGATTAATGCAGAACCTATGAGAAACCCGATGCTTTTAAACCAAAGAAAATAAATTTCGAAATACAGCATGTTGCATTCATCTATGTAACAAGTTTAACATAAACAATATAAAATATACGGCCAAAAGAGGGAGAACGACAAAGAAATCACATTACCCGTACGGCATACGAGTAAATCATTAAAGACATGGTAACCACGTCCGTACGATGTACGTCCAAAACAACAAATGCCCAGTCTCTTTTCTAATTCTTTTGTAACTGTTCATTTTATTCAGCCACCACAAATAGCACTAGTTTTCAGGTCTCAGTCTTTTTAATAGTAGGTGGAATTACCTCTAAAATGTTTCTCTAGGTTAGTCTTCCAAAACCTCAAAGATAAAGACTCGAGGAGTAATACGAAACTTATCACATAGCCCAAACTTTTAAAGGAAAAAGAATAAATTTCGAAAACTAACATGTTTCGTGCATTTATGTAACTAATTTGACATTAGTAATATAAAGAATAAGTCATAAGCAGTCAACACGACAAAGGAATCAGATTACACGTACGCTGTACGAGTAAATCATTAAAGGCACGGTAACTGCGCCCGTATGGTATACGAGCAAAACAGCAAATTCCCAGTCTCTTTTGTAATTCTTTTATCACTGTCCATTTCCTTCAGCGACCACAAATAGCACTAGTTTTCAGGTCTCAGTTTTTTAACTGTAGGTGGAATTACCTCTAAAACGTCTCTCTTGGTTAGTCTTCCAAATCCTCAATGATAAAAACTCGCGGAGTAATACAAAACTTATCACAGAGCCCAAGCTTTTAAGCAAAATAGAATAAACTTCGAAAACTAACATGTTGCGTGCATCTATGCAACTAATTTGATATTAATAATATAAAAGATACCACTAAAACAGTCAGCACGACAAAGTAATTAGATTATTCTCACGCCGTACGGGTAAATCATTAAAGGCACGGTAATCGAGCCAGTAATGTGTACGGGCAAAACAGGGAAGGGATTAAATTAATTTCTTTTTTTTAAATCTCAATTGAAAAAAACATTTAAATACTAAAGTATTGAGCTAAAATGGCTTTGAAAATGTATAGGGGTTAAATTAATTTTATTGTTTATATTTGAACCAGAAATCATTTAAAAAAATATCCAGGTTATCTAACAAGTTAAAGCACGTTTTCCGTCTATATTTACTTCTAATGGGGGCCATTACTTTATATTTGCTTTCCAATTTCCCCTCAATGTTATCTATGTCTCTAATATAGTTTACTGCCAGTAATGTCTTTGATGCTGGTCATTAATGCACATTTGCCGTCTAACTGCATTATCAAACGGGATTGATTAACATACTGAATGCAACAGATATATATATTGCACTCATTTGGTAGCAAACATTGCGGACGAATTTAGTTGGTAACTGATAAACTATTCATTGCCGTTTTCTTGCCCATTTATGTCTGTAATGCTTTAATTTAATATGTATTAGAATATTAATAATATCGTTGTTTCCTATAATTTATATTTCATGTAGTGTCTATGCGATTATTTAAATATTTAATAAGATAAACGATATTAATATTTTATCATTTTTTGACATCTCATCTTTACTCGAATTTTACATATTACCTGTCAATATAGACGGCGTTGTCAAAAAGGATCCCACTTCTTCAATTTTAGATTTTATTTGAAATATTAGGTTGGGGGAAAAGAAATCCATTGCTTTTGCTTGACATTAATGACTTTATTTAACATGTTTCAAATTGTCCGATTCGGGTCAAATATGCACCGTTTTGTAGTATAATTTGCTGCAGTTTTAAAGGTACTTTCAGAATGGCTCTCTCATAGAAGTCTTGGTCCTTATTGGCCAAAAGCTCTAGTAATCGATTTTCACAATTCTTCTCTTGATCACAATTTCTTATCACTCTGGAAGTTTTGCAATGCGAGAAAAAGGTGGTAATCGCTTGGTGCGAGGTCCGGATTATATGGTGGATGCATTAAAACATCCTAACCAAGCTCCCTGATTTACTGACGAGTCACTACAGATGTGTGTGGCCTGGAATTGTCGTGATGGAACACAACACCTCTTCTGTTGGCCAATTCTGGCAGTTTCTGGTTAATCGCTAGGTTCAAACGATCCAGTTGTTGACAGTGGAGATCTGAATTTAGTGTTTGGCCATACGGAAGCCACTCATAATAAATGATTCCCTTCCAGTCACACCAAATACACTGTAGAACCCTTCTGGACGTTAGTCTTGGTTTGACCACCTTTTGAGCTGTTTCACCGAGCTTTGATCCCGATCATGTTCGCCCAATATTGTCTTATTCGACCCATTTCTTATCCCCAGTCACCATCCGTTTAAGAAATGGGTCGATTTCATTCCGTTTGGCCAAGGCTTCGAAGGCGGAAATTCAATCCATCCTGTTTTTTGGTGTTAATTGGTGTGGCACCCAAACATCGAGCTTCTTTTTGAATCCAACTTTGCGCAAATGGTTTAAAACTGTTTTATGGTCACTCTTTAGCTCAAGGGCGTTGCTACTACTACTAACATACCGGTCAACTATTATTTATGTGATTTTATTGACATTTTCGACGACGGCCCTACCTGTCCGGGATGCATCCATAACCTCTAAGCGGTTCGCACGTACAATTTCGCCAAACTGATGATGATTTCAAAACGTACAAATTTCGACCTCCAAAAACGCTCCGAAAATGGATGTAATGTACATTTTTGCCAGTGCTTTCCCCCATGGAGTTTTGAGGTAGGAGGGTCAGGTGGATTTTTTAGGAACTGCACTCCTCTTTTACTGACATTTATTGAGGGATGCACCCCTACCAACTGAGATAAAAAGACGCTAATAGCTTTTCATGTCTCTGTAAACCTCTATATCGAAGCATTTCGTTTGCGGTAACAGATGGATCTCTAATTGCACCATTTAAATATCTTGGATGACTTTCGTAAAAAAATATAAATAAATCTCTCAAAGAATAGTTTTATTTGTAGTTTTAGAATCCATTATTTCTTAGGGGATAATATTCCAGACTTGACGAGCTTTATATGTATTAAAAATTAACAGTCTATAATATCTATTTATATAACTATTTATAACACGAAATAAAGGGACAATAACGAGGGTGAGTTTCCCGTATTCCATCCTAGTCGACAAAGGGTGAAGGAAAAAAATCATAGAACGCTTTTGCCACTGACATAGTAAACCTTTATCATATATTTTGAGATTTTTTTCCTTGATGTGTTCCACTCGGAGGGTTAACATAAAACAATCCTTAACGGAATCGAAGAAACCAAAATTGCACTTAATTAGCTGTTACAGTATCAGCACCATAAACACCATTCACAATTTTAGCCGCCTGGATTGCGTTTTTGTCTTTATAAAAGAAAAAACGTAAAATGTACTGAATTTTCTCCTTGTTGACTTTTTAACACCTTGTAACTCACAAATGAATGGATCAAACAAAAAACAGTAAAAAAAAATGTTTTTAGTGTAAAATGTAACCTTGACAACGAGCATAAATTTGAAATTGTTTGATAGATACTTTACGATTTATCGACCACTACAGCCATTTACCAAAAGAAATAAT
>CM063507.1:17900566-17903066 GCA_032207245.1 Pardosa pseudoannulata
TATATATATATATATATATATATATATATATATATATATATATATATATATAATATATATATATATATATATATATATATATATATATAATATATATATATATATATATATATATATATATATATATATATATATATATATATATATATATAAATATATATATATATATATATATATATATATATATATATATATATATATTAAAATATATATATATATATATATATATATATATATATATATATATATATATATATATATATATATACTTAATCATATTTTATTGCTATAAGTGTATTATGAAAATTTTTTAAGATTCTGTTCTTTTATGGTAATACTTGGCAACTATATTTAGTGACTTCTACTAAGTTGGCGGGTACGAAAACATCAAAATTAATTTATGCTGTTTAGACTCTCTGATATAACTCTTTATATATATTTACTTTCGCTTCCTCCATGTCATCAAGCGTCCCCCATCAAGCCCTTGATATTAAGAATTACCATTAAAATGGGCTGTCTCATACACCTATAAATTGTGATGTACGGGTTATAGGGACAGAAAGAATTCCCCTAGCAGGACTAAAGCATGAATGAATCATTAAGATCTCTAAGAAACTCAAATGAAATTTTAATGAAGATTATGGTTTTATTCATGGGAATAAAAAATGATTGCTTTATGTGGACTGAAGCACTTTTGCATCAGGATATATAAATAAAATCGAGGAAAAGTTTTTTTTAAGATATTAATTACATATGCTATAAATGTATTATTCTTTTGCTATTACATTAAATTGAGTAATTAAACGTTTTAGATGTACATTTGAATTCAAGTATATTAATAAATTATGTTCTAATAATGAACTGTATATACTTACAAAGAAAAACGAAGCAAAAAATCACGTTTTTAATGAGACAAAAATATTTTAACAATAGAACATTTTTAAAATTTTTAAAGAATATTGAAATCTTTTCTTTAACGCAATGTCAACTGCCTAATTTAATACTATGTCAGATCATGTTTAGTAATTACTCTTGTCAGCAGTTGACACTTTTATAATGGCTTTATTTAATATAAAACAGGAATTTAACTCAACCCTATGAGGTGGAACATAAAAAAATCGAATTCACATAAAATCAATTCAAGTAAAACCTTTGTATAGATTGCAAAATATAATTTATTATAAATATTAAGTAAAAATAGGTTATTCTTCATTTATTTTATTTCTTTAAAATTTATGTAAGAAAAAAATAACCTCCAAATCGGAAAGAGCACATACATTTTAATACTGAAAAAATATTTGAATAAAACACAAACTTAATTTATTTTCTGAAACGTTTGATATTCTCAATTCAACATGATATGTTGGAGTAATTCAACTGTTTAATTAAATATTGTGTGAGTTATTCTTAGGTAATTACTCTTTTTAGCAGTTGACACTTTTCTAATGTTTTTATTTTGTGGAAATCTGGATTATGACTTTTTCCATAAAGATTGGATATAAAAAGAGACTAAAGCATATAAATTCTTATTTAAAAAATATATGATATTAAATGTTACTTAAATATATGGTTGCTTGATAGATATATATATATATATATATATATATATATATATATATATATATATATATATATATATATATATATATATATATATATATATATATATATATATATATATATATATATATATATATATATATATTATATATATATATATATATATATATAATATATATATATATATATATATATATATATATATATATATATATATATATATATATATATATATATATATATATATATATATATTATATATATATATATATATATATATATATATATATATATATATATATATATATATATATATTATATATATATATATATATATATATATATATATAAATTAAATATAATATATAAATATATAAATTTCTAGATAGAGGGTTGCTGGATAGATATATAAGTTAAAATTAAAATTAAATAAAATGCATTATTTTTTGTCTTTTTCTCTTTTTAGATATTACAACGTTTTACAATCCTAAGTCTATAAAATTCCCTCCACCTCCCCCTCTCTGAAATAAAAACTTTCCAGTTATTGGCTCTCAATTATTTAACTATTCTTTGAATGATTTCTTATCTTTTTGGGAAATAAATGAGTGTGATATAATCCATGTTTTATTCTCACTAACAGTCTCTAAATACGGTATAATTTTCAAACATAAATATTATTAGACTAGCCCATTATATGGCGGTATCAGTAAAATTTTAAATTTTCTAGAATTGGAAAGTACTCTATCAGGCAGGTAATAAATGAGTTTTTTTTTTAATTTTTTAATTTTTGCTGAGAATTACCTTGCAGCAAAAGATAATCGACGATTAAATTTAAAAAATTTTACATACATACCTAATCTATTATTTAAGCCGAATATTACAAAAATATAATTGCAATGTCTGAGTTCAGTGATATTCGAAATCTGCGTATTTCATAAAG
>CM063507.1:17915566-17933066 GCA_032207245.1 Pardosa pseudoannulata
AAAGCTGAAGATCGCATTGGTTGAGGCCCTTGGACTGGCATGGCTAAACAATACGAAAGTGTATTCAGATGACATAAGGTTCTTCTATAAAGAGAAGTTCCAGAACTTTCTTAACAGGAAGATGAATATATATAGATTCTTCAGGTACAAAGTACTCAGTAAAGAAGGCGTCAATAAAATATTTACTTTGTTAAAATGAAATTATTTTCTTTGCAAGGAGACTATGGATGCTACAATATTGCACTCGAGGTGCGTCACAGACGTCATCGGAGTCATACTGACAGCAAACGTTATGACGGAGGAAAATTTATGATACTAAATTTCCATCTCTGGCAACTTCTGGCTTCATTATAACGCTTCAATTGCCTTTGACATATCTACATGGCAATATGGTAAAATTCTATGTGGAATTCTGAATTAACTTTGGCTTTTTATAAATTTAGATAAGCATAACGATAGTTAATTTTCTGCTCTGGGTTGCTCTCATATTACTGTCTAGATATGTATCATGTGACTTCCATGATATAATAACGTACGAGTTTCCAGAGAGGAAAATTAATGGTAACGAATTCCCATTTATGATGATTTTGTTGACGGTATGACGTGGAAGTCAGCAATCCACTGCAATATCGTACCACTATTTTGTGGAAAATGATTTTTAATAAAATCTGAAATTAAACCTTCCTAAATGTAAAACAATTCCTCCATAGGTTAACATGAAGCTAAAAGAATTATACACGGCCTTAACCCAACCTCCTCAAAAAAGAAAACGAAGAATGATGTTTAAGATCCATATTATACATTAATAATCAATTATTGTATTGTATGAATTATTATGTATTTATGATAGATTTACAATTCATATACAAAATTCTAGTTTAATTCATATACAAAATTCTAAAAATATATTAATTTGAGATTATAAAGATGAGCTATTCCCTTAAGATTAAATTTTTGTATGATTTTTTACACACATAAAACAAGTAAGATTTTATTACAAATATGATATTTATAAAAATCCCAAGATAATGGCTAGGATCTAGAGATAGAAATTAACTACTATGAATGAAGAAGGTTGCAACGCTATCCACCCACAGATATTGAAATATTTATTGAAATCAATTTGTTATACAAGGCCTTATCTCACTTGGAGTACATGTCAGTTCAATGCATTGTTCCATTCTGTTATCTTCTTTGAAATACACACACACCCTGGAATGTTGTCATTAAATTATCTGTAAAGTCATCTTTCAATTCAAGTAACAAATATTATAACAAACAAATTGAACATACAGTAAATCGAAGTTCATTTTCTTATTTTCATACTTTTTTTTTCCTCCCAGATACTCTCAACTTTATTGCTTGGTTTGTAACAAAATTCGTAAATAATTCAGTTTACTCTACTACTTCTATTTGCTTAGCAGTAGGAACATTTTCTATTCCTTATAACTACGATTCAAGAAACATCATGATGTATACCATATTGACTTTAAATTGCATATTGCACCTCACTCTTTGTACTGACTTCCGTTACACGAATTTACAGTTCATTTTTACTTGTAAAATTTGTTTAAGAAATATTTGAGAATTTCTATTTCATAATCTTATGATATATTACGTAGGCCTATCGTTTCACAGACTATATTTCTCAAACGTGAAAAGCGTATTTGTGTTTTCTCGATCATTCCTTTTATATCATTCTAAGCAGATTTGCCTTTTCCCATGTCACTCTACTACGTTTCCATGTATTTTATAAAACCTCCTTTCTGAGCCACATATCATGCATTTATTCTTTCTACTTCAAGAATATTTCACGCAGATTTAAAATTTTCCATGTCAGCATTCTACCTTTCATTTTGATTTACATTCCGCAGTCAAATTTATTATGCTTTCCCATGAAGCTTTCGTAAGCCAGTTTGTATGGTTATGTGATTCATATTTACATTTCGTGTAAGATCTTCGAGCAAATTATTCTGATTTGTTCCTATGTTCTTTTATAGAACCTTCTCACAAGAAATCAATAAACATATGTTTCTCATTTTATTATGTAATGATACACTGCATCAATTTATTGTATTCTATCGAAGAACTGGTGATAATTCCATGTAGCTATAGTATTTCAAAATCAATTGAAGATTTACTATGGTATTTTACATTTTAAAAGGTATTTCATTATTTTTCTGATGTCAATTCCCGTTTTCCAAAACCTTTAATAGTTCTACTATGTTTAGACTCCATGGTTCATATACTAAATCTACACTGCATCAATTTATTGTTTCCCATGGAAAAATTGACGAATGTTTGACGTAGATATAGTATTTCAAAATCAAT
This sequence comes from Pardosa pseudoannulata, assembly GCA_032207245.1. Classification (NCBI taxonomy): domain Eukaryota; kingdom Metazoa; phylum Arthropoda; class Arachnida; order Araneae; family Lycosidae; genus Pardosa; species Pardosa pseudoannulata. The sequence continues at coordinate 17,917,898 of CM063507.1, forward strand.
TGTTAATCTACCATGATAATTTACTTTTTCCTAAGCTATTTCGTTTATTTTACTGATATCAATTCCCGTTTTTCCAAACCATTACTAGTTCTATTAGGTTTAGACTCCATGATTCATATACTAAATCTACACTGCAAATTACACTACATCAATTTATTGTTTTCCATGGAAGAATTGACGAAAGTTTGACGTAGATATAGTATTTCAAAATCAATTGGTAATCTAATATGATAACTTACGTTTTTTAAGCTATTACGTTTATTTTGCTGCCATCAAATCCCGTTTCCACTAACCATTAATAGTTCTATTAGGATTAGACTCCATGGTTCAGATACTAAATCTACACTACAAATTATACTGCAAACTATACTGTAAATTACACTATATCAATTTATTGTCTTCCATGGAAAAACTGACGAAAGTTTTATGTAGATATAGTATTTCAAAATCAATTCAAATTCTATCATCATAATCTACGCTTTTCCAAGCTATTTCCTTTTTTTTTAACTGACATCAAATCCCGTTTTCACAGACCTTTAATAGTTCTAATAAGTTTAGACTCCATTTTACAGATACTTAATCTACACTGCAAATTACACTGTAAATTACACCTCAAGTTAAACTGAATCAGTGTATTGTTTTCCATGTAAAAATTGGCGAATGTTGGACGTTGGTATAGTATTTCAAAATCAATTGATAATCAACCACGACAATTTAAGTTTTTCCAAGCTATTTCGTTTATTTTACTGACATTAATTCCCGTTTCTCAAACCATTAATAGTCCTATTAGGTTTAGACTTCATGGTTCAGATACTAAATCTACAATGCAAATTACACTGCATCAACTTCTTGTCTTCCATGGAAGAATTGACGAATGTTTGACGTGGGTATAGTATTTCAAAATCAATGGATAATCTACCATGATAATTTACGTTTTCCCAAGCTATTTCGTTTATTTTACTGACGTCAATTCTCTTTTTCCCAAAACTTTAATACTCCTATTAGGTTTAGACTCCATGATTCAGATACTAAATGTCTTTTATTCTGTGTATGGCATTGGAAAAAATAATTCCTTCGAGAAGTGTGACTCTGTGTTATTTCACCCGGAATGGAAAATTATAAGTGCTCATTAATAAATGTTGCGTCATATATTGTGTCTCCAGAGGTTATTTTTTAGAATTTACACACGCTTACGAATTCGAATACTGTTATTATATTTTGCAATCTTCAACATATTCAATTTTGACAATTTTTGGGGTCCGAGAAAGGACTGGAGTGAATATTTGAATTCTGAAAACTCCAAGGTAAGTATTCCATAATTAATTTTTGATATATGGAAGAGCTGAAAAAGATCGTAGGGCACCACGTGCTGGTTTTACAAAATCTTATACAAATTAGAAGATCTAGTTACGAAACTGGACGTTGACGTTTTTATATTGGAAACTAAAAGTATTTACTTCGAAGAAAGAACGATTAGTAAAAACACATGAGAACATTTTAGCTTTTATAGCAGAGAAATATTTTGAAAAGGAATATAAAACTGTAGGAGATATTAGTGAAAAGGTTTTGAAGTTCAGATTAAGAGAGGGAAAATAATTAGCATTAGATCAAACTCGGATATTTTATTGCATCACTTCCAGAATATATTAACAATAAGGTTAAACCTAATAATTTGAGCAATCACAAACTGAAATTACTGAAGTTAGAATTAGTAAATTTGACGATAATATAAAAAAAGTGGCTTCAAATTTGGAGCCAACATGCTAAAATACATACTGATACATTTATTGCAAATTCTGACAAATTTCAATGTCTACTGCAAGCCAGTGTTGAAGGGTCTCGAGCCAGAGATCTGATTGAAAGTTTTCCGCCAACTGGCGACAATTGAAAGAATAAAATCTCGTTTTGCGAGAAAGGATTTAAGTAAGCATACGTTAGGGAATTATTAAAGTTACTGTCGAAAACTTCCCCTTCGTGCAATTATTCTCAGAATTTATGCGCACTTTATGACAATTTTGAATCACAAATTCAAGCTTAGAAAGACTTAATGTTACTTCGGATAAAAGTACTATCTTCCTTTATCCGTTAGTGAAATCGTGTGTGCCTGAAGACAAGTTTGAGAGCTTGCCATAGAAGATCACATAGGAAGATCACATGTGATCATACAGGGGATCACAAACCCAGACTTGACAATTTATTGAAACTTTCGAAAACAGAAGTAGAGTGAGAAACGTATTAAATTAGTCATGACTGGTTTTGAATTGAAGGATGAAATTCCGTTGAAAAAAAGAGCAAAAAGAGCATTCTGCTTCCATTGCAACTAGCTTGTGGAGTACCAGACTTCCACAGAATTCATGTATATTTTGCAAGTTTTCAACATATTCAATATCACATTTAGACAAGTACTATCATTTCCATAATTCTACAACAGCTTCCTTTTATTTTGCAGTAGTTTCTTAAAAAATGTCAGGGTGCATAGTCAATATTCATATTTAATTTGTCTATTCTCCTTAGTCAGACTCTGTTGACATATTGGACCATTCTGTTCCGGACGGTATCTGTTTCTGTTTATTCAATCTGATATGATGCGAGAATTTTTCTTTATTTTACATCCGATTGAAGATATCCAATGTAGATAACAAACTAACTTTTGGTATCCAAAAGCCTTTTCAAAACACTTTTCCCGCAGAGTTTGTGGATAGCCAGTCATAAAAGATTGCAATGGCTGTCAGAAAATGATTTGAATTTTATAATTTTAACTATGGTGAAAATATTAAGCAATTCTAGACAATAGTTCCGTAATATTAATTTTAATCATTAGAAATGAAGTAGAAGCTGTAATAAAAGGGTTCCCTGTAATAAAATGACTCAAATAAATTTAAATTTAATACATACAATTACAATACATTCATTTAGTGACAATCAGTTTCTTTCAAAAAAGAGCAAAAGGAACATTCTGCTTCCACTGCAGCTAGCTTTTTGAGTACTAGTCTAACACAGAATTCCTGTATATTTTGCAGTTTTCAATGTATGCAATATCCCATTTTGAGAAATATTATCATTTCCATATTTCTACAATAGATTCTCTTTATTTGCAGTAGTTCCTTAAAATTTATTTGGGCACATATTCAGTAATAATATTTAATTTGTCTATTTTTCTGAAGCAGACCTTGGTGACATATTAGCCATTTTGTTCCAGACGTTATCTGTTTCTGTTTATTCAGTCTGGTATGATGTGCGCATTTTTATTTATTTTGCATCCAACTGAAGATATCCACACAGATAGAAAGCTAACATTTGGTAACAAAAAACCTTTTCAAAATACTTTTTCTATACAGTTTGTGGATAGCCAGTCATAAAAGATTGCAATGGCTGTCAGAAAATGATTTGAATTTTATAACTTTAACTATGATGAAAATATTAAACAATTCTAGAAAATAATTCCGTAATATTCATTATAATCATTAGAAATAAAGTAGAAGCTGTATTAAAAGGATTTCTTGCAATAAAATGACTCAAAAAGTTTTAATTTAATACATACAATTACAATACATTCATCTAGTGACAATCAATTCCTTAAAAAAAAAGAGCAACAGGAACATTCTGCTTCTACTGCAACTAGCTTGTTGAGTACTAGTCATACACAGAATTCATGTATATTTTGCAGTTTACAATGGATGCAATATCACATTTTGACAAATATTATCATTTCCGTATTTCTACAACAGCTTCCTTTTCTTCACAGTAGTTCCTTAAAAGTTATCTGGGCACATAGTCAATATTCATATTAAATTTGTTTATTTTTGTTAGTCAGACCTTGTTGATATATGGTAAAAATCTGTTATAGATGGTATCTGTTTCTTTCCATTCAGTCTGTTATGATGCGAGAATTTTTCTTTATTTTACATCCGATTGAATATATCCACACATATAGAAAGTTAACATTTGGTAACCAAAAGCCTTTTCAAAATACTTTTTTCCACACATTTTGTTGATAGCCACTCAGAAAAGATTGCAATGCCTGGCAGAAGATGCTTTGAATTTTATAATTTTAACTATGGTGAAAATATTAAGCAATTCTAGACAATAGTTCCGTAATATTAATTTTAATCATTAGAAATGAAGTAGAAGCTGTAATAAAAGGGTTCCCTGTAATAAAATGACTCAAATAAATTTAAATTTAATACATACAATTACAATACATTCATTTAGTGACAATCAGTTTCTTTCAAAAAAGAGCAAAAGGAACAATCTGCTTAAACTGCAGCTAGCTCGTTGAATACTAGACTTACACAGAATTCATGTATATTTTGCAGTTTTCAATGTATTCAATATCACATTTTGACAAATCACTATCATTTCCGTATTTTCTACAATATCTTCCTTTTCTTTGCAGTAGGTATTTCCGTATTTCTACAATATCTTCCTTTTCTTTGCAGTAGTTCCTTAAAAATTGTTTGGGTATATAGTCAGTATTCATATTTAATTTGTCTATTTTCCTTAGTCAGACCTTGTTGACATATGGGACCAGTCTGTTTCCAGACGGTATCAGTTTCTGTTTATTCAGTCTGATATAATATGATGATTTTTCTTTTATTTTGCATCCGATTGAAGATATCCACACAGATAGCAAGCTAAAGTTTTGAGATCAGCTATTTTTAAATAAGTTTGAGAAAATTGATCTGTTCGCCGAACTCACACATTGTGGGTTCCATGCCCAAGTATTTTTTCGTGACTACAGGAGACTATGGTAAGTGGAAACTACTATTAAACTCTACCAAGTTTGAAGAGTTGTGATTGGTAATACGATTCAGGAAATTGGAGTCCCGGTCAATCTGGACAGAGACGGGAAAAGCATTCTGCACAGGAGAAAAACAACGAACGCATCAGAGCAGGATACATGGAAGAAGTATAGGGTTGCTGGAGTATTCAAAAAGAAGGAAAAGAACGTAGCTTAGCTCTTGACTGGTAATTTTTCTTTCAGTGTATCACGTGGAGTGTTCTTTTACTTTTTATTTTTTATATTTTTTTAGCATTTAATTTGTCTTTTCTTCTCACTAATTGTATACTGCAATACAGATCATTTTGCTATAATAATATTAAAGACGATATAAAGTAAACTCGGATTTTAATGAATTTGAAGTAACAATAGCAGTGTACTACACCACGGCACTTTTGGTATCCAAATGCCTTTTCAAAATACTTTTTCCACACAGTTTGTTGATACCATTCAAAAAGATTGCAATGGTTGGCAAAGAAGCTTTGAATTTTATAATTTAAACTATGGTGAAAATATTAAACAATTCTAGATAATAGTTCCAGAATATTCATTATAATTATTAGAAAATAGTAGAAGCTGTAGTAAAAGGGATCCCTGCAATAAAATGACTCAAAAAATTTAATTTAATTCATACAATTACATTACATTATTGAATTACATTACATTATAGGAACTGATTAGTGAAAATCAATTCCTTTCAAAAAGAGCAAAAAGAACATTCTGCTTACACTGCGGCTAGCTTGTTGAGTACTAGTCTTACACAGAATTCATGTATATTTTGCAGTTTTTCCATGTATGCAATATCACATTTTAACAAAAACTATCATTTCCGTATTACTACGATAGCTTCCTTTTCTTCGCAGTAACTCCTTAAAAGTTATTTGGGCACATAGTCAATATTCATATTCAATTTATCTATTTCTTTTGTCAGACCTTGTTGACATATTGGACAATTTTCTTAGACGGTTTCTGTTTATTCAGTCTGATACGATGTGAGGATTTTCTATACTTTGCATCCGATTGAAGATATCCACAAAAATAGAAAACTATCATTTGGTAATTAAAATCCTTTTCAAAATACTTTTTTCACAGAGTTTGTTGACAGCCAGTCAGAAAAGACTGCAATGGCTGGCAGAGGATGATTTGAATTTTATAATTTAAACTATGGTGAAAATATTACACAATTCTAGACAATAGTTCAGTAATATTCGTTGTAATCATTAGAAAAAGTAGAAGCTGTAGTAAAAGGGTTCCTGCAATAAAATGACTCAAAAAATTTAAATTTAATATATACAATAAGTTCATTTAGTGACAATTAATTCCTTTCAAAAAAGAACAAAAGGAACATTCTGCTTCCACTACAGCTAGCTTGTTGAGTACTAGTCTTACACACAAATTCATGTATATTTTGCAGTTTACAATGGATGCAATTTCACATTTTGACAAATATTATCATTTCCGTATTTCTACAACAGCTTCCTTTTCTTCACAGTAGCTCCTTAAAAGTTATCTGAACACATAGTCAATATTCATATTTAATTTGTCTTTTTTCCTAAGTCAGACCTTGTTGATATATGGTACAAATCTGTTCTAGATGGTATCTGTTTCTTTCCATTGAGTCTGTTATGATGTGCGCATTTTTATTTATTTTGCATCCAACTGAAGATATCCACACAGATAGAAAGCTAACATTTGGTAACAAAAAACCTTTTCATAATACTTATCTATACAGTTTGTGGATAGCCAGTCATAAAAGATTGCAATGGCTGTCAGAAAATGATTTGAATTTTATAACTTTAACTATGATGAAAATATTAAACAATTCTAGAAAATAATTCCGTAATATTCATTATAATCATTAGAAATAAAGTAGAAACTGTATTAAAAGGGTTTCTTGCAATAAAATGACTTAAAAAGTTTTAATTTAATACATACAATTACAATACGTTCATCTAGTGACAATCAATTCCTTTCAAAACAGAGCAACAGGAACATTCTGCTTCTACTGCAACTAGCTTGTTGAGTACTTGTCTTACACAGAATTCATGTATATTTTGCAGTTTACAATGGATGCAATATCACATTTTGACAAATATTATCATTTCCGTATTTCTACAATAGCTCCCTTTTCTTTGCAGTAGTTCCTTAAAATTTGTTTGGGTATATAGTCAGTATTCATAATTAATTTGTCTATTTTCCTTAGTCAGACATTGTTGACATATGGGACCAGTCTCTTCCAGACGGTATCAGTTTCTGTTTATTCAGTCTGATATGATATGAGGATTTTTCTTTATTTTACATCCGATTGAAGATATCCACAAAGCTAACTTTTGATATCCAAAAGCCTTTTTAAATTACTTTTTAAAGAGAGTTTGTTCTTTGCCAGTCAGAAAAGTTTGCAATGGTTGGCAGAAGATGCTTTGAATTTTATAATTTAAACTATGGTGAAAATATTAAACAATTCTAGACAATAGTTCCGAAATATTCATTATAATCATTGGATATAAAGTAGAAGCTGTAGTAAGAGGGTTCCCTGTAATAAAATGACTCAAATAAATTTTAATTTAATACATACAATTACAATACATTCATTTAGTGACAATCAATTCCTTTTAAAAAAGAGAAAAAGGAACAATCTTCTTCCACTGCAGCTAGCTTGTTGAGTACTAGTCTTAAACAGAATTCATGTATATTTTGCAGTTTTCAATGTATGCAATATTACATTTTGGCAAATACTATCATTTTCGTATTTCTACAATAGCTTCCTTTTCTTCGCAGTAGTTCCTTAAAAGTTATCTGGGCACATAGTCAATATTCATATTAAATTTGTTTATTTTTGTTTGTCAGACCTTGTTGACATATGGTACCAATCTCTTCTAGATGGTATGTGTTTCTTTCCATTCAGTGTGATATGATGCGAGAATTTTTCTTTATTTTACATCCGATTGAAGACCTCCACACAGATAGAAAGCTAACATTTGGGGTAACCAAAAGCTTTTTCAAAATACTTTTTCCGCAGAGTTTGTTGATAACCAGTCAGAAAAGATTGCAATGGCTGTCAGAAAATGATTTGAATTTTATAACTTTAACTATGATGAAAATATTAAACAATTCTAGACAATAGTTCCGTAATATTCATTTTAATCATTAGAAATAAAGTAGAAACTGCAGTAAAAGGGTTCTCTGTGATAAAATGACTAAATTTTTTTTAAATTTAATACATACAATTACAATACATTCATTTATTGACAATCAATTCTTTTCAAAAAATAGAAAAAGGAACATTCTGCTTCTACTGCAACTAGCTTGTTGAGTACTAGTCATACACAGAATTCATGTATATTTTGCAGTTTACAATGGATGCAATATCACATTTTGACAAATATTATCATTTCCGTATTTCTACAATATCTTCGCAGTAGTATTTCCGTATTTCTACAATAGCTCCCTTTTCTTTGCAGTAGTTCCTTAAAATTTGTTTGGGTATATAGTCAGTATTCATAATTAATTTGTCTATTTTCCTTAGTCAGACATTGTTGACATATGGGACCAGTCTCTTCCAGACGGTATCAGTTTCTGTTTATTCAGTCTGATATGATATGAGGATTTTTCTTTATTTTACATCCGATTGAAGATATCCACAAAGCTAACTTTTGATATCCAAAAGCCTTTTTAAACAGAGTTTGTTCTTTGCCAGTCAGAAAAGTTTGCAATGGCTGGTAGAAGATGCTTTGAATTTTATAATTTAAACTATGGTATAAACAATTTAAATATTAAACAATTCTAGACAATAGTTCCGTAATATTCATTTTAATCATTAGAAATAAAGCAGAAGCTACAGTAAATGGGTTCCCTGTAATAAAATGACTCAAAAAAATTAAATTTAATACATGCAATTACAATACATTCATTTAGTGACCATCATTTTAAATTTTAGGTTATTAGACATATTAAGATATAACACGTGTCCTTACGTTTCTTGATTGATGAAGGCACATTGTTTGATGTAGTGTAAACAATGACAGCCTTTGTAGGTAGTTTCTTTTAAAAGATATTTTAACTCTCTTTAAATCACAAGGCTCTACGCTTTTTTTAAGGGAAGACAGTTTTTAATTTTCAAAAGTTTTTAAAAGCAGACAAGAAATGTCTTAATAATTATTAATTATTAATAAATAATTATTTTTGTTTGAAGGATAACTGAATTTAAAATAATTCATATAATTTTTTATATATTATACCAAAGAATGATTCATATACAATACGTCATAAATAACGTTACTGCCTTCTAAAGATCTTGTTCTTGTTAAGATAATTTCAAATGTTTATATACTTTAAATGTTTCCACATTTGAAGTATACGAGGGATACTCTGAAATTTCTGAGGTAAGCCCAGACTAGAATTTACAAAATAAAAATAACGGTTTAATTTTAATATACAAAGTATTTCAACACAGCACAGAATTTTTTACTAACTTACTTCAACTTGTTTATCTCAGAATAAATTTTAAACGGAAGAGAAAATTGAGTTGAAGCGAGAACATTGTCAAGTTATGATTTTCTAAAATTTTAAAGCAGGATTAAATCGAGAAGAATACTTTCAACAGTTGCAATTGGCATTTGGTGATGAATCTCCAGCTCGTGCTACTGTATTCAGATGATTTAAAGAATTTAGCAGAGGTCGCAATTTTCTTCAAGATAAAGAACACACAGGAAGTAATCCCGGATGTGTCTGCCATACAAAAAATGTTAATGGATGATAACTGCTATACCTAAAATTGTAACGGGAGATGAAACGTACTGAAAAAAGTGATGTATGCCGTTTCCTTCAGAAGTGCGGGATTGGTCAAAGCCATTAAGTTGGAAGGACAGAAGACAGTAACATCAAACGTGTATACCACTAAATGTCTTCCACTAATTCAACAAGAAGTGAATGTTAGGGGACTAATGCATAACCATGACAAAGCACCTTCACATACAGCCGGATTAACAGTTGAGTTTCTTAAACAAAAACAAATTAAATTGATAGATCATTCACCGTATTCACCTAATCTAGCTATGTATGACTTTTGGTTACTCTTTAATCTAAAAAACAACTTAAGTGAACGTCGTTTTCATTCAGAAGAAGAGATTAATGGGGCTATAAATGTATTTTTTTCATCTAGTCCATCGTAAATGTTTCATCATAAATGAATGGCTTGAGGCATTTAATCTGTGGAAAATCTGTCTACAAAAATGCATTAATGCTGAAGGAGACTACTTTGAAGAAACCCAAAATATAGTAACTATAACTATAATAACCCTGTTGTAGCTCAAACATTTCAGAGTGACCCTCGTACAATGTGGGGTATAAAATTTATTATGTCAAAAATGCATGTTTAAATTACGGTGCTAAGTAAAAATGTAAAAGAAAAGAAATGTACGTGACAGCTATGCTACATTAGGTCATTAATTCAACCGCATACAGCTTTTTCCAAAGCCAGTAGAGAAATTTCATTCAAAGTGTTCGGTTACTTTGCATGCTTAAACGGTCTTATTTCTCCCATCGTTATTCCTAACACGACTGCAAAACCGTTTTCACCCTCCTTGTTCACAAAATCGAATTTTCTAGACGCAGCTCTAAAAGGGACAGACGCATAAACATTCGAGGCAAACACTAAATTTCACTCCATCTCTCTGCGTAAGCAAGCTATTTTTGTTCTTTTATGACCTGATTGGTATAGACTTAATTTTTCCCCTGGGGTTCCGCACTTTGCTTAATTAGGCGTCAGGAGCTGTTTTCGCTTGTCGTTGAACTTTAGAATTTCGGCCTTTGTTACTTCGCAATATTTGAAATTTTTTGTTTGCAAAGGATTGCTGTTTTTGGGATTTTATGACAGTTGCAACCACGTTTAGTATTCTATGTGTTGTTCAGAGCTTTTACTGTGTAAAATATTTACAGCATTTAATAATATATTACGGAAGTGACTGCGGTATGAAGTTCAGCAATATTATATATAACATGTTCATTTGTAAATTTATTTTTAATACACTTTTTAATATTAGATTTGAAGAATAGTTACAGTCATAAGGAATAGTAGGAATTAATACAGAATAATAAAAGCAAATAAATAATTATACTAAACTCTTCTAATGGATTACTTAATCACGAATTAAATCATGAATAATAAGATCATGGATTAATTTTAACATGCTCTTTATTTTAACTTTGCATGAGAAATAAATGTCAATTGGAAAGACAGGCGATAGTTAGAAATTTGTGTGGTGTGTTTCATATATACATTATTTACAAATCTGGTTCGAAAAAAAATATTGTTATTAATTATTTAGGATTTTAGCCTTTGTTACTTCGCAATATTTGAAACTTTTTTTTGCATAGGATTGCTGTTTTGGATATTTTATAACTCTTTTAACCACGTCTAGTATTCTATGTGTTGTTCAGAATTTTTCCTGTATAAAATATTTAGAAAACTAGAGAATATATTACAAAAGTGACTGCAATAAAATGTTCAATAATATTATAATATGTTTATTTTTAAATTTATTTGTAAAGTACTTTTTAATATTAGATTTGAAACATAGTTACAGTCATTATGAGTAGTAGGAATTAATACAGAATGATAAAACCAAAAAATGATTATACAAAATACTGCTAACGGATTACTTATTGTAGTCGTACCTTTGTTATAGAACTTTAGGACTTTAGCCTTAATACTTCACAATATTTGAAAATTTTTGCTTACAAAGGATTGCTGTTTTTGGGTTTTATGACAGTTGTAATCAGGTTTAGTATTCTATAAGTTGTTCAGTGCATTTACAGTACACAATATTTAGAGCAGTTAAGAATATATTACGAAAGTGACTGCTATATAAAGTTCGGTAATTTTATAACATGTTTATATGTAAATTTATTTGTAAAATACTATTTAACATTAGATTTGAAACATAGTTGCAGTCATAAAGAATAGTGGGAATTAATACAGAATAATAAAACGGTATACAAATAGTGGTTATACACAATAATGCTAAGGAATTATTTAATCACGGATTAAATCATGAATAATTAGATCATGGATTAACCCTTTAAAGGTCATCTAGATAAATTCTTTGGAATTTAAGGAAATTAGTTTATAAATATTATCTATGAAGCTTATAAATGCAAAATGTTTAAAACAATCTTTTTACAATCATTAGAGGGGTTTACCTTAGAGGGCACCATAGGAGGGATTGTAAGGGGTTGGATAACGGTCAAACCATCCCCTTGTACAGCTTGAACACAAAACTTTTTAAAATTTTAGTTATATTGGAAGAACAATAAATAAGTGTTCTTAAAAAAAGTAAAATAAATAAACAATTCAACAAATTGTGTTGTTTGAATGGATATTTTTGTTTGGGGTCATAAGTGATAAAAAAAATCGAATTACTAACTTTCCAGGTACAGCAAATATAAATACATATATTTTAAAAGAAAAATTAAATTGAATGCAGTAGAACGGAGAATATATATATATATATATATATATATATATATATATATATATATATATTATATATATATATATATATATATATATATATATATATATATATATATATATATATATATTATATATATATATATATATATATATATATACATATTTATATACATATATATACATATATATATATATATATATATATATATATATATATATATATATATATATTTATATATATATATATATATATATATATATATATATATATATATATATATATATATATATATATATATATATATATATAAATATATATATATATATATATATATGTATATACATATATATATATATATATATATATATATATATATATATATATATATATTATATATATATATATATATATATATATATATATATATATATATATATATAAATATATATATATATATATATATATATATATATATATATATATATATATATATATACATATATATATATATATATATATATACATATATGTACATATAATATATATATATATATATATGTATATATATATATATATATATATATATATATATATATATATATATATATATATATATATATATATAATATATTTATATATATATATATATATATATATATATATATTGTAAGTTTTCGATGTCAAAAACACAAAAAAACATATAAAAAACATTTATACTTCTCTAAAAATTAGAGAAAAAAAATGTTTAACAAGATGTTTCACTGTGAAACCGCTGTCCATTAAAGGATTAACTTTATCATATTCTTTATTTAAATATTGCATGACAAATAAATGTCAATTTTAAAGACATGCGATAGTTAGAAATGCCCCTGGTATGTTTCATATATACAATAATAAAAGAAATTTTTTCTAAAGAAATTATTGTTATTCAGCACTTAGGATTTTTTCCTTTGTTACTTCGTAACATTTGAAACTTTTTTGTTTCCATATGATTGCTGTTTTTGGGATTTTACATCTGTTTTAACCACGTTTAGTATTCTATCTGTTGTTCAGTATTTTTAATTAGAACAAAGCATATTTACATTCATAAGGAATAGTGGGAATGAACGGAGAATATTAAAACGGTATTAAAAAATGAATATACTAAATACTTCTAATAGATTATTTTATCACGGATTAAATCAGGAATAACTAGATCACGAATGTATTTTAATGATGTCCTTATTTAAAAATTACAAGACAAAGTAAATGAAAATTCTAAAGATATGACGTAGTTAGAAATGCTTTAGGTGTGTTTTATATATACATTAATTATAAAATGTGGTTCTAAATAAATTATTGTCATTAATTACACTATTTATTCTATTGTGTAGTAATTGTAACCATTATGGGTAATTAATACTAAAAGACTATTAATGTTTATTCTAAATTATATTCAGAAATGCAATGTGGTATACATATATGTATATATTTATATATACATTATACATATATATATCATATATATACATTTATATATATATAAATATATATATAAAGTATACATATATATATATATATATATATATATATATATATACATATATATATATATATACATATATATATATATATATATATATATATATATATATATATATATATATATATATATATATATATATATATATATATATATATATATATATATATATATATGCATATATGCATATATGTATATATAATATACATATATACATATATATACATATATACATATATATATATATATACATATATATATTTATATATATATACTATATATATATATATATATATATATATATATATATATATATATATATATATATATATATATATATATATATATATATATATATAATATATATATGATATATATAAATAGTATATATATATATATATATATATACATATATAATATATATATATATACATATATATATATATATAGCGTGAGAAATTCGCTTTTAGATTACCTTCAACCCACCCCACACATTCCACACTGCACATGGGGCAAGACAAGGGATGCACCTGTTTACTAACAGGTGGTTTTTTTTTGTTTGGTTTGGTTATTGATCTAAAGCGATAAGAGAAAGTTTGAATCGCCATTTTGTTCCGTAGTTTTTCGATGGTCCTTAACATAAACCCTGAAAACAGCTAAGCGATGCCGGTAAATTAAACTTTTTTTGGTATTTTGATATCTTCATAGATGTAGCTATTAGAATATAAAGCTATGATATCTTAAAATAAATATAAATAGTAAAAATTAGTGTCGAAATAATGCTGATCTAGAAATAGATCACTGGGCGTTCGGGCGTTTTTCCCTACCTATCTGGTAATATTGTGTTTTTTCACCTTAGATGAAAATATGAATCGAAAAATATTTAATAACGTTCAGGATGCAGTTGATTATTTGTTTTCTGAACATATTGAAGAGGATATTATTGCCATATCACCTGATGTAGATGAATTGACAGATGAAAAGGGAAATAGATGATGATAATTCACACGCTCCATTGGATATAGTAAATGAAAATTTTAAACAGTGGGGGATATTTAGCATTACCTTTCTATGTATGAGATGATTATAAGGTATTATGGACATCACTCTTTAAAACAATTCATAAGAGCTAAATCAATACGGCTTGGTTACAAATTGTAGGCAATGTGGGTTGATACTGGATACTGCTATAAATTTTCATTGTATTGTGGTAAGGATCTATATGAGACTCGTTCATTAGGGTCCCTGGGAGAAAGAGTTGTACTGAATATGTTATCTGTTGAAACAAATCCATCTAGCCATGTAAAGTTTTTCACTAGTCATCTTTTATTGCATAATTTACAAGAAAAGGGCTTCAGAGCTACTGGTACTATAAGAGACACTAGAACTGAG
>CM063507.1:17938066-17950566 GCA_032207245.1 Pardosa pseudoannulata
GAAAAAGCATCACGTGAAAAAAACTTTAAGTCAAGTTGTAACAAATGACTATTTTATTAAACTTACGGTAGAGGACTAAATGTTTAACAGGTATCATCTTTATTTACAAAATTCAAATACAAAGCATGTTAACCGTAAACATCCATTTGTATCTCTGAAAAAGCATCACGTGAAAAAAACTTTAAGTCAAGTTGTAACAAATGACTATTTTATTAAACTTACGGTAGAGGACTAAATGTTTAACAGGTATCATCTTTATTTACAAAATTCAAATACAAAGCATGTTAACCGTAAACATCCGTTTGTATCTCTGGAAAAGCATCACGTGAAAAAAACTTTAAGTCAAGTTGTAACAAATGACTATTTTATTAAACTTACGGTAGAGGACTAAATGTTTAACAGGTATCATCTTTATTTACAAAATTCAAATACAAAGCATGTTAACCGTAAACATCCATTTGTATCTCTGAAAAAGCATCACGTGAAAAAAACTTTAAGTCAAGTTGTAACAAATGACTATTTTATTAAACTTACGGTAGAGGACTAAATGTTTAACAGGTATCATCTTTATTTACAAAATTCAAATACAAAGCATGTTAACCGTAAACATCCATTTGTATCTCTGAAAAAGCATCACGTGAAAAAAACTTTAAGTCAAGTTGTAACAAATGACTATTTTATTAAACTTACGGTAGAGGACTAAATGTTTAACAGGTATCATCTTTATTTACAAAATTCAAATACAAAGCATGTTAACCGTAAACATCCATTTGTATCTCTGAAAAAGCATCACGTGAAAAAAACTTTAAGTCAAGTTGTAACAAATGACTATTTTATTAAACTTACGGTAGAGGACTAAATGTTTTAACAGGTATCATCTTTATGTACAAAATTCAAATATAAAGCATGTTAACCGTAAACATCCATTTGTATCTCTGAAAAAGCATCACGTGAAAAAAACTTTTGCAAGTTGAAATTTTGTTTATGTAATTAAGTGGATTCAAGAATGGTTTAGATTTAGAATTTGATCAGATAGAACATGTTTTTTTTAATCCAATGTTGGATCTTGAAAAAGCATCACGCTTGAAACTTTAAGTCAAGTTGTAACAATGACAATTTTATTAAATTGGTAGAGGACTAAATGGTTTAACGGTATCATCTTATTTACAAAATTCTACAAGATGTCTTAGGATCGAATCCCCGTAGAGTCGGTGAGAAAATTTTAATTTAATCTAATTTTGCTTTATTAACTGTATGCGTAGCATAAAGTTTTAAATTATATTAAATTAAATTTTTTTTTACCACCAAAATGGTCAAATTTTACAAATTATTATTAATAATTTACAAACATGTTAATTTAATATTAATTTACAGTAATTTATCAAACATTTTACTGTAAATTAATTTAATAATTTACATTAATTTACAAAAATTTTAATTTAATTAATTTAATAATTTACAGTAATTATAAACATTTAACTATTTTTAAATTAATTTAATAATTTACAGTAATTTACAAATAAACGTAATTTTATTATGTTAAATTAATTTAATAATTTACAGTAATTTACGAACATTTTACTGTAAATTAGTTTAATAATTTACATTAATTTACAAACATTTAGCGGTAAATTAATTTAATAATTTACAGTAATTTATAAACATTTAACTGTAAATTAATTTAATAATTTACAGTAATTTAAAAACATTTTACTGTAAATTAATTTAATAATTTACAGTAATTTACAAACATTTTACTGTAAATTAATTTAATAATTTACAGTAATTTACAAACATTTTAAGATTTTTGGATTAACAACGGTAAACCAGGACAACGTCTGTCGGGTTGTCTAGTTTACCTATAAAATTATAAAGAAAAACATGTAAATACAAAATATCAATTTCTTAATTTCATACAAAAGCTAATACACTTCAACTTCGATTTTATAAATTCATTAAATCGAAGAAACCGATCGAGTTTAGTAACATGTGAATATTTCGTTACTCTTATTAATTTAGGAGATAATTGATTTTATGGGTAGAGCTTAGTTTTGTCCTACTTAAAAATTAAATTTAAATAATTCCATTTTAATGCTTATATAAAGTTTAATAAAAATATAGTCACTTGTCTTCTAATAATGCGTAACAGGTCTTCTTTTATCCTCATCATTACATGAGGCTTCTCAAATATAATTTAAATTGTAATATTTTGTTACCTATATCTAAGCATTCCACCTACTTACGTGGGTCTACTATTTTTCTTCTCTACAAATTACTCTATATAATTCTTATTCTAAATTTATATCTTTTTGTGTTAGACATGTGGGAAGTAATAAATTCTTAATAATTTCTAATGTCTTTGTATTCATAGACAGTTGAAGATTAAATTTAAATGATTCAATATAAATCTTTAGCTCAAGCATCAAATTTGAAGACATTTGTCTTCTAATAATGAGTAACTAGTTATCTTAAACCGTCTCACTCCCATGACGCTTATAAAATATGATTTATTTCATGATATTTTGTTGGCTACATCTAAGAATTCAACTTATTTACTTGGATCTAATATTTTTCCACTCTATAATATTCTTATAATATTCTTGTTCTAAATCTCTATCTTTCTTGTGTTTGAAATGTTGAAAGTAACAAATTCTTTATAATTTCTAATGTCTTTGTATTCATGAACTGTTAAAGATTAATTTTAAAACATTCAATAGAAATCTTTAGCTCAAATGTCAAATTTGAAGACATTTGTCCGTTAATAATGCGTAACTAGTCTTTTTGTACCCTCTTCCATGAAACTTCTCAAATATGATTTATATCATGATATTATGTTATCTATATCTAAGCATACCACCTACTTACGTGGGTCCAATAATTTTCTTCTCTACAAACAACTCTACATTATTCCTATAGTAAATCTCTTTCTTGTGTTAGACATGTTGAAAATAATAATTGCTTAATGATTTCTAATCTCTTTGTATTCATGGACAGTTGAAGATTAAATTTAAATAATTCGATATAAATCTTTAGATCGATCAAGTATAAAATTTGAAGACATTTGTTTTCTAATAATGCGTAACTGATTTTCTTAAACCATCTTCCTCCTACGAAACTTCTCAAATATGATGATCATGATATTTTGTTGGCTATATCTAAGAATTATACCTATTTACTTCGGTCTAATATTATTCTTCTATACAATTTACTTTATGTTATTCTTATTCTAAATCTCTATCTTTCTCGTGTTAGAAATATTGAAAGTAACAAATTCTTAATAATTTCTAATGTCTTTGTATTCATGAAATTTTAAAGATTAAATTTAAAACATTCAATATAAATCTTTAGAAATATTAAAGAAATTTGTCTTCTAATAATCAGTAACTGATCTTGTTATACTTTCTTAATTCCATGAAGCTTCTCAAATATGATTTAAGTCATCATATTTTGTTGGCTAGACCTAAGCATTCCACCTACTTACGTGGGTCTAATATTTTTCTTCTCTACAAATTACTCTATATTATTCTTATTCTAAATTTATATCTTTTTTGTGTTAGACATGTGGGAAGTAATAAATTCTTAATAATTTCTAATGTCTTTAGATTCATAGACAGTTGAAGATTAAATTTAAATAATTCAATATAAATCTTTAGCTCAAGCATCAAATTTGAAGACATTTGTATTCTAATAATGAGTAACTAGTTATCTTAAACCCTCTTACTCCCATGACGCTTCTAAAATATGATTTATATCATGATATGTTGTTGGCTATATCTAAGAATTCTTCATATTTACGTGTGCCTAATATTTCTTCTCTACAATTCACTTTATGTTATTCTTATTTTAAATCTCTATTTTTCTTGTGTTAGACACGGTGAAAGTAATAAATTCTTAATAATTTCTAATGTCTTTGTATTCATGGACAGTTGAAGATTGAATTTAAACAATTAAATATAAGTCTTTAGCTCAAATGTAAAACATGAAGACATTTATCTTCTAATAATGCGTAACTGGTTTTCTTAAACCCACTTCATCCCATGAAGCTTCTCAAATATAATTTATATCATGATATTTTGTTGGCTATATCTAAGAATTCTACCTATTTACTTGGGTCTAATATATTTTCTCTCTACAATTTACTTTATATTATTCTTATTCTAAATCTCTATCTTTCTTGTGTTAGATATGTGGACAATGTTGAAAATGTAACAAATTCTTAATAATTTCTAATGTCTTTGTATTCATGGACAGTTGAAGATTGATTTTAAACAATTAAATATAAGTCTTTAGCTCAAATATAAAACTTGACATTTATCTTCTAATAATGCGTAACTGGTATTCTTAAACCCTCTTCATCCCATGAAGCTTCTCAAATATAATTTATATCATGATATTTTGTTGGCTATATCTAAGAATTCTACCTATTTACTTGGGTCTAATATATTTTCTCTCTACAATTTACTTTATATTATTCTTATTCTAAATCTCTATCTTTCTTGTGTTAGATATGTGGACAATGTTGAAAATGTAACAAATTCTTAATAATTTCTAATGTCTTTGTATTCATGAGCTGTTAAAGATTAAATTTAAAACATTCAATATAAATCTTTAGCTCAAGTAAGAAATATGGAGGATGGAGGAATGTGTTTTCACGTTCAGTCAAAACAAGATTCCCTCACAGGATCGGTACACTCTTACTTAGAACTCCTCGGAAAAGACTAAAGAAATGCGTGTTTTATTCTAAAAGTCTATCTGTCTTCTGTTAGGTATGTCGAAAATAATAAATTCTTAGCAGTTTTTCGTATCCTTGATATCATTGACAAAGCTTATGGCTGCCACAGTTAAATATAAGATTTAAAAAGTTTAATATATATATCTGAATCTCAAGTATAAAATTCGAAGAAGAGATTCATCTAATAATGTGTGTCACCTACCAAAAATGCACAACTAATATTGTTAGAACCTTTGAAAATTCCCAATACGATTTTAATTAAGACTTTTTCTGGATTTTTACATAGATAGTTACATTAGATAGTTCAATTTATATCTTTATTCCAAATATCAAACTGAATAAAATGTCTTTTTGCAATGCTTATTTTTCTTCCAGTAATGCGTAACTAATATTGTAGGACAACTCAAAAATTCCTTATGATTTTAATTTCTTAAAGTGCACGCTCGAGTTAATGCGAGCAGCATTGTACTTTATGTTGCTATAATTTTTTACACTCGAATGCAATCGAGAATTGAAAATAACAATACGAAATCAATTAAACAATAACGATATGAATTTATAATATTATTACAATATGAAAATAACAGTATGAATTTATTGATATTAATTTGAATTTATTTTACTTGGGTAATATAAAAATAAATGTTTATTTATTTTTCAGAAAATAAATCTGCAAAATTATTTTCTTACAATTAATTACATATATTTATTTCGTTTCTATTACTAATTTATTTCTTTTTACACTTTATATATATAAAACATACAAATTCATTTGTAATTAGTAGCCGAGATCAAATTTTGCTTTCTGAACTGTTAATAAAAATTTTATAATTTATTAAGTATGTATATTATTAAGTATGTATATATTTTTTTATTATAAAGGCCACATAGATTAAAAATACTGTAGAATCTAGTATCCGAGTATATTCATGCAAACATTTGCTTACAAAAACATCTTTTATATAGAACACCAGTTAACACACAAATCCCAGTACGGAAAAAGAACACAAAACACAGAAAATATTAGACGATATATTACATCTCGATCTCAAAGGAAAAGTCACACAATCTGTATGTTAACCTTTTTAGTAACTACTGGACGAGGCGTGGCTCCAGGAATTATGTTATTCTGATAACCAATCATTTTACTTTAATTATTTCTAGTTTATTCTAGAAAACATAGTATGTCACTATGCGGGGGAATAATAAATCAACGGGGCTGCGATTCTAAATCCAAGGTGCTAGGAAATGAGTATACGCCTCAAATATTATGAAAAATGTTTTGAATTTGCTAATAGGGAATCTAGATTTTCAATAGAAAACAGAAAACATTTAAGTTATGATTTTACTTTAATAGAATTTTATTATTACAAATATATATATATATATATATATATATATATATATATATATATATATATATATATATATACATATATATATATATACATATACATACATATATATATATATATATTATATATATATATATATATATATAATATATTATATATATATATATATATATATATATATATATTAATATATATATATATATATATATATATATATATATATATATATATATATATATATATATATATATATATATATATATATATATATATATATATATATATATATATATATATATATATATATATATATATGTATATATATATATATATATATATATATATATTATATATATATATATATATATATATATATATATATGTATATATATATATATATATATATATATATATATATATATATATATGTATATATATATATATATATAATATATATATATATATTATATATATATATATATATATATATATATATATATATATACATATATATATATATATATATATATATATATATATATATATATATATATATATATATAATATATATATATATATATATATATATATATATATATATATATATATATATATATATATATATATATATATAAATATATATATATATATATATATATATATATATATATGCAAATATATATATAAGGTACAATATGTAAAGAATTGCTTTAAAAGTTCTTAAACTGTTTTATAAAGCTATAACTATTTTATATATTTTCTTTTATAAAAAGATGTAAAACTATTAAAATATCATGCCAAACTTTTCTTCTGCACTTGATTTACAAAGACGAAAATGGCCGGTGGAAGATAAATATCTTTAGTAATCAAATACTACCCCTGAAAAACTTAGGTAAAAGGAAGCGTCACGAGGACCTGGAATTCTAAAGCCCCAATTTTTTTTACTTCACCCGTTACAGTCGTGGAGATGCTGAAAGATGACAGCTGCGATGTGGCAGAAATTCGCTGAACGAAGCTTAATCTTGCGTTGTTTTGATGCCGTGTCAATGCCAGGTATGTGTGTTTTGCACCTCTTTAGAAAGAAAGAATGAAAGAACTGCTTTGAGTTGTATCTATCCGTAGGGATGATACTACTATTTTTTATTCTATATATTGCAAATTATCTCTTTACATTGTTAAATTTACGGCAGATCTTTAAGTGCTAAGAAAAAGAATAAGTATGATTTTTCTTTTAGACCACTAATACGTAAGATACACGTTTTACTTTTTAATGATAATCATTAATTCTTTATAAAACTTACTTGAACAATTTAGGTTACATGTTTTAATGTGATATATGAACATTATTGTAAAATGAAAGCCAAATCAGTTATAATGCAGAAGATTTATTGAATATTTGTTAATCGCTACCATATTAAGCATAAATTTAACATTCAAGATCTACTTTCATAATTACTTTACGGAATATAATTTTCAATGTTATACAGTCAAAATAAAACTTACACATATTAAAAACCTCCATTTTTATTAATAATCTGTCGTAATTATTAACATGACATTAAAATTTCACCAATTTTAATGTAGACTACGGTCATCAAAATTAGAACATAACTCTTTTGATTGAATTTTTCAGATGTCTCTCACAAACGGATGAATTTTTCCCATCCTATCTAAGTTACTTTTATAGCTGAATTCTCCGACTAAGCTACTATCTCTGGGAAAGACGTCGTTTCCCTCTGGCTCTGGTATCTAAAAGTGTCTCAGCATGAGATTTTATGATCATTCTCTTGTTAACTGTTAACTCCTAATATGTCATTTTTAGGAGCTATTGAATAAAATTTAAGTTTCGCTACGAACTCGGAATGCTCTTATCAGAGTGTCACTTCAGCAACATCATTCAATATTAGTCTAAATGCTTCGGCTTCTACATTCTTTTCTGACCGGTGAATTAATTTTCGCCGTGTTACCCACCCACCCCATATATATATATATATATATATATATATATATATATATATATATATATATATATATATATATATATATATATATAGATATATATATATATATAGATAGATAGATAGATAGATAGATAGATATAGATAGATACAACCACACACACATATATATATATATGTATATATATATATATAGATATAAATATATATATATATATACATACATATATATACATATATATATATATATATATCTATATATATATATATATATATATATATATATATATATATATATATATATATATATATATATAGATATATATATATATATATATATATATATATATATATATATATATATATTATATATATATATATAAATATAGATATATATAATATAACATAGAATGAATATACATATATACATATATAATATATACATATATATATATATATATATATATATATATATATATATATATATATATATAAATATATATATATATATATATATATATATATATATATATATATATATATATATATATATATATATATATGTATATATTAATCTTACAGGGGGATCTAACCAGCCCTGAACTTCACTTGAATACTATGGAATCTTCTTTTGAAATTACCCCTATTATTTTCCTCAGCCCGGGCATGCTGGGCTGCCAAGAGTCCAACTAACGTTTGTTTGAAATCAACACATAATCGTCGTGGCCGAACGTAACTTTTATTTCATGCTATCAAAATAGCACAGAATACAGAGGCATCTGAATCGAGCAGTGTCAGAACGCTCTCTCTCTCTCTGTAATGCCAACCTTCTGCGAGAGACGACCAAAACACGTGTGTTTTGCTTATAGAAAGTAACCTTTGATTAGAGCCATCTGCAAAAGTGTGGCGTTCCAGATGACTATTATAGCTGATAATTGCAGATTTTTCCTGGGAGAGTTATAACTTCCTAATTAAAAATGCCAGCTATATCATTTTTTTTAATCATAGAAAGAATTTCGGGTTCGGCTGAAGGAATGAAAACATCCTCGTTTAAATTGGATGGCTGGGAAATATGGTTAATATAAAGAGAAGAAATTAAGATCTAGAATAATGAATGGGGAAAAGAGATAATTTTGGATAAACTTTAGGGCTTAGATATTGATATTATTACATACATACATATATATACATATATAAATAAATAAATAAATATATATATATATATATATATATATATATATATATATATATATATATATATATATATATATATATATATATATATATATATATATATATATGTATATATATATATATATATATATATATATATATATATATATATATATATATATATATATATATATATATATATATATATATATATATATATATATATATATATATATATATATATATATATATATATATATATATATATATATATATATATATATATATATATATATACGTAGTAATCTTTTAACCTAAATAACCGACTTTAAATGCATTTGCTTTCTATTTTAACTTTTGGTGATTCGATACCAATACCAAAAATTCGACTGTTCCTCTACTTTGACAGATTCCCTTATCTATTATTAAATACCAGTAATAATATGATTTGTTGTGCATTAAGTCACCAAGATAATGCTCTTTGTAAACCAGCATAAATTTCTGTAAAAATACAGTTTTCTAACTTATTCTGTTAACTTATAAATCAACGTAATACTTAATTCTATAAAAGACCAAAAATTAATACAACACTTCTACACGATGTTTTCCTATTTCAATTATAAATTTCTTATACGTTTTCCATTTTAATGATGATCATTAATTCTTTATAAAATTCACTTGCTCAATTAAGGTAATATGTTTTAATGTGATATATGAACATTATTGAAAAATGAATGCCAAATCAGTTGTAAAGCAGAAGATTTATTGAATATATGTTAATCTCTACCATAAAAAGTATAAATTTAACATTGAAGATGTACTTTCATGATTACTTTCCGGAATATAATTTTCAATTTTATGCAGTATAGATAAATCTTACACATATTAAAAAATCTCCATTTTTATTAATAATATGCCCTAATTATTACGATGACAATAAAACCACCAATTTTAATGTTAACTACTGTGATACAAATTTTGAATATAACCCATTTAAATGCATTTTTCAGCCATCGGTGGCAAATGGCTCTGTTTTTACCATCCAATCTACGTTTTTTATACCAAACAGTCAAGTGTTAGTGTCCTTTGACACATTCCCTTATCTATTACTAAATACCAGTACACTTATTATTTGTTGTGAAATAAGTCACCAAGTTCTGTAACAATTCGTAAATCCTCTCACAAAATAATTGTTGGAAAGAGGAGACAGTGTAAATCCAAGCAGACGGAAAACACACCTACAGGGAACTTCTTGAGATCATCAATGGAATTGAAGAATGTGAGGAAGTTTTGGAAGAGGACATTTGCGAGTGGCTGCACGTTGAAAATTAACATCCAAATTTGAAATTCTCAATGACGAAAAATCATACAAGCCTTAAATCCTTCAACCTACATTAATGAAGCGAAAAATGGAGATGACGACTTTAAGAAATTCTACGACTAGAAAGTCATAATGAAAGTGTTCAATCACTGACAACTGCCGTAAAATATTTGGAGCAAAGAAACGATGCTACACCGATGGATCTCCCGTTGCTCAAAAATTGGAGAGATAGGGCTGTCCGTGATAGAAATTCTGAACTTTTGCAACGAAAGGTAACAGACTTTTTTTAAAAAAAATGCAAATTTAACATATTAATGTATATTAAATTTTAAAAATACAATATTTTCTTGAGATTTGTGTTATTTTTCAAAATGCGTCTTTCGCCATTTAACTAAGTATAGTTAAAAAAAAATTCCATTTTACTTTATAAAATTTACTACTAGAGTTGATTTCCTTTTTCGAAATATATATATATATATATATATAGTTCATAAATGTTCATTTTTATCATATGCATCGGGGAGCTACAGGTATGACCGTATATTGTGCATGTATACTGTATATATACTGCGCGTATATATTGATATATACATGTTCTTTAGTATTAAATATATATAAATTAATATATATTATATATAATTACATATATAATCCTGTATATATATATACATGTATATATGTATATATATATACATGTATATATATATATATATATATATATATATATTATATACATATATATATATATATATAAATATATATATATATATATGTATATATATATATATAAATATGAGCTATATATGTGGCTATATACTCTAAGTAAAATAATCTAGGCTTAAAATATATAAAACCGTTAGATATACATTTTAAATCCTGACATATATATATATAGCCGTATTTATATATATAAATATATATATATATATATATATATATATAATGTAAAATATATATTATATATGTATATATATCTATATATATATATATATACATATATATATATATATATATATATATATATATATATATATATATATATATATATACATATATATATATATATATATATATATATATATACATATATATATATATATATATATATGTATATATATATATATATATATATATATATATATATATATATATATATATATATATATATGTATATATATATATATATATATATATATATATATATATATATATATATATATATATATATATAAATCATACATTCACTAAGGAATCGAAACTGAATATTACTTCGAATTAATTATGTAATTATGTTAATTAATTGTTAGGATAAAAATATCATTATATATACATATATATGCATCGGAGAGTGATTAGCGTAAAGGTTTGGTTTGTAGTGTTACTGTCTACTTTTTGCAACACGAGGGTTTATGAGACCGGGACCTATAGCTCAAAGCCGATTCTGGACGGCTACGAACACCCATGCCTCTGTGGGATTCGAGTCCACGAACTCCGGTACAGAAGGCCAGCAACTTCATGAGTTGGCCATCGTTCGGCGATCAGAGTAAAGGAATTGCGCGGAAGAATTTAGTTTTTTTTCCTTTAGAAATGCACACACATATATATAATGTATATATGTTCACCTGCTAAAGAAAGTTACCGAACATATGGATAGAGCTTTAATCTAACACTTATTGTAGCTGGATTCATATCCGGTGGTTTGTGCTCTGTCCCCTCCTAGGGTCTGATGCATCCAGGAATTTCTTTTTTGTCATTTTGTGAGAAAACTCGACACAAAATAGTTCTTGGTAAAAATTACCCATCTGCGTTTCATGTAAGGAGTTTCTTTGACATAACATGATACTTCAATACATTACCCGTCCGCGGTTCATGTAGGTATTTAGTTTATCATAACGTGTTACTTCAATAAATTATCCGTGGTTTATGTAATGATTTCTTTGACATAACGTGTTACTTCCATA
>CM063507.1:17960566-17970566 GCA_032207245.1 Pardosa pseudoannulata
ATTTATAACATACTAGAATTAAACATTATTTTAAGTAAATAATTAATATGATAATAATACATAAAATTTGTTATTAATAATGATAATTATTATACAATTTCTTTTAATAATATTAAGTTCTATTATTTATGCATTTTATATAATACTAGAATTCGAAAGTTATTTTAGTAAGTATTAAATATGATAATATTCTAAATAAAAAATATTAATTTAATATTGATATTAATATTAATGATGTTATATTCTACAATTTCTTACTAATATAAAGTTTATATTTATTTTTTATAACATACTATTTAATTTTAAAGTAAGTATTAAATATGGTAATTATCTAAATAAATGATACTAATATTAGCATTAATATTATTTTATTAACATTCTACATTTTCTGCTACTAATATTAAGTTTTATTATTTATGAATTTATAACATACTAGAATTAATTAAACATTATTTTAAGTAAATAATTAATATGATAATGATCTATTTTAAGTAAATAATTAATATGATAATGATCTACATAATTGATATTGTTATTATTAAGGATATAAATTTTCTACAATTTCTTTTACTAATAGTATGTTTTATTATTTATGCATTTAAAAAATACTAGAATTAATGAAACATTATTTTAAGTAAGTGTTAAATATGATAATATTCTAAATAAAAAATATTAATAATAATATTGATATTAATATTAATGTTATTATATTCTACAATTGCTGTTACTAATATAAAGTGTTATTATTTATGTATTTATAACATACTAGAATTAATTAAAGTAAGTATTAAATATGATAATGATCTAAATAAAGGGTATTAATATTAATATTAATGATGTTACTAATCTACAATTTCTGCTACTAATTTGAAATTTTATTATTTATGCATTTATAACATACTGGAATTAATTAACATTATTTTAGTAAGTATTTAATATGGTAATTATCTAAATAAATAAAATTAATAATATTATTTTATTAACATTCTACATTTTCTGCTACTAATATTAAGTATTATTTATGTATTTATAACATACTAGAATAGATTAAACATTATTTTAATTAAATATTGAATATGATAATATTCTAAACAAAGAAAATTAATATTAATATTAATGATATAATATTCTCCAATTTCTGCTAGAAATATTAAGTTTTATTATTTATGCATTTATAACATACCAGAAGGATTTAAACAATATTTTAAGTAAGAAATAAATATGATAATGAACTACATAAAAGATATTGTTATTATTAATGCTATAAATATTCTACAATTTCTTTTACTAATATTAAGTTCTATTAATTATGCATTTATATAATACTAGAATTAATGAAACATTATTTTAAGTAAGTATTAAATATGATAATATTCTAAATATAAAATATATATATTAATATTGATATTAATATTAATGATATTATATTCTACAATTTCTGTTACTAATATAAAGTATTACTATTAATGTATTTATAACATACTAGAATTAATTAAACATTATTTTAAGTAAGTATTAAATATGGTAATTATCAAAATAAATGACAATGATATTAATATTAATAATATTTTATTAACACTCTACATTTTCTGCTACTAATATTAAGTATTATTTATGTATTTATAACATACTAGAATTAATTAAAAATTATTTTATGTAAATATTAAATATGATAATATTCTAAACAAAGAAAATTAATATTAATATTAATGATATAATATTCTCCAATTTCTGCTACTAATATTAAGTTTTATTATTTATGCATTTATAAGTACTAGAATTAATTAAACATCATTTTAAGTAAGTATTAAATATGATAATAGTCTAAATAAGTGATATTAATAATGATGATATTAATATCCTACAATTTCTGCTATTAATATTAAGTTTTATTATTTACGCATTTATAACATACTAGAATTAATTAAATATTATTTTAAGTAAGTATTAAATATGATAATATTCTAAATAAAAGATATTAATATTAATGTTATTATATTCTACAATTATTGTTACTAATATAACATGTTATTATTTATGTATTTATAACATACTAGAATTAATTAAAGTAAGTATTAAATATGATCATGATATAAATAAAGGGTATTAATATTAATATTAATGATGTTACTATTCTACAATTTCTGCTACTAATTTGAAATTTTATTATTTATGCATTTATAACATACTGGAATTAATTAAACATTATTTTCAGTAAGTATTTAATATGATAATTATCTAAATAAATGATACTAATATTAGCATTAATATTATTTTATTAACATTCTACATTTTCTGCTACTAATATTAAGTATTATTTATGTATTTATAACATACTAGAATAGATTAAACATTATTTTAAGTAAATATTGAATATGATAATATTCTAAACAAAGAAAATTAATATTAATATTAATTAAATAAAATTTACCAATTTCTGCTACTAATATTAAGTTTTATTATTTATGCATTTATAAGTACTAGAATTAATTAAATATCATCTTAAGTAAGTATTTAGTATGATAATGAACTACATAAATGATATTATTATTATTAATGATATAAATATTCTACAATTTCTTTTACTAATATTAAGTTTTATTATTTATGCATTTATAACATACTAGAATTAATTAAACATTGTTTTAAGTAAGTATTAAATATGATAATATTCTAAATAAAAAATATTAATATTAATATTGATATTAATATTAATGATATTATATTCCACAATTTCTGCTACTAATATTAAGTGTTATTATTTATGTATTTATAACATACTAGAACTAAAGTAAGTATTAAATATGATAATGATCTAAATAAAGGGTATTAACATTAATATTAATGATATTACTATTCTACAATTTCTGCTACTAATTTTATATTTTATTATTTATGCATTTATAACATACTGGAATTAATTAAACATTATTTTCAGTAAGTATTAAATATGTTAATTATCTAAATATATGATACTGATATTAATATTAATATTATTTTATTAACAGTTTACATTTTCTGCTACTAATATTAAGTATTATTTATGTATTTATAACATACTAGAATTAATTAAACTTTATTTTAAGTAAATATTAAATATGATAATACTCTATACAAAGAAAATTAATATTAATATTAATGATATAATATTCTCCAATTTCTACTACTAATATTAAGTTTTATTATTTATGCATTTATAAGTACTAGAATTAATTAAACATCATTTTAAGTAAGTATTAAATATGATAATAGTCTAAATAAATGATATTAATAATAATGATATTAATATGCTACAATTTCTACTACTAATATTAAGTTTTATTATTTATGAATTTATAACATACTAGAATTAATTAAACATTGTTTTAAGTAAGTATTAAATATGATAATATTCTAAATAAAATATATTAATATTAATGATATTATATTCTACAATTTTTGTTACTAATATAACATGTTATTATTTATGTATTTATAACATACTACAATTAATTAAAGTAAGTATTAAATATGATAATGATCTAAATAAAGGGTATTAATATTAATATTAATGATGTTACTATTCTACAATTTTTGCTACTAATTTGAAATTTTATTATTTATGCATTTATAACATACTGGAATAAATTAAACATTATTTTCAGTAAGTATTTAATATGGTAATTATCTAAATAAATGATACTAATATTATTATTAATATTATTTTATTAACAGTTTACATTTTCTGCTACTAATATTAAGTATTATTTATGTATTTATAACATACTAGAATTAATTAAACATTATTTTAGATAAATATTAAATATGATAATATTCTAAACAAAGAAAATTAATATTAATATTAATGATATAATATTCTCCAATTTATACTACTAATATTAAGTTTTATTATTTATGCATTTACAAGTACTAGAATTAATTAAACATCATTTTAAGTAAGTATTAAATATGATAATAGTCTAAATAAATAATATTAATAATAATGATATTAATATGCTACAATTTCTGCTACTAATATTAAGTTTCATTATTTATGAATTTATAACATACTAGAATAAATTAAACATTATTTTAAGTAAGTATTAAATATGATAATATTCTAAATAAGAAATATTAATATTAATATTGATATTAATATTAATGATATTCTACAATTTCTGCTAATATTAAGTGCTATTATTTATGTATTTATAACATACTAGAATTAATTAAAGTAAGTATTAAATATGATAATGATATAAATAAAGGGTATTAATATTAATATTAATGATATTACTGTTCTACAATTTTTGCTACTAATTTAAAATTTTATTATTTATGCATTCATAACATACTAGAATCCAATTTTCACCGAATTTCAACTTTTTTTCAAATTGATCTTCTTTAATATGAATTTGTTGTAATCTATTAAAGCGTTAACTAATTTATTTACTTAACGTTTATTTAATTGTTTATAAAAATATATCATTTTAAGCCCTCTGAGTTACGTGTTATATCTAACTACACCAATTTCAACTCTTAAAAAATCATGAATATTTTTTCAAACAAACACTCTTGATTGGCTACGATAAATAAATTTAATCTTCAGACGTGATAAAATGAGAAATAATAACACACACTCTTCACATACACACACTGCCACCTTATTTTACCTTTCAGAATTAAATGTGACAGAAAATAGAAATTACGTTTATCCCTCTTTCCTTAATCTAAAAATACTTTGGTTTTGAAGGATCCCCTTGAGTTATTTTCGCGGTAAATAAGGTTTTTCGCCCTTTTCTTTATTTGGACTATTATCTGATTTAAATTTGTTCCGAGAAAATGGAATGATCGTTATTATTGAAATAATTTAATTTGTGCTCACTCGAATTGAATTATATCTTATTTTTTTAAAATAAATATTTGACAATTGTGCTGTTAACAAAAACGATAATTTGACTAGAAAAAGCCATAAATCAACATTACATTTTGCTATCTATAAACTTTGCTGTTTGATTTATTGCATTTATTCGAGCGTAATGCTGACTTTTTATTGAAATACTAGCATATGGCCAGTCATATGGCGTAATCAGTAAAATTTTTAATTTTCCAAAATTGGGAAGAAACCTATAAGGCAGATAAAAAACATGGTTTCTTTTTTGGCTGAAAATTATCTGGTGCACGTTCAATAATGTGTTTATCTTCATACTCCTCTAGAGTCTACCGATACTGCAATGCAGTTTAGAATCACATTGAATTCATTTAGAAAGATAGTTCGAAGTTTTCTTAGCTACGTCGAAAATAGCGTAAAAATATAGAAATAACGTCGAAAATAGCGTTTTTCCCATTTTTTTGCCATAGTAATTAATGGAAGTAAAGGAATGAAACTATCATTTTCACTACACTCGGAAGGTAGATAGAATTTGTTGTTAATACCGGTGATAAAACTTTAATTGCAACAAAAAGTAATCGACGATTAAATTTTAAATTATCACATATACACCTAATCTACAATTTAAACGAAATATAAAAGAATATTATTTAAGCTACATCACATTCCAGTGATAAAACGTAAGAAAGTAATTCAGAGAATATTTTAATAATTTAAAATAAGAAATGATTAAATGAGATAGTTACAATATATGCTACATACAATAAAACAATATATTATAATGCTAGAAATAAATGTTATTTTTTACCTATTTATAATGTGACAAATTGATAAACTTAATCGCTTGCTCTTAACCGGGAAAAATAGGGCTTGATATAATAGCATTTAATGCTAAAAAAGAGGGGGGGAGGAGGGGATTTCGAACATTGCTAATCCTAACTCATCAAGAATCCAATATGGATACCTGTATTCATTCCAGGTCCAACAGCTTCATAAATTAGAGGACAGACGGACAGATAACTTAGGCTATTATTATACTGGGTATTCAGGGAAAAAACTCAAGATGCTCATTATTTTTATTGATACCTCTAATCACCCTATATATGTATAAATAAACAACAGACTGAAACAGATATTTCGAACAGTAAAGTCGTAAATACAGTTCCTTATATTTGCTACCTTATATATTTTTACGCTATGTCCCACCTCTCGTGTGTCGACTCTAACAAATCATTCAAATACACTTAAATTTTTGTTTGGTTTGGAGAGCTATGGTCTTATATTTTTTTACGCTATGTCCTATCTCTCGTGTGTCAACTCTAAATCCTCATTCAAATACGCTCGAATCTTTTTGTTTCGTTTGGAGCTCTACGGTTTTATTTATTTTTACGCTATACCCCATTATTCATGTGTCGACTCTACTATTTGCAACACCATGGCTAATGAGACTAGTATCTACTGTTTCCGAACGGCTACGCACATCCATGGCAGAGTAGGATTCGAACCCACGAACTCCGGTTCTGACGATCTGCGCCCAAACCAATCGACCACCTTTTGGCCACTTAAATCTTGATAACCTGCCAATTTAGCAATAGTAACAGATGTAACAACTGTACCAGACACTTGGTGTCTTACATTGGCGTTGTCGACCGCATACCTGTAATCTGATTGGTTCCTTATTTTTATTTGCATTCGCATGCCTATACCAGTGTATTTGGCTCTTCAGTACATATCAACTCATTATGTATCAGTTATATATATTATGTATGCTAAATCAACTATATATTATTATTACTATTATTTAAAAATATTTAATTTTGCTATTGGAAGTAATAATTTAAAAAAATAAAATATATACAAGGGAAAAAGCAAAACCTATCAATTACATGTTATTTCTCTAAGATGTATAAGTAAATTTGGAATCTATTATGCTTATAGATCGATATCTATAGATAGACATCTAGAGATAGATAGATATTATGTAAAAATATTTAATTTTGCTATTGGAAGCAATAATTTAAAAAAAGAATAAAATATGTACAAGAGAAAAAGTATGAATTATCAATTACATGTTATTTCTCTAAGATGTTTAAGTTAATTTGAAATCTAGTAGGCTTATAGATCGATAACTACAGATAAATAGCTATAGATAGATAGATATTACATCTGCTAAATCAAATATATATTATTATTATTATTATTTAAAAATATTTAATGTTGCTATTGGAAGCAATAATTTAAAAAAGAATAAAATATATAGAAGGTAAAAAGTAAATATCTTTCAATTACATGTTATTTCTCTAAGATACATAAGTAAATTTGAAATCTATTATGCTTATAGATCGATAGCTATAGATAGATATTTATAAATAGATAGATACTATATCTGCTAAATCAACTATATATTATTATTGTTATTAAAGAAAATTATTTAATTTTGCTAATGGAAGCAACAATTATAAAAGTATAAAATATATACAAGGGAAAAATTGAAAATCTATCAATTACATGTTATTTCTCTAAGGTTTATAAGTAAATTTGAAATCTATTATGCTTATAGATTGATATCTATAGATAGATAGATATTACATCTGCTTAATCAACTATATATTATTATTATTGTTATTATTTAAAAATATTTTATTTTGCTATTGGAAGCAATAATTAAAAAAAGATTAAAATATATACAGGGAAAAAAGTAAAAATCTATCAATTACATGTTATTTCTCTAAAATGTATAAATATATTTGAAATCTATTATGCTTATAGATCGATATCCATAGATAGATATCTATAGATAGATTGATATTATATCTGCAAAATCAATTATATATTATTATTATTATTATTATTATTATTATTATTATTATTTAAAAATATTTAATTTTTATATTGGAAGCAATAATTTAAAAAAACTAAAATATATACAAGGAAAAAAGTAAAAATCTATCAATTACATGTAATTTCTCAAATATGTATAAGTAAATTTGAAATTTATTATAATTATAGATCTATATACATAGATTGATATCTATAGATAGATAGATATTATATCTGCTAAATCAACTATATATTATTATTATTATTTTAAAAAATATTTAATTTTGCTATTGGAATCAACAATTAAAAAAGTATAAAATATATACACGGGAAAAATTGAAAATCTATCAATTACATGTTATTTCTCTAAGATGTATAAGTAAATTTGAAATCCATTCGGCTTATAGAAGCTACCCTAAAAGCGAGAGATACAATCTATTCTATAATGAACTTGTGACGTGATATGTACGCATCCATAGATATAGCCATTTAATAAAAGATATAGATTAAACGTCCCTTTGGTTGCTCAATCGATATCTTAATTGATATCGGTGACTCCCTGCGATCCGCTTTGTCTTCAAACACACAGACTTCATACAATCGATCATCAAATATAATTAATATTATAGAGATAAGGTTCGAAACGTTGGATTGGTTTTAGAACGCCGCATTCCTTATCTTTGCTTTGGTTGTAGAGTTGCATCAGATCTTATTTTACTTTGATCGCAGTTTAAAGTGATAGAGAATTTTCAGATGTTTGTAAATTGGATGAAAATAGTATTTTTTTCTACATCATTCTCTTATAAATTCAACTTATCCCCGTCCCTGTTTTGAGCCCGTATTCCGTACGGGCACAGTTGTCGGGCCTTTACTGATTTGCCCGTACGGCGTACGCGCAATCTGATTTTTATTTCGCTTGCACTCTTTCGGCCGTATATTTTTTTCTAATTTTAGTAAGAAATTATTCGTATAGATGTCATCCAGTAAATGATAGTTTGCATTTTATTGTATTTTCTACTCTTACTGGTTTAAAAGCGCGGGTGTTTTCACATATTTTGTATCAGAAGACGAATTGTTATCTTTCAGTGTATTGCATTCTGGTTATATTTTACTAACCGCCTGATAATTTTATTGATGTAAGAGTTGAATAATAATAATAGTCTTTCTTGATAAAAATAAGTTTATTAAATCATAGTTAAAGTTATTAAATCATAGTTAAAATCAACTCTTGCACCATTTTTATTTGTTCGTGGCGCAGCTAAGCATGTAATGTGTTGGCAGCTCCATGTCCCAGCGCTAATTCTTCTTGCTTGATTAGTCATCAACTTCATGTGATATATTACTGTGCATGATGACATTACTCCAACAGGTAACGTAAGAGTGGGTCTTTTTCATTTATTTTATTATTATAAAAGAGTTTCTTTTTAAAATCCTTTAATAACTCAGTTATTTGCAACTACCCCCATATATATTATATATATATATATATATATATATATATATATATATATTATATATATATATATATATATATATATATATATATATATATGTATTATATGTATATATGTATATATATATATATATATATATATATATATATATATATATATATATATATATATATATATATGCACACGCACTCAAATATATTTCTTTACAAAATGTGTCAGTTTTTTCAAAGACCACGTTAATTACTTTAATATGTAATGTTTTAAATAACCTAAAAATAATTATTTAATTTAAACAGATTTATCTTTTTCTTTTATTAGATACTTGCATTTAAACTTTAACCCCTTTTCTGTTTTACCCGTACGCCGTACGGGCAGAGCTTTCGGGACTTTACTGATTTGTCCGTACGGCGCACGTGCAATCTGATTTCTATTTCGCTTGCACTGTTTCGGCCGTCTTTTTTACCATTTTAGTAACAAATTATTCGTATTGATATCCAGTAAATGGTAGTTTGCATTTTATAGTATTTTCTACTCTGATTGGTTCAAAAGCGCGGGGATTTTCCCATGTTTTGTATCAGAAGACGAATTGTTATCTTTCATTGTAAAACTTTCTGGTTATATTTTACTGATAATTTTATTGATGTAAGAGTTGAATAATATATTTTTACTTTTAAATAATGGATAATTCAGAGCGTATGAAGCTAATTTCTTGTGATTCGAACTGTGACTCGGATTCAGAAACTGAATTATCTGTAAATGATAGTAGCGAAAGTTTACTAGATGACCTGGATAGTAGTTATTCTGATAGTAGTACAGATGGAATCAGTCAAGAAAGTTAATTGCGATAATCCTTCGG
>CM063507.1:17975566-17980566 GCA_032207245.1 Pardosa pseudoannulata
GAATATAGTAGAGTAGAGTAGAGTAGTGTAAAATATAGTAAAGTAGAGTACAATAGAGAATAGTAGAGTGGGATATAACTGAGTAGAGTAGATTAGAGAATAAGAGACTGGAGTATAGTATAGTATAATACAGTAGGATAGATTAGATTTGAGTATAATAGAATTGGAGTAGTGTAGAGTAGAGCAGAATAGAGAATAGTAGAGTGGATTATAGTATAGTAGAGTGGAGTATAGTTAAGTGAATTTACTTCAAGGCGACCTACAAATACAGTATACAC
This sequence comes from Pardosa pseudoannulata, assembly GCA_032207245.1. Lineage (NCBI taxonomy): Eukaryota > Metazoa > Arthropoda > Arachnida > Araneae > Lycosidae > Pardosa > Pardosa pseudoannulata. Next base: position 17,975,845 of record CM063507.1, read on the forward strand.
TATAATAGTAGTATAGTTTAGTAGAGTAAAGTAAGTTATATTATAGTAGAGTAAAGCAGAGTAGAATATAGTGAGTATAGTAGATTAGAGAATAATAGACTGGAGTATAGTATAGTCTAATACAGTAGGATAGAGTAGAATTGAGTATAATAGAATTGGAGTAGTGTGGAGTAGAGCAGAATAGAGAATAGTAGAGTGGATTATCGTATAGTAGAGTGGAGTATAGTTAAGTGAATTTACTGCAAAGCGACCTACAAAAACATTATACACTATAATAGTAGTATAGTTTAGTAGAGTAGAGTAGAGTAGTATTTAGCAGGATAAAGTAGAGTAGAGTAGAGTAGAGCAGAGTAGAGTAAAGTAGGTTATATTATAGTAGAGTAAAGCAGAGTATAATATACTAGAGTAGAGTACAGCAGAGTATAGTGGAAGAATATAGTAGATTAAAGTAGAGTACAATAAAGAATAGTAGAGTGGAATATAACAGAGTAGCTTAGAGAATAATAGGCTGGATTATAGTATATTATAATACAGTAGGGTAGAGTAAATTAGAGTAGAGTAGATTTGGAGTAGTGTAGAGTAGAGCAGAATAGAGAATAGTAGAGTGGAGTATCGTATAGTGTAGCAGAGTGGAGTATAGTGTAGTGTAGTAGAGTGGAGTATAGTATTGTATAACACACTAAAGTAGAAAGGAGTAGAGTACAGTAGAGAAAAGTAGAGTGGATTATAGTAGAGTAGAGAGAGTAGAGATTATCTTGATGAGGTAGACTTATCAAAGCTTACAATGACACTCGAAATGAATGACCAATTCTAACTCATTATTGTTTACCATGAAATTAAAGGGCAGAAAGTAGACCTAAAATCCAAAATATATTTGAAAATTTAAACTAGGTTAAAGTTTTATCTGACCGAGAAGAAAATCACTATTCAGTTTTGTCTGGTAACCTCATTTCCAATGCAATCACTTGCCAAATGTACACATAATCAATCGAAAGGATTTTAAGAAAAGTTTATCTGACATATATATAGCATCAAATGGTTTAAAACTAGTTAAAATTCAAGAGTTCATTAAATGTTTACCAACAATTATAAAATTACAATACTACTTTTATAAAGTGTAGTTTTGTACTGATCAAAAAAATGATATTCTAGTTATACCTTTATTAAACATATATATACTATTAAAAAGTTCCCAAAGTTCTATTTTTCTTGTTACAACTAGCATATAGCCCGTCAAATGACGGAATCAGTAAAATTTTTAATTTTCCATAATAGTTTAGAGAATTAATTGCAAACTGTGTGGTAATATATACAACACAAACACACAAACTAGCAAACTTCTTAATTTTCAAACATATATAACTTAAACGTTAGAATTCATTAGTCCGTGAATTTGACTCCTAGAATTTTTGAAAAAAAAAACATTTGTTCTTAATACCGGTGATAAATTTTCATAGCAACAAAAGATAATCGATGATTAAATTTGAAAGCATCACATAACTACCTAATCTATAATTTAAGTGAAATACAAAAGAAAATTATTTACGTAATATCTGAGTTCAGTGATAAAATGTATGAAAATAATGCAGACGATATTTAAATAATTTAAAATAAGAAATGATTAAATGAAATGATTAAAAGAATAACGTCACAATGCTAGAAACAAATGTTATTTTTACCTTTTTACTATGCGATAAATTGATAAGTTTAATTGTCAGCTCTTAACTGTTAAAAAAAGGCTTGAGATTATTGCGTTAAACGCTCGAAAAGAGGGAAAGGTGTGCAATTCGAACGTTTTAAAATTGACAGTTTTGAATTTTGCTAACCCTAATTTTTAAGAATCCAATATGGATGCATCTATCCATTCCAGGTCCAACCACTTCATAAATTCGAACACAGATGGACAGATAACTTACAGTACTATTATATAGGGGATGTTACGATACTTATCTTTAAATTAGTATTAACTTATATTTCTATGTAGGATTTCATCTGCAAAAATGTGACGAAATTGAATTTAGTTTATTGAATTTAGCTCATGGTAACTCAAAATTGTTTTAAAGTCTACAAAACTTCAGTTAGTTATTTTAAAGTATCTAGAAATGTTGCGAAGCATACAATAAATGTACATATATACTTTCGTAGATTTTATTTTATCATTTTCAAGTAGATAGATAAGTTAATATGTTAAAATGCATTCCAAATTCAATTTACGATTTGTAAAAATAATTAGAAGTGCACTTTAAATTTTCGTATAAATACTACATACAGAGGTTTTGTTTATTTATTTATTTATTTATTTAATTTTAAATATAAAATTTATAAATAAAAAATCTACCTTCTTCAGAGCAAATCAAATATATTTTAATTTAACTTCTTCACATGTAAATAAAACAGAAATTAATGCATCTGAAAAAAAATACTGTTTCATTTGAAAATTTATGAACAATGTAAGAGACTTTTTATTTTCAAATTTGTATTCTTATAAAAATATTTAATTGACTCATACGTCATAATATTTAAGTAAATCTCTCTCAAATAGTAATAAACAATATTTTTCACTGTTTTATTGTGTTAAGTTGAATTACTAATTACAGATATTTTGCATTTTATTGTAAATAGGATATTGAATTAGAATTTATTCTTAATACTGTTAATGCATGTATTAGAATTAATGCTGAAATTATTAATTTTTAAGCCCTCTTCACTTCATCGAGAATCGGAAAGTCTAAAAGAATATTTTTCAATGTTTTACTGTGTTATGTTGATCTACTAATTACAGATATTTTGCATTTTACTCTATATGGGATCTGTTATTAGAGTTTATGCTTAACACTATTAATTTATGTTTTAGAATTAATGCTGAAATTAATAAATTTTTATAACTCACTTCACTGCATCAAGAATCGGAAAGTCTAAAAGAATATTTTTCAATGTTTTACTGTGTTAAGTTGATCTACTAATTACAGATATTTTGCAATTTACTGTAAATAGGATACTGGATTAGAATTTATTCTTAATACTATTAATTGATTATTAAAATTAATGCTGGAATTAATGATTTTTTATGCCACTTTCACTTCATCAAGAATCGGAAAGCCTAAAAGAATATTTTTCAATGTTTTACTGTGTTATGTTGATCTACTCATTACAGATGTTTTTACCTTTACAGTGAATGGATATCGTATTACAATTTATATTTAACACTATTAATTGATGTAAAAGGATTAATGCTGAAAATAATTTATTAAGTCAATCTCACTTCATCAAAAATCGGAAAGTATTAAAGAATACTTTAACACTGTTTTACAGTGTTAAGTAGAATTTCTAATAACAGATATTTTGCTCTTTACAGTAAATGGATATCGCATTAGAATTTATATTTAACACTATTAATTGATGTATTAGAAATAATGCTGAATATAATAATTATTAGTCATCTTCCCTTCATCAAGAATTGAGAAATCTAAAGGGATATTTTTCATTGTTTTACTGTGTTAAGTTGATCTACTAATTACAAATATTTTGTACTTTACTTTTAATAGGATATTGGATTATAATTTATGCTTAACACTATTAATAGATGTATTAGAATTAATGCTGAAATTAATTTTTGAAGTCAACTTCACTTCATCAAAAATCGGAAAGTATTAAAGAATATTTTTCACTGTTTTACAGTGTTAAGAAGAAATTCTTATTACAGATATTTTGCCATTTACAGTAAATATGTTTCGTATTAGAATTTATATTACACACTATTATTTGATATATTAGAATTAATGCGAAATTAATTAATTTTTTAAGTCATCTTCATTTCATCAAAAATCTGAAAGTTCTGAAGTCAACATCTAAAGACATCAAAAATACATGGAAGATAAGAATATATTATTTTATTTTATAGAATATTGTACAGTGTTAATGAAAAATTCTAGAAACAGTTATTTAGTAATATACTCCGAATCAGTTTTTTTTTATCGAGCAATTATATCTGAAATGTTAAAAGAAACTTTTAAGAAACATTTTTCAGTTAGTAATAATAAATGTCATAATTAAATGCAAGATTTTCGAAATAAAGAACTAAAAATATTAATAATCACGTATCATACTATCATTCAGAAAGAAACTTTTGCATAAGTTCATCATGAAATATATTTCGCCACTGCACTGAGCTTCACATCAGCTCAACTATTTCAAATGCCTTGTATCTTTCCTATGCTTTTTTCAAATTCATGCAACTCCTGACGTAAAACATATGACGTCACTAATTCATCACCAGTGACGTTCATGTTTGTAGAGCGTAGATGAACTCACGTGTTTCGCCATGGTAACGAAAACACTGGCCAGGTGTCAGGGAATGGGAAATCAGAACGGAGTGAATAAAAAAAGTAAAATAACAGAGAACAATCTATCTATTTTCTTATAAATGATATAAATTTATATAGAGGTTGATTTTGACTGTGACTGACGGGAAGAGCCACTTGTTACCCCCAAATTATTCCGGTACTCTTCATTGAAAAGGAATATAATCCAACATGTATCTATTTAAATAAATTGATAAGTGTAGAAAACTGTAAACACGAACATATGCATACACACACACACACACACACACACACATATATATATATATATATATATATATATATATATATATATATATATATATATATATATATTTATATATATATATATATAATATTTATATATATACATATGTACATA
>CM063507.1:17985566-17988066 GCA_032207245.1 Pardosa pseudoannulata
TTCTTATCGCTATTGAATCTATTCTTAATGTGTATGTTATATATATTTTCGTGTAATTGCAATTCACGGTATTAAATATTCACGGCAGCAGACTTATGCAGAATCATGGATAAATTTTTAAGCGGGCGTAAGCGAGCATTAGACGATAGACAAGCATCAACAAGTACACAGACGAGCGTGGTTCCGAAAATAAAATCAAGAAAATATTCTCAAGAATACTTAAATTTTGGGTTCACTAGTACTGAAGTAAATGAAGAAGAAAGGCCCCTGTGTATCATTTGCTCAAAAATGTTGGCGGCAGACAGCATGAAACCTAATAAACTTAAACGACATTTGGAAACGCTTCATAGTGAGTACGTAAACAAACCCAGAGAATTCTTCGAATTAAAATTAAAATCATATGAAAAGCAAAAATCATTGTTTAAAAAAACTTTGTCTGTGAATGAAAAAGCTTTAATTGCCTCTTACAAACTTTCATATAAAATAGCCAGATGTAAAAAGCCTCACACCATTGGTGAAGAGCTTATTTTGCCAGCCGCAATTGAGATTGTAGAAATTATGTTTGGAGATAATTTTGCAAAACAATTGCAGTCTATACCTGTTTCAAATGATACTGTTGCCCGTCGAATTGCTGATATAGCTGAAGATGTAGAGTGTCAGCTTTTGTCGAAGTTGCGTGACAAATTGTTTTCAATACAACTCGATGAGGCAACAGATAGTAATAAAGATGCTCATTTCATTGCCTATGTTAGATTTTGTGATGATTTGTCAGTAGTAGAAGAATTACTTTTCTGCAAACCAATAGAACTCAAAGCAACAGCACTCGCATTATTTGCTATCTTAAATGATTTTATGAACGAGGCAAACATAGAATGGAAAAATTGCGTCGGAATATGCACCGATGGTGCTCGTTCTATGTCCGGAAGATTCCAAAGTATTCAAGCACTTGTGAAACAAAAATCGCCACAGTGCGTCTGGACACATTGCATGATCCACAGAGAAGCTTTGGCTTCCAAAGAAATGAGTCCTGGTTTGAATATTGTGTTAACTACGGTTGTAACCGTAGTAAATTATATAAAAATGAGACCCCTGAAATCAAGAATCTTTTCCGCACTTTGTAAAGACATGGGTGCAGTACATTCAGCGTTACTATTTTATTGCGAGGCAAGATGGTTATCACGAGGGAAATTTTTGCAACGTGTTTATGAATTAAAAGAAGAAATCGCCGTTTTCCTAGAAGAGGAAAACAGACCGGAAGCTGAGAATTTTCGCGATAGTTTATTTGTGATGAAATTGAGCTACATGGTCGACATATTCGAGAAATTAAATAACTTGAATCTTCATCTGCAAGGAGCAAATACACATATATTGGATACGAGTGATAAAGTTAATGCTTTTTGTAGGAAATTGGAATTGTGGAGCAGAAATTTAAAGCAAGAAAACTTAACAATGTTTGCAAATTTGAATGATTGTATTAAAACTTACAAGGCTGAAGAACAACATGTAAAAGTTGTTTTTGCAACCATTGAAAATCATTTAGCAATGCTAGCAAAGAATTTTAAAAAGTACTTTCTTGCTGACGACAAACTGATATCAAGTTACAAGTGGGTGAGGGATCCATTTCAAAATACTCCCGAAGGACTCTCAATTGAAGAGGAAGAAACCTTCATAGACTTCACGGCAAGCGGCGAAACCAAAAGACAATTTAGTAATAAATCACTCTTTGAATTTTGGGCAGGAGTGGATGATGAGTTTTCTGCACTAAAAACAAGGGCATTTCGCATTCTACTACCATTTTCAACATCTTACCTTTGTGAAACTGGATTTTCTGCGGTGGCTTCTTTGAAGACAAAATATAGATCTCAGCTAAATATAGAAAAAGAACTGAGAGTGTCTATTTCTAATATTAAACCCTCCTTCGAAAAACTTTGCTCTGAAAGACAGGCCCAATGAAGTCACTAATAATTATTAAATTTGTTTTTAATTTAGTAAGTTGTTTTAATTTAATAAGTTAATTATTAAATATGTCGAAATGTATTTTGTTTTGTATGTGTGTGTGTGTTCTTTCCTTTCAGTCACTTAATCAATTTTTTTAAATAACATTTTCTCTTGGATATGCTCGCGCCCCCCTAGGGGGGCGCGCCCCACAGGTTGAGAATCACTGCTTTAAAGAATATATTTATAGTATTTCATACTTTTCTTGTGATACATACGATAAAAAAAGGAAACAAAATAAATTCAATAAATACTTCGCACTATAAAAATTTCTACATTTACTCAAATCTGATTGTTTTTTATCTAGTAAAAACGTGCTCTAATTAATACAGACATTAATATACTACAACACTTTTTTATTCTATTTATCCTGCCTGCTAAAAGAACATCAACATTAATCTTGTTTTATGTCTTCTCCCCAATGAGACTTATTTTACTATGCAAAGAAGCGGATGAATAGCCCGTAAAATTTCCGAAAATAATCACATTCGTGGCATCTTTTCCG
>CM063507.1:18000566-18003066 GCA_032207245.1 Pardosa pseudoannulata
TCCTAGTAGAGGGATATTTTAGAGGAGTATGCAGATAAATAGATTATTAAGCGTGTAACAGATAATTCTCAGCCAAAAATTAAATCATTTTTTATCTGCTTTATAGTTTACTTTAAAATTGTGGAGTATTAAAACTTTTTCTAATCTAGTCACATGACGGGCTATATGCTAGTTTGTGATACTCTTTCATCTTCATTATATCGCTAATAATACTTAATGTTATTATGCATTTATGAGTTGTTGTATAATGCCAAATAAGTAGAAAAAATTCTGCATTTCTTATAAATAACTTTCAATTATTCTTTATGAAAAACACATTGTTAAATATATCATGCTAAATAATATCATGTTTAATATATCATTGTTAAGTATATCAAATACATTGTTAAATATATCATCCAATTCTGGAAAATTAAAATAAATTACTTATCCCGTCATATTGTAACCATCCCAAAAACCACCTACCCTTTCTTCTACAAAGAGATTTCCGAAATCTTACTATATGATACAATTCTTCAAATCCTAACTACCATCCATACAAATCCCTATTTTATCCAGATTTTCTGTAAATCAAAGGGTTGCTTTCTAGAAATTCTGAGTTAAACGATATTTACTGAGTGAATTAGACGAATTATATAGTGCTCATCCTTTCATCAATTGCACAGTGTTCAATCCTTTCATTTAAATATATAGAGTAACAGACAGAAATACTTTTTTTACGGTAGATATATAATATACACTGGTATTTTCGGTTAGGTATAAATGAGAAATTAGAAAACTCAGTATCTTTTGTACAACTTTTAAAAATGTAGTTTAAAATCGTTTTATAAAAAACACATTACATATGCTAAAATGAAATTTAATCCGTATGGAAATTTTGAGTAACATTTTGGTTTTCTTGAATAAATTAGTTTTGTACTGAGAATTTCAAAATTTACACTTTTATTTCCATTTTTAATATTTTACTACAGTTTTTATTCTAATCTACATAAAATTGTTCCTTATTACTTTAAAGGTTAAATAGAGAATTGCAGGATTGTTCGGAACATGCGATTAAATTTATCGATCCTTCATATAAAAAATTGGTAAAAATAAAATGTTTTTTATCATTATGCCGTCATACCTTTAACTATCTCCTTCAATCATTTCTTTTTTTTTAATTATTTAAATATCGTCTGCAATTTTTTTATACGTTTTATCGCTGAACTGAGATATTACGTAAAATATTTTCTTTTATATTTGGCTTAAATAATAGATTAGGTATATACGTGATAATTTTAAATTTAATCATCGATTATTTTTTGTTGCAATGAAAATTTTATCACCAGTATTGACAACAAATTGTATCTATCTTCAGGGTGTAGTGAAAATGATAATTTCATTCCTTTAATTTAGTTTATTACTGTGATAAAAAATTGGGAAGAACTTAACGATAATTTCCACGTAGCTAAGAAAACTTTAAACTATCTTTCTAAATGAATTCAACTTGATTCTAAACTGCATTTACAGTATCGGGAGATTTTACAGGAGTATGAAGATAAACAAATTATTGATCTGGTAACAGATAATTCATAGCCAAAAAATAAATCATTTTTTATCTGCATTATAGGATAGTTTGCAATTCTGAAAAATACTGATCTCGCCATATTGTAACCATCCCAAAAACCACCTACCATTTCTTGTACAAAGAGATTTCGGAAACCTTACTATATGATACAATTCTTCAAATTCTAACTACCATCCATACAAATCCCTATTTTATCCAGATTTTCTATAAATCAAAGGGATGCTTTCTAGAAATTCTGAGTTAAACGATATTTACTGAGTGAATTGGGTAGTCCTCATCCTTTCATCAATTGCACAGTGTTCAATCCTTTCATTTAAATATATAGAGTAACATAGATAAATACAGTTTTCGATGGAGATATTATACAATTTGGTATTTTCCGTTAGGTATAAATGAGAGTTTAGAAAAGTCGGTATCTTTTTTACAACTTTTAAAAATATTGTTTAAAATTGGTTTATGAAACACATTACATATGGCAAAATGAAATTTGTTTCGTATGGAGGTTTTGCGTAACATTTTGGATTCCTTAAATTAATTTGTTTTCTACTGAGAAATTTACATAATTTACACTCTTTATTCCATTTTTAATATTTTACTACAGTTTTTATTCTTATTTACATAAAATTGTTCCTTATAACTTTAAAGATTAAATAGAGAATTTCATGATTGTTAGGAGCAAGCGATTAAATTTATCATTTCGTCGCATATAAAATATGTAAAAATAACATTTTTTCTGGCATTATACCATTATTCCTTTAAAAATCTCATTTAATCATTTCTTATTTTAAATTATTTAAATATCGTCTGCATTGTTATCCTACGTTATAGGGTTGAACTTATATATGACGTAAATAGTTTTCTTTTATATTTGACTTAAATAATAGATTAGGTATATATGTGATAATTTTAAATGTAATCATCGATTATTTTCTT
>CM063507.1:18010566-18015566 GCA_032207245.1 Pardosa pseudoannulata
TTTCGAATTTTTTGTTACAACTTCAGTTTTTTTAACAACAGACAACACACTATCTACGAGGCTATTTACTGATGGGATTTGGGTGTATGTGGCTTTCAAAGTGTCGAGCAGTTAGTCTCATGGGTTTATTACTCTCAAGTACTGTTGGTCTCTTTTACTATTATTTGCAACATAACATCACCAAAATAAAGTCCGGAATAGTCCAAAACAGTTGCATTATTTGCCATAGTGAAATTTATTCCGGGATTTCCAAGGAAAGGATATGGAGCAGGAACTGGTGGAATATTTTCATATCAATTTTGCATCACTGTCAAACATTTTGAATAGAAAATCAATTTTCAGATTCATCACTATCCGCAGAGGAATGAGAGAAATTCTTATTAGCTTCTCTATAACTATCTTCAATATACTTGAAATAAGAGTCAGAAGTGTTATCAGTGTCGGAAATATCGCCAGGAGTATAGTTTATATCACTCACGAGACGCTTCCTGCCAGACATCTTTCAGCTACGAAAAGCGCGCTCAAAATGCTACAAAAAAGTCTTCTATATTACGCAAAAATGTGTACAATTAAAGCCATCTGCTAGTTTATCGCTAACTAAACAATTAAAAATCACAGTAAAGCCAAAATGAAAGAATAGACGGGGAAAGAGCGGTTTGCACAGTTAAACAGACGGCTAAAATTGTTGCCCGCAAAAATCGCGGGTTGCGCAAATTTTGCTACAACTATGTTATCCGTGGAAATCGCGGTATGCGCAGCGAGAGGGTTGATATCATTGAGGTTCTCAGAATAAATTTATCATTATATTCTATTTTTAAATTATTATAAATATAAAATGGAAAAACATTTGGTTTATACGCTGTACACTATAGTAGCAGTTTAGAAGTTGGAAGTCTTAAACTTTATCAAATAGTTTAGTATCAAATAGTTTAGCACAGAAATCACTAGAGAATCTTAGATTTTTAATAAGAACTTTTAAACTAAGTAGAATATTTTATTCTTTTGTTCTTTGAACCATATAACGGACGGTGGTTTTGCAGTGAATCCACCTGTTAAAAGTTTCTTTTTTCTGCTTATAAAGACATATGAATGATTTTTTTATAAAACATTTTCTATGTTTGTGGTATCACAAACTTACAGCAAATAAAAACACTACACTTAATTTATTTTTCCATTTGAAAAACGTATTTTAAAAATTGCTTTACGCAGAAAATTGAGAAATTTTATTTATCTTCCTTGTGAAACCAAATATCTATATTATTCAAATAACACTTAAAAGCTGTTTAACTGTTTTTATTATACACTTTTAATGATAATTATTCATTTTACTAACACCTTAATAAAAAATTTAAAAGAAAGTATTATCTTCACACAGTACAATGGGATAGTTTTGCTTTTAAACCAGCCCTCTAATCTTTCTTCCTTCCAATAAATGTACATTTTTTTCATGTATTTTCCATTTATAAGGCTCATAGGTAACATTTGTAAGGTTCATAGGTAACATTTATAAACTAATTTCATTAAATCCTAAGAAATTTATATTAGTGTCTTTCAAAGGGTTAAAAGAGCAGAACATCTTAATCTATAACATATTGTTACGAATTTTTTAGTGAACCTTAAATTTAACATTGGACTCTATGGATATCTTGCCATTTTGGCGAGATATCGGCTCGTTTTCTACAGTTTTAGCAACTTATTTTTGTCGCCAAATTCGTCTCTAAATATCGCCAAGTGTCGCCAAATGTTACCAAGTGTGGCGTTGAGTTAAAACTTTCGATTCCGATTTCTGGAATGTCCCAGCAGTTTCTTCTGTCCTATATAAGGCAGGCTGAATCCCAACCGAAGAATTTACGCTCTTTGCTCTCCCTTCCATAAAATTGATTGTTTTTCCCAGAATCCTGCCCCACAGCTTTGTCTATTATCCCCCTCTCTGCTCGCTTACCTTAACTCTCCTGCAGCATCTACTGCTAAGGCCACACTTTGGTGGGTCCCACTATTAAGATTGTCATTGGTCAGTTCGTTCATAAATTCTATTGGTTTAGAATTTCTCATTTGGATCCGGTCAGTTCTGTCCTAACTTTGTATGGAAGTTACTACCCATGATCCCGTAGCCTTGCTAATGTTCTAATTAATTCTCTTACTTAAAAACAAATAAATAAATAAATAATCAGTATTCTAGTATCACCTTTCTGTACTTATTCTGCTCTAGCTTTTAGCTAGATATAGTGATACTTACGCATTCATTATTTTAATCACTTTATCTCTCATTTATTACTATTTATCTGTGTTATTATACTCTGCCCAAACTCAATCATAAATTGCCTAGTTTTATATCAACTACCCATTCATAGCCAATTCAATTCCATTAGTTGTTTACCTAAATCATATGTATCACAGAACTAGAGGGGTAGGCCCAGGAAGTTTTGTGCCAAATCCATCCTGTTATTCTGTGAACCGATGATAGTAGTTAAGTAGATTTCTGGGTTTACAGAGTAAACACGGTGTGTTGTGTTTTACCGGTTTTATTTTATGCAAAAAGAGGTACGAAAGCCCACGGCATTCGAGTTGATTCGCAATGATTTTGTAAGCTTTGTACGAGTGTGCAGTACTTTAACCTTGATGCCATTTTGACATTGTATTTTCCAACTGATTGTCAATAAATTATTATGTTCGTGCTGCCTTACTTAAAGTCCATTCAACCCTCGAACCCAGATTTGAATATCGTAACAATACCGTCTAGAAAGCAATGTTACAAAGGATACAAGTATTAAATGCTTTAATTTTATTATAACTCATTACAATTCTTATAAATATTTTCTACTTCATCCCCTATATAACAATAGCCTAAGTTATCTGTCCGTCTGTCTTAGAATTTATGAAGCGGTTGGACCTGGAATGGATAGAGAAATCCATATTTTATTATGGTCGAGTTAGAGTTAGGAAAGTTCAAAATCCACCCCTTCCATCGTTTTCTAGCATTTAATTCCATTATTTTAAGCCCTATTTTCCCCTGTTAAGAGTAGGTGATTGTAGAATAATTGTAGTAGAATAATTATTGTTGTTGTAGAATTATTGATGTTACTGGATATTCCATTTTTTTCATAGTCCGCAAAAACCTTTCACCGGTTCTTTGGTGGAACTGTATGGCGGCAGACACAACTCACTATCTTCATATGGAATGCTCCAGAACATTTGAACAAAGGAAAATGCAAATTCACGAAAATAAAAATAGTCCAATTAACTGGATAGTTGAAAGGAGTTTTTATTATTGACTATTCCTTGCTGACTTTGTCAGAAAAATACACGTCCCTCGACATGACACAAAAATCAAAAACAGGAGCAAAATGGCTCAAAAGAAATATTTTTTCTTCTTAAAATGATGCGGGTGATCTCTCCCCCAATTTCGGCCAAAATGATGATCATTCAACACCGCGTATGGCGCGGTCAGTGAAAAAATTCCGCCAGCGGGAACCCAAGACGATCGCCAAACGTAGCTTGAGTAGGAACAACAGCCTAGGAATCTTAGGGCGCCAAGCAGCGCTCAAGCTGGACAAAAGGTGAAAGATGGGGAGAGCAAAACGACAACCCACGGATGGTCAGCGCGGGAAGATTCAAGGTGACTCGGACATGGACAAGCCCCATTCCACAAATAAGGGGTCAAGCCGGCAATTCCATTCCCTTTTACATAGAATGTTATACGACAGTGATTAAGTCTCTTTGCATAAGTAATTTATTTTTCATTTCATCATTTTACTCACAATATCATATTTTATATTTCTTATTAATATTATCGTCTCTATTTTTTATTTTCAAATTATTTTTAAATTTTTTTTATATTCAATTTTATTTGTTTTATTTTTAATGTATATTTCGTGCAATATTTTTTAATTTTCACCGATTAAAATTCTTACCTCATTGTTTTCTTGTTTATTTTTTTTTAATTAAATTATTTATTTTTTTTAATATTTTTTAAATTTATTTTTCCTACGTTTTGTCACTGAACTTAGATATGACTTTAACAGTTTTCTTTTATATTTGGCTTAAGTAATAGATTATGTATATATGTGATAATTTAAAATTTAATCATCGATTGCTTTTTGTTGCAATAACTATTTCACATTATATTATATATTCAGGTGTAATGGAAAATTTTTCCTTTTTTCATTAACTAAAATTTGGAAGTTTTTTTTTCGACGTTAGATAGAAAATTTTTAATTAAATTTTAATTATTTTATTTCTTTATTTTATTATTATTATATTATTTATAAATATTTTCAATTATCTTTTTTTATATTTTTTTTTTAAATTTAATCATTTTACTTTTGTTGAAAACTTTTATCACTAATTAACAAGAAATTTACTTCCATGTAATTATTTTTGAATTCCATTAATTACGAGGAAAAAAAATAAAACTTATTTTTTCGATTATTTTTTGCGTTTTATCATTTATTAAACTTAGATGACTTAAATAGTTTTCTTTTAATATTTAGTTATTATTTTATAATTTTTAATCATTACTTTTCTTGACTTTTATCACAAATTACAATATATATTAAATTTGATATTTTTTCCTTACTTTCATTTATTTATAATTTGTAAAAATGGAAGAATCTTATTATTTTCGACGTAGATAAGAAAACTTTAATTAATTATTTTATTTTTTTTTTTTATCGTTACGAATTTAATTTGACTTAGATATGACTTAAATAGTTTTCTTTTATATTTGGCTTAAGTAATAGATTACGTATATATGTGATAATTTAAAATTTAATCATCGATTACTTTTTGTTGCAATGAAACTTTTATCACTAGAATTAACAAGAAATTCTATATACCTGCAGGGTGTAATGGAAATGATAGTTTCAATCCTTTACTTCCATTAATTACTGTGGAAAAAAATTTGGAAGAACTTAATTATAATTTCGACGTAGATAAGAAAACTTTAAATTAAATAATTATTTAAATATCGTCTGCATTATTTTCATACGTTTTATCACTGA
>CM063507.1:18020566-18060566 GCA_032207245.1 Pardosa pseudoannulata
GCAAATATAAAAGCAATACGCAATAACTTTAAAAATATTTTCTCTTCTCGTTTATTTTGTATTTTAAAATTCATCGTATTTTCCTTTAAATGCTATATATTAACACTACATTTTATAAATTTTTATAGAATTCATTTACCATACATAAAAGCAATACGCAATGACTTTTGAAATTTTATTTCACTTCATGTTTATCCTGTATTTCAAAATCCATCATATTTCTCTTGAAAAACTGTAGATCAAGACAGCATTTTATAATTTTTATTGAATTCATTGGAGCACTTATAAAAGTAATACCCAACGACGTTTAAATTTTTATTTCTTTTCACGTTTATTCTGTATTTCAAAATTCATTATATTTCCCTTGATAAACTATAGATGAAATTTACATTTTATAATTTTCTATTGAATTCATTGGAGCACATATAAAAGAAATACGCAGTGACTTTTAAAATTTTGTTCCCCTTCCGGTTTACTATGTATTTCAAAATTCATCATATTTCCCCTTACAAACTATATATCAAGATTATATTGTTAAAATTTGTTATTGAATTCATTGAAGCACATATAAAAGCAAAACGCAGTAACTTTTAAAATTTTACTTCTCTTTCCGTTTATTCTGTGTATTTCAAAATTCATCATATATCCCTTGAAACACTAGAGAACAAGACTACATTTTATAATTTCTTATTGATATTATTTGATCACATATAAAATCACATATAAACCTTTATTTTACTTCATATTTACTCTGTATTTCAAATTTCATCAATATAGATAAATACTATATTTTCTATTTTTTATTGAATTTATAGAAGCACATACAAAAGCAATACGCTGTAACTTTAAAATTTTATTGTATTTCCCATTTGTTATATATTTCAAAATTAATCATATTTTCTTTAAAAACTATAGATCGAGACAACATTTTATAATTTTTATATTTGAATACAGAATATTGTTAGCTTTAACGTGAAGAAAATGTATCGATATTTTAATTAATTTTTGCTAGAACAGACACCATAGAGTTTTGTTCTTGCTTACCAGCTATTACAGTCTACAACTTTATTCTCTGTCTTAGATATTAAAACATTCACAAAATTAAAAAATTAAAAAAGAAGTTAAAAAATTTAAACATATTCTTCAAAAATAGTCTTGTACTGATATAGTGCTTTGTGTACAAATTTTATGACTTTTTAAAAAGGGATTACTTCCTAATGCATTATATAATAAAAATATGTAATTTAAAATAAAATCAAACACTTATTAATTAATTGGAATTTTTTTCTTAACTAATTAAAACTTTTATTCTGTATTCATTAAAAAATAGTACTTTTAAAGAAATCGCCTGAAGTTTAAAGGTAGTTTCCCCTTAAAAAAAGACATAATTGCTGTAGTAAGGTTTAAAATGCTATGTCCAATATTTAGCTACACGAGGTCTAATGATACTAGAATCTACTGCTTAAAGCGCATTCGAATTGGCCACTACCTATGGCTGAAGTGGCATTCAAATTTACAATCTCCAGTAGAGAAGAGCAACCCCCTATCAATCGTTCAGAACACATGGTTAAACATCAACAAACATCTGAAATGATTTTTTTTAGAAGAAAAAGCATTTTGAAATTTGTAGCTAATTTATTATTAATTAATTAATTAATAGAGGCATTTCGCAAAGCAGGGATATTATTTTTTATAAAATTTAAAAAAAAACTGTTTAACAGATCATGTGTTGTGACATTTTAAAAAGTAATTAATAATTACTTTGAATTACAGTAAAAGTTCCCGTCTAATACATAAAACATATTTTAATATTTTAATACTTAAAGAATGAACAAATATTAAGTGGCATTAAATTCAATTCAGGGAAAGACTTTAAATCTCTTTTACTTCAGGCTACTCGAACAATTTATTTCAAAAGAGATCAGATGCACACAACTAAAAAAATGCAAGAGAAAATGAATCACTTTTTCATTAGATTACTTTTAAAAAATCTTTGGAGTTATTTGAAAAAGCAATTCAGGTTATTTTCTGCTTCAAACGTTATTAAGTAACTGTAAAATGCTTTCTTATGATCTTGTTCAAATTCTGTGACTTTTTATGAAGGCTTTCTCCTCCCATGAATAATGCATATATATCATAGCAGAAAAATGAAATTAGTGGTATATTAATCAGAAAAAAATTGAGAATAGTTAATACATATGATGTCAATAAATTAAAATGTGAAATAAAAGTTCATAGTAGTTCTCAAATTTGGACAGACGTGCAGATGAAATTTTTTCTTCAAAACATACACATCGGCCATTTTGCTTTCCAGTACCCGAAATTCCGTGTTACTTCCAACGACATACAAGTAAGAAGGCAGTTTTCTCACAATCTTAAAGCTTATTATATAATTACTAAAACTGAGGTTAAGAAATTGTATACCTCTACTATAAGCACGTGTGTAAGCACGTTTACTAAGGTTAATATTCTTCAGTATCTGTTTATATGTTTTTCGTACAGAAAATGTGTTCTGATATATTAAAAAGTAATTTATAATTAATTTAATTATAGTATTGTAAAAGTTTCCTTTTAATATATAAAACATACTTTAATATTTTTAATACTTAAAGAATGAACTAATATTAAATGAAATTAAATTCAATTCAAGGAAAGACTTTAAAAGTCTTACCTTGAATAAGATCGGATTTCGGGAACTGGAAAGCAAAATGGACGATTTGTAAGTTTTGAGGAAAACATTTCATCGACTAAGTTGTCCAATTTTGAGAACTACTATGACCTTTTGGATTTATTTCATAATTTAATGAATCTACATCATATTGGTTAATTATTTCATTGTTATGTCATTATTTATATGTATTATTCATGTTAGGAAAAAGCCTTCATAAAAAGTCACAGAATTTGAGCAAGACCATAAGAAAGCCTTTTACAGCTATTTAATAAGTTTGAAGCTGAAAATAACCTGAATTGCTTTTTAAAATAACTCCATAGATTCTAAAAAGTTATATAATAAAATTGTCAAAGTAATATAGTAATTCATTTTCTGTTACATGTTTTTAGTTGTTTGCACCTGATCTCTTTAGAAATAATTTGTTCGTGTAGCCTGAAGTAAGCCGATATTTCCCCCCAAAACATACAAATAGGTTATCTTAATTTCCAGTACCCGAAATCCCGTCTAACTTCCAACGATGTACTAGTCAGATGGGAGTTTTCTCCTGACCTTATAAAAACACGTACTTACAAAGAGTGAGGATATGGAATTCCATAACTCTACAATAAGCACGTGTGTATGTACGAAGGTTTTTATTATTTGTTTATATGTTTTGTACAGTTTATATGTTGTAAATGTGTTCTGATATAATAAAAAGTAATTCATAATTAATTTAATTACAGTATTGTAAAAGTTTCCCTCTAATACATAAAACCCACTTTAATATTTTTAATACTTGAAGAATGAACTAATATTAGATGGAATTAAATTCAATTCAGGGAAAGACTTTAAATCTCTTTTACTTCAGGCTACTCGAACAATTTATTTCAAAGGTTATCATATGCATTCAACTAAAAAATGTAAGAAAAAATGAATCATTTTTTTTATTAGATTACATTTAAAAAATCTTTAGAGCTATTTGAAAATGCAATTCAGGAAATTTTCCACTTCAAACACCATTAAAGAGCTGTAAAAGGCTTTCTTATGGTCTTGTTCAAATTCTGTGATTTTTTTAAGACTTTCTCTTCCCATGAATAATGTATATATATCATGGCTGAAAAATGAAATGAATGATATATTAATAAGAAAAAAATTTAGAATAGTTAATCCATATGATGTAGATCCATTAAAATGTGAAACAAATCCAAAAAGGCATAGTAGTTCACAAACTTGGACAAACATGCAGATGAAATGTTTCCCTCAAAACATACAAATCGGTCATTTTGCTTTCCAGTACCCGAAATCCCGTCTTACTCCCAACGATATAAAGTAAGAAGGGAGTTTTCTCAATACCTTAGAGCCTAACATATGCTTACAGTGATAATATGGAAATTTATACCTCTACAATAAGCACGTGTGTAAGCTCTCGTAAGAAGGTTAATATTCTTCAGTATCTGTTTATCTGTTTTTCCTACAAATAATATGATCAGATATAATAAAAAGTAATTGATAATTAATTTAATTATAGAATTCTAAGAGTTTCCCTCTAATACAAAAAACACACTTTAATATTTTTAGTACTTAAAGAATGAACTAATATTAAGTGGCATTAAATTCAATTCAGGGAAAGACTTTAAAAGTGTTTTACTTCAGGCTACTCGAACAATTTATTTCAAAAGAGATCAGATGCATACAACTAAAAAAATGTAAGATAAAATGAATCCATTTTTTATTAGATTACTTTTTAGAATCTTTGGCGTTATTTGAAAAACCAATTCAGGTTATTTTCTGCTTCAAACGCTATCAACTAGCTGTAAAAGGCTTTCTTATAGTCTTGTTCAAAATTTGTAATTTTTATAGAGGCTTTCTTCTCCCATGAATATGTATATATATCATGGCATAAAAATGAAATAAGTGGTAAATTAATCAGAAAATTAATTTAGAATACTTAATCCGTATAATGTAGATCCAATAAAATATGAAATATATCAAACTCAAAACGATGTACTAGTCAGATGGGAGTTTTCTCCTGACCTGATAAAAAAATGTACTTACAAAGAGTAAGGATATGGAATTCCATACCTCTATAATAAGCACGTGTGTAAGCTCGCGTATGAAAATTAATATTCTTCAGTATCTGTTTATATGTTTTTCCTACAGATAATGTGTTCTGATATATTAAAAAGTAATTTATAATCAATTTCATTATAGTATTGTAAAAGTTTCCCTCTAATACAAAACACACACTTAATATTTTTAATACTTAAAGAATGAACTAATATTAATTGGCGTTAAATTCAATTCAGGGACGACTTTAAATCTCTTTTACTTCAGGCTACTAGAATAATTTATTTCAAAAGTGATCAGATGATTACAACTAAAAAAATGTAAGAGAAAATAAATCCGCTTTTTATTAGACTACTTTTCAAAATCTTTGAAGTTATTTCAAAAACTAATTCAGGTTATTTTCTGCTTCAAAAGCTATCAACTAGCTGTAAAATCTTTCTTATAGTTTTGTTCAAAATTTGTAATTTTTTATGGAGGCTTTCTCCTCCCATGATTATGTATATACATCATGGCATAAAAATGAAATGAATGGTAAATTAATCAGAAAATTAATTTAGAATACTTAATCCGTATGATGTAGATCCAATAAAATATGAAATATATCAAACTCAAAACGATGTACTAGTCAGATGGGAGTTTTCTCCTGACCTGATAAAAACATGTACTTACAAAGAGTAAGGATATGGAATTCCATAACTCTATAATAAGCACGTGTGTAAGCTCGCGTATGAAAATTAATATTCTTCAGTATCTGTTTATATGTTTTTCCTACAGATAATGAGTTCTGATATATTAAAAAGTAATTTATAATTAATTTCATTATAGTATTGTAAAAGTTTCCCTCTAATACAAAAAACACACTTAATATTTTTAATACTTAAAGAATGAACTAATATTAAATGGCATTAAATTCAATTCAGGGACGACTTTATATCTTTTTTACTTCAGGCTACTCGAATAATTTATTTCAAAAGTGATCAGATGATTACAACTAAAAAAATGGAAGAGAAAATGAATCCGCTTTTTATTAGAGAACTCTTTAGAATCTTTGGCGTTATTTGAAAAACCAATTGAGGTTATTTTCTGCTTCAAACGCTATCAACTAGCTGTAAAAGTCTTTCTTATAGTTTTGTTCAAAATTTGTAATTTTTTATGGAGGCTTTCTCCTCCCATGAATATGTATATACATCATGGCATAAAAATGAAATGAATGGTAAATTAATCAGAAAATTAATTTAGAATACTTAATCCGTATGATGTAGATCCAATAAAATATGAAATATATCAAACTCAAAACGATGTACTAGTCAGATGGGAGTTTTCTCCTGACCTGATAAAAAAATGTACTTACAAAGAGTAAGGATATGGAATTCCATAACTCTATAATAAGCACGTGTGTAGGCTCGCGTATGAAAATTAATATTCTTCAGTATCTGTTTATATGTTTTTCCTACAGATAATGTGTTCTGATATATTAAAAAGTAATTTATAATCAATTTCATTATAGTATTGTAAAAGTTTCCCTCTAATACAAAACACACACTTAATATTTTTAATACTTAAAGAATGAACTAATATTAATTGGCGTTAAATTCAATTCAGGGACGACTTTATATCTCTTTTACTTCAGGCTACTCGAATAATTTATTTCAAAAGTGATCAGATGATTACAACTAAAAAAATGTAAGAGAAAATAAATCCGCTTTTTATTAGACTACTTTTTAAAATCTTTGAAGTTATTTCAAAAACTAATTCAGGTTATTTTCTGCTTCAAATGCTATCAACTAGCTGTAAAAGTCTTTGTTATAGTTTTGTTCAAAATTTGTAATTTTTTATGGAGGCTTTCTCCTCCCATGAATATGTATATACATCATGGCATAAAAATGAAATGAATGGTAAATTAATCAGAAAATTAATTTAGAATACTTAATCCGTATGATGTAGATCCAATAAAATATGAAATATATCAAACTCAAAACGATGTACTAGTCAGATGGGAGTTTTCTCCTGACCTGATAAAAACATGTACTTACAAAGAGTAAGGATATGGAATTCCATACCTCTATAATAAGCACGTGTGTAAGCTCGCGTATGAAAATTAATATTCTTCAGTATCTGTTTATATGTTTTTCCTACAGATAATGTGTTCTGATATATTAAAAAGTAATTTATAATCAATTTCATTATAGTATTGTAAAAGTTTCCCTCTAATACAAAACACACACTTAATATTTTTAATACTTAAAGAATGAACTAATATTAATTGGCGTTAAATTCAATTCAGGGACGACTTTAAATCTCTATTTACTTCAGGCTACTCGAATAATTTATTTCAAAAGTGATCAGATGATTACAACTAAAAAAATGTAAGAGAAAATAAATCCGCTTTTTATTAGACTACTTTTCAAAATCTTTGAAGTTATTTCAAAAACTAATTCAGGTTATTTTCTGCTTCAAACGCTATCAACTAGCTGTAAAAGTCTTTCTTATAGTTTTGTTCAAAATTTGTAATTTTTTATGGAGGCTTTCTCCTCCCATGAATATGTATATACATCATGGCATAAAAATGAAATGAATGGTAAATTAATCAGAAAATTAATTTAGAATACTTAATCCGTATGATGTAGATCCAATAAAATATGAAATATATCAAACTCAAAACGATGTACTAGTCAGATGGGAGTTTTCTCCTGACCTGATAAAAACATGTACTTACAAAGAGTAAGGATATGGAATTCCATAACTCTATAATAAGCACGTGTGTAGGCTCGCGTACGAAAATTAATATTCTTCAGTATCTGTTTATATGTTTTTCCTACAGATAATGTGTTCTGATATATTAAAAAGTAATTTATAATTAATTTCATTATAGTATTGTACAAGTTTCCCTCTAATACAAAAAACACACTTAATATTTTTAATACTTAAAGAATGAACTAATATTAAATGGCATTAAATTCAATTCAGGGAAAGACTTTAAATATCTGTTACTTCAGGCTACTGGAATAATTTATTTCAAAGGAGATCACATGCATACAACTAAAAAAATGTAAGAGAAAATGAATAAATTTTTTGATATTTTACTTTTCGGAAACTTTGGAGTTATTTGAAAGTGTAATTCAGGTTATTTTCAGCTTCAAACACCATTAAATAGCTGTAAAAGTCTTTCTTATAGTCTTGTTCAAATTCTGAGACTTTTTATGAAGGCTCTTTCCTAACATGAATAATGCATATAAATAATGGCATAACAATGAAATAATTAATCAATATGATGTAGATCCATTAAATTATGAAATAAATCCAAAGGGTCATAGTAGTTCTCAAACTTTTACAGACGTGAGGATGAAATGTTTTCCTCAAAACATACAAATCAGCCATTTTGCTTTTCACTACCCGTAATCCCATATTTCTCCCAAAGATATACAAGAAGTTAGTTTTCCCATGATCTTAGAGCCTAACAAATACTTACAAAAATTGGGGATAAGAAATTTTATACCTCTGCTATAAGCACGTGTGTAAGCACACATCCGAAGGTTAATATTCTTCAGTATCTGTTTATATGTTTTTTCCTACAGATACTGTGTTCTGATATATAATAAAAGTAATTTATAATTAATTTAATTATAGTATTGTAAAAGTTTCCCTCTAATACATAAAACACACTTTAATATTTTTAATACTTAAAGAATGAACTAATATTAAATGACATTAAATTCAATTCAGATAAAGACTTTAAATCTCTTTTACATCAGACTATGAGAACAATTTATTTCAAAGGAGATCAGATGCTTACAACTAAAAAAAAATGCAAAAGAAAATCAATTTTTATTAGATTACATTTAAAAAATCTTTGCACTTATTTGAAAAAGTAATTCAGATTATTTTCTACTTCAAACACCATTAAATAGCTGTAAAAGCCATTCTTATGATCTTCTTAAAAATTTGCGATTTTGTACGAAGGCTTTCTTCTCCCATGAATAATGCATATATATTATTTCAGAAAAATGAAATGAATTGTGTATTAATCAGAAAATAAATACAGAATAGTTAATCCATATGATGTAATCCATTAAAATTTGATATAAATCCAAAAGGTCGTAGTAATTTATCAAATTCACACAGACGTGTCGACGATACTTTACTTCAAAACATACAAATAGGTCATCTTATTTTCCAGTACCCGAAATCCCGTCGAACTACCAAACATGTACTAGTCAGATGGGAGTTTTCTCCTGACCTTATAAAAAAATGTATTTACAAAGAGTGATGATATGGAATTTTATACCTCTACAATAAGCACGTGTGTAAGCTCGTGTACGAAGGTTAATATTTTCAGTATCTGTTTATATGTTTTTCCTACAGATAATGTGTTCTGATCTATGAAAAATTAATTTATAATTAATTTAAATATAGTATTGTAAAAGTTTACCTCTAATACATAAAATGCTCTTTAATTTTTTTAATTCTTAAAGAATAAACTAATATTAAATAACATTAAATTCAAATCAGTAAATGTCTTTAAAAATCTATTACTTTAGGCTGTTCGAGCAATTTATTTCAAAAGAGATCCGATGCACACAACTTTTTTTAGTTGTGTACACCGGATAAGAGAAAAGTAATCAATTTTTTATTAGATATCTTTTAAAAAATCTTTGGAGTTATTTGAAAAAGCAATTCAGATTATTTTCTGCTTCAAAATCCGTTAAATAGCTGTAAAATACTTTCTTATGATCTTGTTCATTTTCTGCTATATTTTATTAAGGCTATCTCCTCCCATAATTAATGTATATATATTATGCCCTAAAAATGAAATGAATGATATATTAATCAGAAAATAGATTTAGAATAGTTAATCCATATGATGTAGATCCTTCAAAATGTGAAATAAATCCTAAAGGTCAT
Source organism: Pardosa pseudoannulata (assembly GCA_032207245.1). Classification (NCBI taxonomy): domain Eukaryota; kingdom Metazoa; phylum Arthropoda; class Arachnida; order Araneae; family Lycosidae; genus Pardosa; species Pardosa pseudoannulata. Next base: position 18,030,186 of record CM063507.1, read on the forward strand.
AGTAGTTCTCAAACTTGGACAGACGTGCAGATGAAATGTTTTCCTCAATACATACAAATCGGCCATTTTGCTTTCCACTACCCGAAATCCCGTCTTACTCCAAACGGTATACGAGTAAGAAGGGAGATTTCTCTCGACCTTAGAACCTAACGTACACTTACAAGCACTGATGATATGGAATTTTCTACCTCTACAATAAGCACGTGTGTAAGCTCGCGTACAAAGATTAATATTCTTCAGTATCTGTTTATATGTTTTTCCTACAGATAATGTGTTCTGATATAATAAAAAATAATTTATAATTAATTTTATTATAGTATTGTAAAAGTTTCGCTCTAATACATAAAATACATTTTAACAATTTTAACACTTAAAAAATGAACTAAAATTAAATGGTATTAAATTCAATTCAGGGAAAGACTTTAAAAGTATTTTACTTTACGCTGCTTGAACAATTTATTTCAAAAGAGATCAGATGCACTCAACTAAAAAATTATAAGAGAAAAAGGAATCAATTTTTTATTAGATTACTTTTCAGAATATTTTGAGTTATTTGAAAATGCATTTCAGGTTATTTTCAACTTCAAACACCATTAAATATCTGTAAAGGCTTTCTTATGGTCTTGTTCAAATTCTGTGACTCTTTATGAAGGCTTTTTCCTAACATGAATAATGCATATATCTCATGGCAGAAAAATGAAATGAATAGTGTATTAATCAGAAAATAGATTTAGAATAGTTAACCCATATGATGTAAATCCAATAAACTGTGAAATACATCCAAGACGTCGTAGTAACATATCAATCAGATTCACACAGACGTGACGACGATATTTTTCCCCCAAAATAAAAATAGGCCATCTTATTTTCCAGTACCCGGAATCTCGTCTAACACCCAACCATATGCTAGTCAGTTAGGAGTCCAGATCTTATAAAAATATATACTTACAAAGAGTGAGGATATGGAATTCCATGCTTCTACAATAAGCACGTGTGTAATCTCCCAAACGATGGTTAATATTTTTCAGTATCTGTTTATCTGTTTTTTTATGATACCTTCTCTCTTGCTTTATCTGTTTTTCATCTTTAAATATTTACTTTGAATCAAAATGAAAAATGAATGCTTCGGTTATAATAAGTTAAAGAACTAATTACTTATTAAGTATATATATATATATATATATATATATATATATATATATATATATATATATATATATATATATATATATATATATATATATATATATATATATATATATATATATAAATATATATATATATATATATATATATATATATATATATATATATATATATATATATATATATATATATATGTATATATATATATGTATATATATATATATATATATATATATATATATATATATATATATATATATATATATATATATATATATATATATATATATATATATATATATATATATATATATATATATATATATATATATATATATATATATATATATTATATATATATATATATATATATATATATATATATATATATATATATATATATATATATAATATATATATATATATATATATATATATATATATATATATATAAATATATATATATATATATATATATATATATATATATATATATATATATATATATATATATATATATATGTATAAAAGAAACTATATGTGTATGATACAGTTCAACCAATATATGAAAGTTTGGATATATATATATATATATATATATATATATATATATATATATATATATATATATATATATATATATATATATATATATATATATATATATATATATATATATATATATATATATATATATATATATATATATATATATATATATATATGTATATATATATATATATATATATATATATATATATATATATATATATATGTATATATATATATATATATATATATATATATATATATATATATATATGTATATATATATATATATATATATATATATATATATATATATATATATATATATATATATATATATATATATATATATATATATATATATATATATATATATATATATATATATATATATATATATATATATATATATATATGTATATATATATATATATATATATATATATATATATATATATATATATATATATATATATATATATATATATATATATATATATATATATATATATATATATATATATATATATATTACATGACTTATAACAGGTAAATTAGGGTACAACTTAGCAGTTATTTTACGAATAAAGAAGTAAAATTTAAAAATTATTACCTGCTATTTTTTTTTAATCCATGAATATGTTTTAGTTTTGAATTTACGTTCTTTTTTTTGCTACAAGAGGTTAAATAATACCGGGACCTTTTACTTAAAAGTAATTTCGGACGGCTATAAGCTTAAATGTCATAAAAGAGCTAGAAAAGCAAAATTTATGTTAACGGAAAATAGCGTCCCACCCGTTCGGCCTTAAGTCAGCCCCAAAATGTGGTCTTAAAAACAATTGCTTTAAATGTTTTAAATTAATTTATAATATTATTAAATTATATTTAATTACATTTAAAAATGTTAAGTATTGAATGAAAATTTTTCAGATTAAAAAGGCACTAATTTCTTTTACTTCCTTGTGTATGAATTCAAAGTTCAAAAGTTTAAAGAAAATACTTATAAATATTGTTAGCAATAGCTTTTAACAAATGTATATTTTCAGTGTATGCATGGTGAGTCTTATAAACTATATATGTCCGTGATAGTCCGTACAATTTCTATAATACATATAATTATTTACAATTTTTTTTCTATCTACCTTCTTCAGTCAATCACTCTCTCCTAAATAACATTCTTCTACTAGTTTAACAATGCAAGATATGCAAGTTAGGAGTAAAGCAATTCCTCGATGCAATCACAGAACAGATTATACTGAATATCTGATTGAAAATAGTTAGGTATTCTAAGTGAACTACTTTGCTCTAAGATGAAATAGATAAGTTACATATGTATACATACATATATATATATATATATATATATATATATATATATATATATATATATATATATATATATATATATATATATATGTATATATATATATATATATATATATATATATATATATATATATATATATATATATATATATATATATATATATATATATATATATATATATATATATATATATATATATATATATATATATATATATATATATATATATATATATATATATATATATATATATATATATATTATATATATATATATATATATATATTTATATATATATATATATATATATATATATATATATATATATATATATATATATATATATATATATATATATATATATATATATATATATATATATATATATATATATATATATATATAGCCTGAGGATAGAACCTGCATATAAAAAGTTCTAAGCGCTACCCCAGCGCCATTAGAATTCAATATTATCTAATATCAAATAATAAAATTTGACTGGTTTATTAAAAAATTCTTTTCTTGACCACTTTATCAACTTATTTTTTATATGTCAAAATTATATAAACTCACAAAAATGTATCAAAAGCTCTTTTCTTGAACACTTTAACACCTTTTTTAAGTGACACAATCATATACGCTCATAAAAATTCATGAAGAACTCTTTTCTTGAGCACTTTAGCATCTTATTTTTCATGTAACTCAGTTACATACGCTGATAAAAATTCATTAAAAGCTCTTTTCTTGAACACTTTAATATTTTTTATGTGAAACAATTATATACGCTCATAAAAATTCATCAAAAAATTGTCTTGAACACTTTAACATCTTATATTTTATATGACACAATTATATATGCTCATAAAATCTCTCTTCTTGAAAACTTTAGTATCTTATTTTTTTATATGATCTAATTATTTACCCTCATAAAAATTCATCAAAAATTCTTTTCTTCAACACTTTAACATCTTATTTTTTATGTGAAACAGTTATATATGTTCATAAATATTCATTAAAAATTCTTTTTTTGTACACATTAAAATCTTATTTTTTATGTGACATTATTTTTATACTCCTAAAAATTCATTAAAAGATCTTTTCTTGAATACTTTAACATTTTATTTTTTATGTGATACAATTATGTACGCTCATAAAAATTCATCAAAACTATTTTCTTGAACACATTAACATCTTATTTTTTATGTAACACAATTATATACGATGATAAAAATTTATTAAAAGCTGTTTTCTTGAACACTTTAATAATTTTTTTATGTGACACAATTATATACGGTCATAAAAATTCATCAAACAATTTTCTTGAACACTCTAACATCTTAATTTTTATACTACACAATTATATATGCTCATAAAAACTCTCTTCTTGAACACTTTAGTATCTTATTTTTTATTTGCTCTAATTATATACTCTCATTAAAATTCATTAAAAACTCTTTTTCTTTAACACTTTAACATCTTATTTTTTATATGACACAATTATATATACTCATAAAAATTCATCAAAACTCTTTCTTTAACACTTTAACATCTTATTGTTTTATACGACACAATTATATACGCGCATAAAAATTCATCAAAAATTCTGTTCTTGCACACATTAAAATCTTATTTTTTATACGACACAATTATATACGCTCATAAAAATTCTTCAAAAACTCTTTTCTTGAACACTTCAACATCTTATATTTTATGCGACACAATTATAAACGCTCATAAAAATTTATCAAAAATTCTTTTCCTGAACACTTTAACATGCTATTTTTTATGTGACACAATTATATAAGCTCATAAAATTTCATTAAAAGGTCTTTTCTTAAAAACTTTAACATGGGTTTTTTTATGTGACACAATTATATACGCTCATAAAAATTCATTAAAGCTCTTTTCTTGAACACTTCAACATCTTATTTTTTATACTACACAATTATATATGCTCATAAAAACTCTCTTCTTGAACACTTTAGTATCTTATTTTTTATTTGCTCTAATTATATACTCTCATTAAAATTCATGTAAAAATCTCTTTTTCTTTAACACTTTAACATCTTATTTTTTATATGACACAATTATATATACTCATAAAAATTCATCAAAACTCTTTCTTTAACACTTTAACATCTTATTGTTTTATACGACACAATTATATACGCGCATAAAAATTCATCAAAAATTCTGTTCTTGCACACATTAAAATCTTATTTTTTATACGACACAATTATATACGCTCATAAAAATTCATTAAAGCTCTTTTCTTGAACACTTCAACATCTTATTTTTTATGTGACACAGTTATATACGCTTATAAAAATTCATCAAAAACTCTTTTCTTGAATGGTTTATCATCTTATTTTTTATGTGACACAATTATATACTCTCATAAAAATTCATTAAAAGGTCTTTTCTTAAAAACTTTAACATGGGTTTTTTTATGTGACACAATTATATACCCTCATAAAAATTCATTAAAGCTCTTTTCTTGAACACTTCAACATCTTATTTTTTATGTACTACAATATATACGCTCTTTAAAACTACTCTTCTTGAACACTTTATATCTTATTTTTTATTTGCTCTAATTATATACTCTCATTAAAATTCATGAAAAACTCTTTTCTTAACACTACATCTTATTTTTTATATACACAATTAATTAAAAAATTCATACAAACTCTTTCTTGACTTAACATCTATTTTTTAACGACACAATTATATAGGCTCATAAAATTCATCAAAAACTCTTTTCTTGAACACTTTAGCATCTTATTTTTTTATGTAACGCAATTATATAATCTCATAATAATTCATCAAAAACTCTTTTCTTCAATGATTTAGTATATTACTTTAGGTGACACAATTATATAAATTCATAAATAAAAATAGAAATAAATATAATTTATTCTATACACATAGATTTAATGCAACTGGACTCGCTATGTTTCAAACCAGATGTCAATTTTATTTAGCCTTTTGATACAACGCATTTGTAAATTTCTTATATTAAAACACTGTAGTTCCTGGATAATCATATTAACTGTTAAATAAAATCATTTTAATTCTGTAAAACTGGTTACACAATGTCCAGGGAAATTCAATTTATAGGATGAATTCTCCTTTTCAAAAGTCCGTCTTTATTAAGGATTTCAAAATTCATTCTAAGTTAATCAAAAGCCTTCAAGCTAATTTAGAGGAAGAATCCTGACAACTTAATTAAGAATTTTAAAGACGCTCTAAAAATTCTTTTACAAGTTAAGTTTGAAGAAGTTCTGACAAGCCATTTTTAGGAAGCTACATGCGTCGTTTAAATTACATATTTCTCATCATGAGATATTAAAACTTATATCTAAAGTGTATAACTCATTGAATAGTGATTAAAATAACTCTGCATTTCCAATGAATAATTATGTGAGTTGTATTAATAATTAATTAATCTGTTAGAATGAATGTATTTGATTCTGTAATTTATAATTATGCAATCACTTTTGGCATTAAGAACTTTATACAGTTACATTTAAATTTGAAGAAAACAGTAAACTGTTTTCACATCAAGTTTCCAGAACTTCATACAAATGTACGTTTTATTAAAATAATTCTAATCTTAGAGAATTCAAATATACATATGTATATATTAAATATATATATGTATATATATATATATATATATATATATATATATTATAAAATATATATATATATATATATATATATAAAAATATATTATGTATGTATGTATATATATACATATAATTTATAAATATATAAATATATATATATAAATATATATATATATATATATATATATATTTAAATATATATATATATATATATAAATATAGAAATATATATATTATTTATAAATATATATATAAATATATATATTATATATAATAATATATAATATTTATATATATATATGTATGTATATTATACATATATAATATAAATTTATATATAATATATAAATATATATATATATATAAATATAATATATATAATATATATATTTATATAATATATGTATATATAAACATACATATATATATATATATATATAAATATATATATATATATTTTATATATATATATATATATATATATATATATATATAATATATATATATATATATATATATATAATATATATATATATATATATAATATATATATATATATATATATATATATATATATATATATATATATATATATATATATATATATATATATATATATATATATATATATATATATATATATATATATATATATATATATATATATATATATATATAATATATATATATATATATATATATATATATATATATATATATATATATATATATAAATATTTATAAATATATATGAGCAAAAGTAATATATATATATATATATATATAATATATATATATATATATATATATATCCTTTGGCTTAATACAACTAGCGTATGGGTCAATCGTGCTTGGTTTGGCCAAGTGGTCTCAGATACAACAACACCAAATATGTGAGGTTAAATGAACAACAATCATGCGCAATTTTATCCTTTTACATGCTAAACAATGAGATTATAATTGAAATTGTTTTTTTTTAATTACAATGATTTGTACCTTCTAACCATGGCAAAATATCACATTTTTAAGCAAACATAGATTTTTTTTTTTATATATTTCATTGTAGGGACATTAATATTTTGTGGTAAATTTTTACCAAATATTTTTCTTGTTTTAAAATTAAAATGATTTTTTCTGTAATATTTCCAAAACTGCTCTAGAACAGTTTTTAAGTGCATGATGAATATTACCACATTTTTTGAAAAATCAATTTTTTTTTTGTAATTCGTAGTAATAAAAGAATTTAAAAAATATAAAATCAGTGCACTGAAAACGTGTTTAAAAAAATTACTAAAGTATATAAATCTTACATTAAACTATAAAATGTCATTATTGTATAAAATTAAAGTTTAATAGTAATATTGTAATTTGTTATAAAGTTTTGGGCATAAACTTGCCAGCCGACTGTTGCGTCTATCCATGGTTTGGAGTTGGTTCATCACATGCAGTCCACTCGGCTGAATGTCGATTGGACTACAGTGTAATAATAGAGCCATGTTTTATCCATTGTCACATATTTAAGCATAAATTCCTGTTTATTACGATTAAACAGCTTCAAACACCGCTCAGAATTATCAATCGTTGTTTGTTTTGGTCGATTGTAAGCTCGCGCGGAATCAACTTTGCATAGAGCTTTCGCATACCCAAATATTCATTCACGGTAAGTCCAACACGCTTCTTTTATATTTTTAGAGTCTCATATACCTCAATCAACTTCACTTTACGGTCATCCAACATTATTTTGTGGACTTTTTTTATGTTTTTGTAGGTAACAGCCTCTTTGAGACGTCCACTGCGTCCATCGTCCCTGGAGCTCATTTCGCCTCGTTTAAACTTACCAAACAACTTCTCAACGGTTGATATCCCTGGTGCAAAGTCCGAATAATGCTTATCAAGCCACGTTATGGCTTCAACAATATTTTTTATCTAAACATCAATGCTTTATTAACACATGAAATTCCTTATTATCCATTGCTTTCAAACTAACAATAGTTGCTTCACTCAAAATACTATATTTTACAAACTAATACTCCGACAGCTGTCAAATTTATACAAGTGTCTTTCAAAGGTTAGGACTAACTGAAAATCATATGGATTTAATATTAGTAGCTCCATCTATGTGTCAGCCTACAAATTATTCAGCCCACTTATTAGTATAACTAACTTTTAGCGTTTTCAATGATATTTATTTTTAGAATATCGTAAAACAGATCATAATCTGATTTAAAATTTCTGCAGGTAAATGATTAAAAATTTGCAAAGCTTTAATTTTTTTTCCTACGCCAATACAGTCACCACATCTCTCAGCCCAATAAAAATTATCGTTGTTAATTCTGTTGTCAGAGTTAAAATGATAGTGATTCAAACTGATACACGTCAAGATATGATTAAAATTCATTTTTCCCCGGTGAACAAAGGGGACAGTTAGATAAGTCTACCAAACCAATGCAGTTTAGGTGACAGCATAAAAAGTCGTAGAATATAATTATCGTGAAGTTTGCAGTAAAAATATGTCGAGGCAGCTCCATTGTCGAGGCAGCTCCTCTAGAATTACACATGTGAGTTTGTAGGGCAGAGTTCTTAACGTTTTTTGCAATAGTTTTGCATTATAAACTTAAAAATAGTTTTTCTAGTCCGATTATTCTATAGATATCAATTAATCAAATGTAGAATATAGATTAAAATGGCGCAATAAATGAACATACTAAAAATTGAAATGGTTCAATCAAATATTTTTGGAGTGTTATATCTGTTTTAGCTATCTATTAAAAACCAATCTATTGATAGACAACAAGTGTTTATTAAAGCATTAAAAACAATAATGAAATCAATAAGAGTTTAAATTAATTTCTGAGATGGTTGAGGCTAGTGGAGATTTAAAAATATTTCAATCAAATATTTGTGCACATTGCAACTGTTATATATGTTTTATCTACCTATTAAGCAACAGTCTATTAATAGACAACAAGTGTTTATTGAAATATTAAAATCAATAAGAAATTATAATAATTATTGCGATGGTTGAGACTAGTTAAGTTTTAGAAATATTTCAATCAAATATTTTTGCACATTGCAACTGTTATATATGCTTTATTTATCTATTAAGAATACATCTATTAATAGATAACAAGTGTTTATTAAAATATTAAAAGCAATAAAAAAATCAATAAAAAATTAAAATAATTATTGAGATGGTTGAGACTAGTTGAGTTTTAAAAATATTTCAATCAAATATTTTTTGCACATTGCAACTGTTATATCTATTTTATCTATCTATTAAGAATCAATCTATTAACAGACAGCATGTGTTTATTAAAGCATTAAAAACAATAATGAAATCAATAAGAGATTAATTTAATTATTGCGATGGTTGAGGCCAGTGGAACTTTAAAAATATTTCAATCAAATATTTTTGGACTGTTATATCTGTTTTAGCTATCTATTAAAAACCAATCTATTAATAGACAACAAGTGTTTATTAAAGCATTAAAACAATAATGAAATCAATAAGAGTTTAAATTAATTACTCAGATGGTTGAGGCTAGTGGAACATTAAAAATATTTCAATCAAATATTTTTGCACATTATAAGTGTTATATCTGTTTTATCTATTTAGAATCAATCTATTAATAGACAACAGGTGTTTATTAATAGAAAATAAGAATAAAATCAATAATATAAGACGATTTAACAGATATTAGATGATTTAGATTTAAAAAAATTATCATTTTTATAGATTAAAACAAGTTTCACAGTATGAATAAATTTACAAACTCTGAATTTCTTATAAATGTATCAAAAGTATTTTAATGTACTTTTTTAATAATTCAATAATACTTTATTTTATAGAACACAGATATATTCTGTAGTGTGTTTATTAATCAATTGTATGTAAGGTATCAGTGAAAAATTAGATTATTAAATTATAGATTTTTTAAAATTTTTACGTTGCTTCAAAATTTTGTAGGTGGTCCTTTGGGAACACCGCGGAACAGTCTATGAGAATTCATAAATTACCAATTATAAATTATTAATTACTAGAACATCGACTGATAGAGAATTGAATTGTTAGATAAAACTAACGCTAATCACGTGGTTGTTGAATTATTTAGGATTTCAGCGTTATAAAAACGTGATTAAGTACAAGATAAAATACGTGAGTGGATGAAAGAAGGCTTTTAGAATCGCTTTATGTCACGTGACCTGACCGAATATATCCCTACGTGCTGAAAAGTTAGTCAGCAGATAAAATCAACTGAAATCTACACTTTAATGCACTGGATTTGTTCCATTAATAGACATATAGTGGAAACCTTAAAAAAACTTCCCAGACAATGGATATTTCGATCATGAAATGATTTTATTCAAAAGGAATCTAATCTTAGAGATAGTCAAAGGAAAAATTTAAAAGATATATTAGTTTTACTGAACTTCCTTATAGTTTTTGTAAATTTTCTCTGCTAAAAGTACTGTAATTGAAAGATAAATTTCTAATCAGAATTTTTTTTTCATACGGTAACAATTCAAAATATTCAAGTCCACATTTATTAAGGAAATATTCTCAGATAATATTTGTTCTTTAAGAAATTATAAGATTTATAATTACAATATTTAGGAACATTAACATTTCAATATTTAAGCTTTTGTGCTCTTTATGGCTGAATATAACTTTCAAAATTCATTATTTCTCTCTCCCTCTCTCTCTCTCTCTCTCTCTGTGTATATATATATATATATATATATATATATATATATATATATATATATATATGTATATATATATATGTATATATATATATATATATATGTATATATATGTATATATATATATATATCTATATATATATATCTCTATATATATAAGTATATATATGTATATATATGTATATATATATATATGTATATATATATATATATATATATATATGTATATATATATATATATATATATATATATATATATATATATATATATATATATATATATATGTATGTATGTATACACATATATATATATATATATATATATATTCTAGATCTTAATTTCTTCTCTTTATACTAACCATATTTCCCAGCCATCCAATTTAAACGAGGATGTTTTCATTCCTTCAGCCGAACCCCGAAATTATTTCTATGATTCCCAAAACAGAAAATGATATAGATGGCATTTTATAATGAGGATGAAATAACTCTCCCAGGAAAATTTGTAACGATCAGCAATAATGCTCCTCTGACACGCCACACTTTGCAGATGGCTCGAGTCAAAGGTTACTTGCTATAAGAAATTAAAACACTTGCCTCAGCATTTTCCCACACACGGGTTTTAGCCGTCTCTAGCAGAAGGTTGGCATTACAATTACTTATATAGAGCGTTCTGACACCGTCAGGTTCAGACGTATCTGGATTCTGTGCAATTTTTATAGGATGAAATAAAAGTTAAGTTTGGTCACGACAAGTGATGTGCTTTTTTCTAACAAACGGTTAGCAGACTCTTGGCAGCCCAGCATGCCCGGGCTGAGAAAAATAATAGGGGCAATTTCAAAAGAAGTTTTAAGTGTATAGTTCGGGGCCGTTTGGTCCCTGGATGATTACATTAGTCGGCAGGATGTACTGTGTTTTCACAAATTTCGTGAAGACTTTGTGCGGTGAAACGACTATGCATTTCGAAGACATACGGATAAAACTTGCGAACTTTTAGTGACTGTGGATATCGAAAATAGCATAAGTATTTCCTACCAAGATAACTCAGACCTGTACTACCATTGATAAATATGAAGACCATGGAAGCCCCCCATCGACTACAGAGAGTGTTTCAAGAACTTCGAAAAACCAATTTGAGTTGTTTCCGTGACATCCGCATCGAGTTTAACTGCAATGCACCTTCCGGTTCAAGCCACCCAAAGAACTCTTCGGACAAGGATATATCAACCCACCGATTTTCCAGGCCATGCTTCAAAATTAAAATTTTAATTTTCGGTAAAATTTTCAGTGAAATTTTAAAAAAAAGTTTGTGAAATTTGAAAGTATAAAATTTTTCAAGTACAAGCTGTATAAAATATGCAGTTTCATCAGATTAAAAAATTTACTTCATGCATTAAATTTCATCATTCAAGGTAAAAAGTTTATATTTAAATTTAATTGTATTTCTAGAATTTATAGTTAGAAATTTTTCTTCATGAATAGATATCTAAATTTGTTTAAATGAATAATATTTCTTGATATGTGATAATTCTTAAAAAATGTGCATGGTTATTTCTCTGATTTGATTCATAATACTAAAGAAATGATTTAAGAATAATTTTGTTGATTTTTATATTAACAGTGTGAAAATTTAATAATTATGGTTTATTTTTACTATGCAAATTATGCGTAATCAAGAATCAAGAAGCTTAATTTTGTGAACAATCAAGCATCAGGAGTATTTATTGTTTGTAAAAGAAATTATTTTAATAATTATTGATAACATTCGATTTTAAGTTTTATATAGAAATTCAGTGACAGTATTGAAAATTATTTAAATTTGAATTGGTATTTATATTGTATTAATGATTTATGATCTTCGGTGGTTTCAGTTATAAATTTTGTTTACATAAATTTTTCTTAAGTGTAATAACATTTTCATTTTTAAATGTGGTTTGAAAATTTTGTGTGTGAACTCCCAGGCTAATTTAATAATTTGATTAAGAATTTAAAATTTCGATTTTAGAGAAATATAATTATTATTTTGTGATCCGCCATGTAGGATGTGCTTATCTACATGGGTGAATTTGAGAACGGAGAGAAATTAATTTAATTCAATTCCGATAGAGCGCGATTATTCTATGAATCCAATAATGTGTACTGGCTGTGACCTTCGGAAAGAGGAATTCTTTCGAAGCAAAAATTAGGCCAAGCCTTCATTAGAGCGCATCTGTCTAAAATCTTCTAAATTGTTATGACGGGGCAGTTTCGTTCTCAATTGACTTGCCTAAACTAATGATATCAAGCAAATATTAAGAACTGTACCTTCTATAAAAGTTGTTTTCTTATTTTTATCACGGATAATGAGCACTGAAAAATGTTGCATGCATGTTTCGACTTTTGCCAGATGATAGCCATGTGTTTTAACTATGTACGTTGTGTGCGGAGATGTTTGGATTCGATTTTACGAACTGAAAATGAGATGTTTTGATTCTCACGATGCGAAACTTTTCTACGATCTGACCAGATGTTTCGACACTTATGAACGGAGTGAATATTTTGATACTTTCTGAATTTAATGATGTTATGATTTTTGAGGAATTTGGTCTTTGACTTGAAAGGCTTGTGCTGAGTTCGAATTATAAAGAAACTAGATACCGATGTTTTTATCTTTCATTTATTTTATCCACTTATTATTCACTTATTTTATCATTTATTATATTCTGGTATTTACTGCTTTTATAAGTTTGAATTGTTTTTAAATGATATTCAGTTTAAAGTGTTTTATATTTTACATATTATATAATTTTTTCGTTATTTCTTTTTATATTAATAACAAATAAGTATTAAAGTTTTTGAATTTATATATTATTGTAAGAGGAATGTTAAAGAATGATAATGTTGACAGTACAGGAAAAAGTTGTTTGAAAAGTTTTTATTATGATGGTTAAAATTTATTAAAGTATAACTTGAAGGAAAGTTTGTTAGATTCTCAGTGTGGAGTTAGTTTTTTTATTTTTTTTTGTCCGGAGCCTTTTTGCAGAGTCAAGGGATAGCCAATTAAGTGAGTCTCTTGTCGTTCTTGCATTTTCACCCCCTTTAGACCATGAGCGAGTTAAACCGCCATTCGTCTAAAGACTGGGCCTGTTTCTCCGAGACATTTTTACAAGATATGGAATTGTTTGGATTTTACACTCCATACTGAAAATGACTGAACGCCGATCAGGACGTTGGGAATTTGTCGACCCACGATCCTTTGATCCTTGGAAGTAGTTCATAAAAGTTTCAAGATTTTATACTAAATTTAATCAAAATTCAAATTAAAAGGTTGGCTAGCTTAGGACTAACTCTGAGTTGTCACAGGTTACTCCTGATCTTGTCCACAGTTTTGAGCACCCTCTAGGTCACTAACAAATTGTCACGTTGGTCACCACGCAGGACAGCCATGTTTTCGTTTCTAAGATGTTGAATTAAATAAGTTTGATATTTTTACTGTTGAGTTAAAACAGAGGAGGATAAAAAAGTTGATTTGTTTGAAAGTTTCATAGTAAATTACATAATGTTTCATGTTTAGAATTTCTGTGCTGTACAACTATTTCAATTCGTCTATTTTGTATTTTCGCAAGGATTACTCTTTTCACTACAATATTATTTACTTACTGTTTATTTGTTTATATAATAATAATTATTTATTTTGTGATGGTGCAGCAGAGTCATAGGAATGATTTAAAGTTGAAAAATTTTACTTTGAGTTCTGTGTGGAATTACCTTATGACGGGTTACGTACCAAGCTTTTGACTCTGTAACCTTGATGTCCCCAATTCTCACATCATGTCAGAGAAAGATTGTGACTCTTCTCCACTAAATTTATGATGTCATATTGTAATTTAGATACAGTTTATATAATTTTATAGTTAAATTTGTGTATTATATTTGTACTGTGAAAATGTCACCCTTCAGCGAGACGATTTTCACTTTTTTCGGGGGGGGATCTGTAATAATATCAATATCTAAGCCCTAAAGCGTATTCCAAAATTATCCCTTTTCCCCATTCATTATTCTAGATCTTAATTTCTTCTCTTTATATTGACCATATTTCCCAGCCATCCAATTTAAACGAGGATGTTTTCATTCCTTCAGCCGAACCCCGAAATTATTTCTATGATTCCCAAAACAGAAAATGATATAGCTGGCATTTTATAATGAGGATGAAATAACTCTCCCAGGAAAATTTGTAATGATCAGCAATAATGCTCCTCTGACACGCCACACTTTGCAGATGGCTCGAGTCAAAGGTTACTTGCTATAAGAAATTAAAACACTTGCCTCAGCATTTTCCCACACACGGGTTTTAGCCGTCTCTCGCAGAAGGTTGGCATTACAATTACTTATATAGAGCGTTCTGACACCGTCAGGTTCAGACGTCTCTGGATTCTGTGCAATTTTTATAGGATGAAATAAAAGTTAAGTTCGGCCACGACAAGTGATGTGCTTCTTTCTAACAAACGGTTAGCAGACTCTTGGCAGCCCAGCATGCCCGGACTGAGAAAAATAATAGGGGAAATTTCAAAAGAAGTTTTAAGTGTATAGTTCGGGGCCGGTTGGTCCCTGGACATATATATATATATATATATATATATATATATATATTTATTTATTTATTTATTTATTTACATATATATATGTGTGTGTGTAAAGAAATTAGAATTATTCTTCTCCGATATAAACCGAGAAGTGTATTAGTCATGTACAAGGGAATCAGGCATAGTGTCTCTGCAAGCAATTTACTTAATCTTACTCAAATGTTAATTTTTTATGCGTGTATTTGTGTTAATATATATATCGGGAAATTAAAATCGTATTAATTTCATCTAATAATAAAAAATCATTTATTTTCTTAAATCTATCAAAATGAAAAACATTTTTAATACTCTCTTTTAAGAACAAAACTACTGATGAATGCTTTTAATACACCTATTCAAGTATAATATATGTTATGTTTAAATTATTGATAAAATTCAAAAGCAGTTTTATTACACCATTGCAAAATAAAATTGTCTTATAAATTGTCGAAATATTGTTATACAATATTTTTACAGAAATATTCTACGCCGTATTTAATTTCTTGTAAGACATCTTTTTTTTTTTTTTTTTTTTTTTTTATTTGAGATAAAATTTTCATCAAAATACACTTTGTTCTTAAGTTTGTTTAATGAATGAATCCCATTTAATAATTAATACAATTTCAGATGCCATAATCTTTTAAATTAATAAATGATTAAATCAGATGTAACAGTTGATCTGACATAATCTTTTAAATGTTTAAGTAATTAAGCCAAATTTAATAATTAATGCAATTTCATATGTCATAATATATTAATGATATAATGATCAAATTAAATTTAATAATTGATACAATTTCATCTGGCATACTCTTTTAAATGTTTAATTGATTAGAATGAATACAATTTTCTGTGACATAATATTTTTAATAATTAAATAAAATTTAATAATTGATTTATATTGATGTGGCATAAAATTTTTAATTTTTAAGTAATTAAATAAATTTAATGATTAATAAAATTTCATCTGACATCACATAGTCTTTTAAATTTCTAAGTGATTAAATCGAATTGAATTATAGATACAATTTCATCTAACATAATGTGTTAAACATTTAACTGATTAAATCAAATTTAATAATTAATACAATTTTATATGGCATAATCTTTTAAATGATGAAATGATAGAAATCAAATTTAATTAATGATACAATTGTATCTGACATAATCTTTTACATGCTTAAATGATGAAATCAAATTTAATATTTAATACAATTTTATATGATGTAATCTAGAGAAAATTTTTGTTACCGTGTAAACATACAGAAAAATTATTCCTTAAGTAGTACTAGACATTGTGAATGAAGGAAAGATAAATATCCCTTTTCAGATCTATTGATATTCTGCTTCGCATATTTTCTACTATCGAAAACAATTTTCTTCCGCTGAAAAGAGTGGAACATAACACAATGCAGAAAATAGATTGGAAATAAATTCCCAAACTTACTGTGTTGATAAGGTTTCCTACGAAAATAAAAAGGAAAATCACTTCTAACAGAAGAGTGAAAAAATTCTATTCGTAGAAGGGTTCGAATATTTAGAGAGACAACGAGAAAATTTGTACATTGAAAATAACTCTGTATATACAAAATGTAAGATTTCGAATCACTTTTATACTTAAGCAATTTTCTTATCTCTATTTAATGTCATTTTTTGGATATTATTTTATCAAGTCAATTTAAGGATATTTTTTATTTTCATTGGATATCTCCACAGTGGATTATTGAGGTAGAAATACGTTTTCTTTCGGGGTTTGGTGTCTTATAGAGACATATTCCATTTTACCGTAGGTACTGCAATTTATTTTAGACTTTTTGCTTTTTAAAGAGAAAATTTAAATTTAGCAATTCATACAATTTCATCTAGAATAATCCTTTAAATTTTTAAGTGATCATATCAAATTTAATAATTAATAAAATTTCGTGTGACATAATCGTTTTAATGATCAAAGTCAAATTTAATAATGTATTCAATTTGATCTCACATAAAGATTTAAATGTTTAAGTAAATAAAGTTTAATAATTTTTAAAATTTTCCTCTGACATAATCTTTTAAATGTTTAAATGATTAAATCAAATTTAATATTTAATACAATTTCATCTGGTATAATCTTTTAAATGTTTAAATGATTAAATCATATTTAATAATTAAAACAATTTCATCTTTTAAATAATCTTTTAAATGATTAAATTAGATTAATAAATGACACAACTTTTCATTACATAATCTATTAAATGTTTAAGTAATTAAAATAAAATTAATACTTAATAAATTTTACATGATATAATCTAGACAAAACGTTTGTTACGGCGTTCGAATACAGCCTAATTTCTCCCTAAGAAGTACACTATAACATAATTTTTAAATTTATCTTTTTCTAATGTACTAGACATTGTGAATGAAGGAAAGATAAATATCCCTTTTCAGATTTATTGATATTCTGTTTCGCATATTTTCTACTATCGAAAACAAGTTTCTTTCGTTAAAAAGCGTGGAACATAACACAGTGCAGAAAATAGATTGGAACTAAATTCACAAACTTACTTTATTGATAAGGTTTCCTACGAAAAAAAGGAGAATTACTTCTAACAGAAGAGTGAAAAAAACGTTCTATTTGTAGAAGGATTCGAATATTTAGAGAGACAACGAGAAAATTTCCACATTGAAAATAACTCTGAATGTAAAAATATAAGATTCCGAATCACTTTTATACTTAAGCAATTTTCTGATCTGTATTTAATGTCATTTTTCGGATATTATTTTATCAAGTCAATTTAAAGATATTTTTGTTAACATTGTATATCTCCGTGGTAGATTATTCTGGGAGAAATACATTTTCTTTCGGAATTTGGTATCTAATAGAGACATATTCCATTTTAAAGTTGGTACTGCAATTTATTTTAGACTTTGTGCTTTTTAAAAAGAAAATGAAATTTAGCAATTCATACAATTTCATCTGGCATAATCATTTAAATGTTGAAGTGATTAAATCAAATTTAATAATTAATACAATTTTGTGTGATATAATCTTTTTAATGACTAAATCAAATTTAATAATTGATTCAATTTGATCTAACATAAATTTTTAAAATTTTAAGTAATTAAATAAAATTTAATAATTAATAAAATTCCATCTGACATAATCATTTAAATTAATAAAAGACTAAATCAGATTTAATAAATGAGACAATTTGATCTCACATAATCTTTTAAATGTTTAAATGATTAAATTAAATTTAATAATTTATAAAATTTTATTTGATATAATCTTGTAAATGATGAAACGATTAAATCAAATTTAATAATTGATACAATTCCATCTGACATAATCTTTTAAATGTTTAAATGATTAAATCAAAATACAATTTTATATCGTATAACATACAGAAAATTTTTGTGACAATGTTCACATACAGCCTAATATCTCCCTAAAAAGTAAACTATTACAGAGTTTTTAAATGTGTCTTTTTCTAATGCACTAGACATTGTGAATGAAGAAAATATAAATATCCCTTTCCATATCTATTACTAATCAGCTGCTCATATTTTCTACTCGCGAAAAGAATTTTCTCCCTCTGAAAATCTGGGAACATAACACGATACAGAAATTAGATTGAAAATAAATTCCCGAACTCACTGTATCGATAAGATTTACTTCGAAAATAAAAATGAGAATCACTTCTAACAGAAGATTGAAAAGAATTTTATTTGTAGAAGGATTCGAATATTTAGAGAGACAACGAGAAAATTTCCACATTGAAAATAACTCTGTACATAAAAAAATGTAATATTCCGAATGACTTTTATACTTAAATAAATTTTTTATCTCTATTTAATGTCATTTTTCAGATATTATTTTATCAAGTCAATTTAAGGATTTTTTTGTTTGCACTGGATATCTCTACGGTGGATTATTGTTGGAAAAATGCATTTCCTTTCGGGATTTGGTATCTTATAGAGACATGCTCTATTTTACCGCAGATAATGCAATTTATTTTAGACTTCATGCTTTTTAAAGAGAAAAATTATATTAAGCAATTCATATAATTTCATTTGGCATAATCTTTTAAATGTGTAAGTTATTAAATAAAATTTAATAATTAGTACAATTTCTTGTGACATAATATTTTTAATGATTAAATCAAATTTAATAATTAATTCAATTTTATCTGACATAAAGTTTTAAATTTTTATGTAATTGAATAAAATTTAATAATTAATATAATTTCATCTGACATAATCTTTTAAATTAATAAATGATTAAATCAGAGTTAATAAATAATACAATTTGATCTCACATAATCTTTTAAATGTTTAAATGATTAAATCAAATTTAATAATTAATACAATTCCATATATCCTAATCTATTAAATGGTTGAATGATCAAATAAAATTTAATAGTTGATACAATTTAATATGGCATAATCATTTAAATGTTTAAGTGGTTGAATAAATGTTATAATTAATAAAATTTCTTGTGACATAATATTTTTAGTAATTAAATCAAATTTAATAATTGATTCATTTTGATCTGACATAATGTTTTAAACTTTTAAGTAATTAAATATTGAAATGTTAAAGTGATTAAATCAAGTTTTTAATTAATACAACTTCTTGTGACATACTCTTTTTAATGATTCAATCAAATTTAATAATTGATTCACCTTGATATAACATAAATTTTCAATCTTTTAAGTAATTACGTAAAATTTAATAATCAATAAAATTTCATCTGACAATATCTTTTAAATTAATAAATGATTAAATCAGATTTAATAAATGATACAATTTGATCTCACAAAATCTTTTAAATCTTTAAATGATTAAATCACATTTAATAATTTATACAATTTCATTTGATATAATCTTGTAAATGATGGAACGATTAAATCAAATTTAATAATTGATACAATTCCACCTGATATAATCTTTTAAATATATAAATGATTAAATCAAATTTAATAATTGATACAATTACATTATTTAAATAATCTTTTAAATGATTAAATTAGATTTAATTAATGATTCAATTTTATCTGACATAATCTTTTAAATGCTTAAGTAATTATAACAAATTTAATGATTAATATAATTTCATATCATATAATTTAGAGGTAACTTTTGTTACTGTGTTCGAATACAGCCTAATTTCTCCCTAAAAAGTAAACTATTACAGCATTTTTAAATTTATCTTTTTTTAATGTACTAGACGTCGAAATTGAAAGAATGAAAAATATCATTTTTCCGCTGTATTCCTAATCAGCAGCGGATATTTTCTACCCTCGAAAACAATTTTCTAACTCTCAAAAGCAAGGAACATAACACAATGCAGTAAATAGATAAGAAATAAGTTCTCAAACTTATTATATCGATAAGGTTTCCTTCGAAAATAAAAAGAAGATTCACTTCAATAGAAGAGTGAAAAGAAATTCTATTTGTAGAAGAATTCGAATATTTAGAGAGAAAACGAGAAAATTTCCACATTAAAAATAACTCTGTGTATAAAAAATGTATGTTTCCGAATCATTTTTACACATAAGCAATTTTCTGATCTCTATTTAATGTCATTTTTTGGATATTATTTTATCAAGTCAATTTCAGGATATTTTTGTTTGCATTGTATATCTCCGGTGGATTATTGTGGGAGAAATACATTTCCTTTCGGGATTTGGTATCTTATAGAGACATATTCCATTTTACTGAAGATACTGCAATTTATTTTAGACTTTTTGCTTTTTAAAGAGAATAAATATAGTACCATATAAAGATGCAAGAAAGCAAACTTCTTTTAAATGGATTCTCTGTAATGTTACTTATAGTAATGTCGTGGTAATGTTTTTATTACCGTAGATATTTTATTACATGCTTATAATAAGCTATTTTACTGGAACTCATTAGATTTGCTCTCTAATAAATAATGAAATAATTTATTAAAATGCCGACTTTTAAACATGGTATTAACTTCTAAGATTAGATTTGAATGAATGAAGGCGAAGCAATTAAGAAGACAAATTTGTCTGCATTAAAAAAAGTTATTAATTTGATTGTATTCCATTTATTTCGATATAAATTCTTTTTTTATTTAACACTGTAGTATTTATAAAGCATACTTTAAAGTTTTATGTAATATAACATAAACGAAATAAGCATAAAATTTCTTTCTTTAGCTGTAACCAGTAGGTTGTGGCAAGTATATTTATCATGAAACTAAAATAATATTAACGTATTATATTAAAATAAAAGCATTTATTTTCTTAATCAATCAAATTATAAATCACTTTTAATGCAGGTTTTCAAGAATAAAATAATTCTTTTAACTATTGAATTAGTCATGTAATTCAACAGTTTTAATCCATGTATTCAAGTAGAAATTATGTTTTGAACGGTTAAATTATTGTTTAAATTCGAAAGCAGTATTGTACACCACTGCAAAAATAAAACCGTCTTATGAACTGTTGAAGTATTGTTAAAAAGTTTTTCTGTTGTATGTTTAATTTCTTTTTTAAATATTTTTTACCAGAAAGAAACTTCCTCAAAATACAGTTTGCTTTTATTTTGATTTAAATGATTGAATCAAATTTAATAATTAATAAAAATTGATCTGACATAATATTTTAAATATGATTAAATAAAATTTAATAATTAATATAATTTCATCTGACATGATCTTTTAATGTTTAGATAATTAAATCATATTTAATAATTAATACAATTTCATTTACCATGATCGTTTTAATGTTCAAATGATTAAATCAATTTTAATAATTAATACAAATTAAACTGACATGATCTTTTAAATGTTTAAATGATTAAATCAAATTTAATAGTTAATACAATTTTATCTGATATGATATTTTAAATGTTTAACTTATTAAATCAAATTTAATAATTAATGCAACTTCTTCTAACATGATCTTTTAAAATTTTAATGGATTAAATGGAATTTAATGGTTAATACAATTTTATCTGACATGGTGTTTTACATGTTTAAATGATTAAATCATATTTAATATCTGAAACAAATTAATCTAACATGATCTTTTAAACGTGTAAATGAATAAATTTAAAGGAATTTAATGGTTAATACAATTTCGATTGACAAAATGTTTTAAATGTTTAAATGATTAAATCGAATTTAATAGTTAATACAATTTCATCTTTCACGATCGTTTAAATGATTAAATGATTAAATGGAATTTAATAGTTAATACAAATTAATCTATCATGATCTTTTAAATGTTAAATGATTAAATGGAATTAAATGGTTAATACAATTTCATCTGACAAGATATTTTAATGTTTAAATGATTGAATCAAAATTAATATTTAATACAATTTCATCTTACACGATCGATTTAATGCTTAAATGATTAAATCGAGTTTAATAGTTAAAACAAATTAATCTAACATGATCTTTTAAATGTTTAAATGTTTAAATGGAATTTAATGGTTAATACAATTCTATTTGACAAGATATTTCAATGTTTAAATGATTGAATCAAATTTAATAATTAATACAATTTCATCTAGCACGATCATTTTATTGTTTAAATGATTAAATCATATTTAATATCTAATAAAAATTAATCTAACATGATCTTTTAAATGTTTAAATGATTAAATGGAATTTAATGATTAATATAATTTCATCTCACAAGATATTTTAAATGTTTAAATGATTAAATGGAATTTAATGATTAATACAATTTTATTTCACAAGATATTTTAAATGTTTAAATGATTGAATCAAAATTAATAATTGATACAATTTCATCTAGCACGATCATTTTAATGCTTAAATGATTAAATGGAATTTATTAGTTAATACAATTTCATCTGACATGATCTTTTAAATGTTTAAATGATTGAATTAAATTTAATAATTAATACAATTTTACCTTGCACGATCGTTTTTATGCTTAAATGATTAAATCGAGTTTAATACTTAATACAAATTAATTTATTATGATCTTTTAAATGTTTAAATGATTAAATGGAATTTAATGGTTTATACAATTCCATCTGACAAGATATTTTAATGTTTAAATGATTGAATCAAATTTAATATTTAATACAATTTCATCTTACACGATCGTTTTAATGCTTAAATGATTAAATCGAGTTTAATAGTTAATACAAATTAATCTAACATGATCTTTTAAATATTTAAATGATAAAATAAAAT
Organism: Pardosa pseudoannulata; assembly: GCA_032207245.1. Classification (NCBI taxonomy): domain Eukaryota; kingdom Metazoa; phylum Arthropoda; class Arachnida; order Araneae; family Lycosidae; genus Pardosa; species Pardosa pseudoannulata. The sequence goes on from CM063507.1 coordinate 18,054,328, forward strand.
TTAATTAATACAATTTCAGCTGGCATAATTTAGAATATATTTTCGTTAAAGTGTTCACATACAGCCTAATTTTTGTCTAAAATGTTACACATAATTACTATAATTATTAAAGAATTTTTAAATTTTCCTTTCTCTATAGTACTACACATTGAGTTTGAAGAAAACATGGATATCTTTTTCATTCTTTATCAGCTGCTCATATTTCCTATTTGCGAAAACAATTTTCTTCTCCTGAAAAGCGTGGAACATAACACAATGCAGAAATTAGATTGGAAATAAATTCTCAAACTCACTGTATCGATAAGGCTTCCGACTAAAATAAAAAAGAAAGCCTCTTCTAACTGAAGAATGAAAAATTCTTTTTGCAGAAGGATTAGAATATTTAGAGAGACAGCAAGAAATTTTCCCCATTGAAAAGAAGTCTGTGTATAAAAAATGTAACATTCCGAATCACTTTTATACTTAAACAATTTTCTGATCTCTATTTAATGTCTTTTTCTCGTATATTATTTTATCAAGTCAATTTAAGGATATTTTTGTTAGCATTGGATTTCTCTACGGTGGATTATGGTTGGAGAAATACATTTTCTCTCGGGATTTGATAGCTTTATCGAGACATATTCCATTCTTTTGAGTTCCTTCTATTTATATTAGATATTTTCGCTTTATAAAGTGAATAAATACCTTTTATAAAACTGCGTCTAGGCAAAACGCTATCAAAAAGGTTTTCTGTTATTTAAAAGATTTGAAATCTGACATGATCAGAGTCAGTGAATTTTGAAAAAATAAACTTTTTAAAAATATGGTCTAAATTGTTCTTTTATTTCAATATTTTTTTTTATTTAGTTAAGTTTATAGGTATATTTAATAGTATTTCCACTATATACAGGGTATTTTTATTATTATTTATTACTTTGTATATTTGTATTACTATACAAAGTATATTTATACAAAGTATTATTTTTATGCAACTAAAATTTACGAAAGAATACCTCCCTGTACTTTGATGTTTTAAAATACTGTACTGTACTGAACTTTTATGAAATATTTCAACCCCTATGTATTATACTAAAATATATTTAATATTTTTGACAATCCTTGGAATTCTATGAAGTTTGAATAGTATTTTCACTATATAGAAAGTATTTTTATTATTATTTATTACTTTGTATATTTGTATAACTATACAAACTATAGTTATAAGAAGTATTAGTTTTATGGGACTAAAATTTGCAAAAGAATAGTTTTCTGTACTGCGATGTACTAAAATACTGTACTGTACTGAACTTTTATGAAATATTTCAACCCCTATCTAATATAACTAAAATAAATTTAATATTTTTGAGAATCTTTGGAATTCTGTGAACTTTGAATAGTATTTCCACTATATACAAAGTATTTTTATTATTATTTATTACTTTGTATATTTGTATAACTATAAAAAATATATTTATACAAAGTATTAGTTTAATGCAACTAAAATTTATAAAAGAATAGTTTTCTGTATTGAGACGTACAAAAATACTGTACTATACTGAATTTTTATGGAATATTTCAACCAATAAGTAATATACTAAAATATATTTAATATTTTTGACAATCCTTGGAATTCACCTAACTTTGAATAGTATTTCCACTATATATAAAGTATTTTTATTATTATTTATTATTTTGTATATTTGTATTACTATACAAAGTATAAGTTTTATGCAACTAAATTTTACAAAAGAATACCTTTCTGTACTCTGATGTTTTAAAATACTGTACTGTACTGAACTTTTATGAAAAATTTTAACCCCTATCTAATATACTAAAATATATTTAATATTTTTGAGAATCTTTTGAATTCTATGAACTTTGAATAGTATTTCCACTTTATACAAAGTATTTTTATTATTATTTATTACTTTGTATATTTGTATAACTACAAAGTATAATTATACAATCTATTAGTTTTATGCAACTAAAATTTACAAAAGAATAGTTTTCTGTGATGTACTAAAATACTGTACTGTATTGAACTTTTATGAAATATTTCAACCCCAAAGTAATATACTACAACATTAAAAAATTATAAATTTAATGGTAAAATAAATATTAAAAATATAAATACTAAGCATTAATGTATTAATTGAAATATAATAACAAATGAATATAATAAATGATTCAATATTATATGAATATAAAATATAAAAAATAATTTTAATGGTTTATCTATTATTTCTGTTATTTGGATTATGTTTTGGTGATCTTTTAGTTTATAAGTTCAATCTTTTAGATATATGGGAAAGGAACTTTTAAAAGTTTCTTTCGGCTGAAGAAATTGGACCTTTTTTATGTTTTCGTATGCAAAAACTTTGCTTCGTAAAAGATTAAATATTATAATTAAAACTATATATATATATATATATATATATATATATATATATATATATATATATATATATATATATATATATATATATATATATATATATATATATATATATATATATATATATATATATATTATATATATATATATATATATATATATATATATATATACATACATATATATATATATATATATATATATATATATATATATATATATATATATATATATATATTATATATATATATATATATATATATATATATATTATATATATATATATATATATATATATATATATATATATATATATATATATATATAATATATATATATATATATATATATATATATATATATATATATATATATATATATATATATATATATATATATATTATATATAATATATATATATATATATATATATATATATATAATATATATATATATATTATATATATATATATATATATATTGTGTGTGTGTGTGTGTGTGTGTGTGTGTGTGTGTATGTATATATATTCAGTGGTTCGTAATTTTATAATATAAAAATTCCGTTAAGCCTAAATCAAATTTTCAGTTTCGATATTTCTTTGTTAATCTAATTATCTTTCAAATAATTATATTTCGTAATTATAGGTATAAAATAAACATCTTAATCACTTGAAAGTTGAAATGTTTGCATAATTTAATAATTATAGCACATAAACATTAAACTACCTCAAATGAATATGCTTATAAAATATATTATTTTAATTATTTATTTTAAAAATACTTATAATCATTTTATACGAAAAAAATATCTGATTTAACAAATATTATTTATCTTGAATTTATATTTTTAGTGTCCTTTTGTAAATAGCAAAACTTTTTGCTTTGATACTTAAGTGTTAGCAGGCAAAAGAAAATTGAAATTGAAACGGAAATATTTTATACTGTCTAAAAGCATTTTTTGATGACTGACAATAACTTTAAAAGAAATAAAATTTTACCTTCCAATCTCAATCCCTTTAAGTAAATAAGAAATAGAATATTAAATTCCAACTTAATGGATTAAAAAGTTTTAATTCTCTACTGCCTCCTTAAGTGATTTTTCCCTGGAGGTAAGACGGCTTGCACTTAACTTATTTATAATAAAATTATTGATCATGATAAAGTGATGTTTTATTTGTGATTCGTGCTTACTGATATGTTTCTTTATATTTTAATCATATCTTTGACTTTTAAGCAGTTCTCACTGATCTCACTGAGTGTTATTTTTAACTTATATTATTTTTGATTGTTATTTTTATTTATATCATTGCATATCTTAAATTATTCATATGATAAAGAGATGTTTTAATTTTTGATTCGTGCTTACTGAATTGTTTCTTTATATTTTAATCATATCTTTGACTTTAAGGTATTCTCACTAATTTCCCTGAATGTTATTTTTAACTTATATTATTTTTGAGTGTTATTTTTATTTATATCATTGCATATCTTAAATTATAGATTATGATAAAGAGATGTTATATTTGTGATTAAGGTTTACTGAAATGTTTCTTTACATTGAAATCAGATCGTTGAAGCTTAAGCTGTTCTCACTGATCTTACTGAGTGTTATTTTTAACTTCAATGACCGAGTCATTTCTGCCGGTTACATATTGTTGCATGCCTTAAATTATTATGATAAAGTGATGTTATATTTGGGATTGGGGTTTACTGAAATATTTCTTTATATTTTAATAAGATCTTTGAATATTAAGCGCTTCTCATTGATCTTACTGAGTGTTATTTTGAACTTTAATGTCCGAGTCATTTCTTCCAATTACATATTGTTGCATACCATAAATTGTTGGCTATTATAAAGTGATGTTATATATGTGATTGAAGTTTTCTCAATTGTTTCTTTATATCGAAATCAGATCCTTGATTTTTAAGCTGTTCTCACTGATCTTACTGAGTGTTATTTTTAAACTCAATGACCGAGTCATTTCTGCCGATTGCATATTGTTGTATATCTTAAATTATTGATTATGATAAAGTGATATTTTATTTGTGTTCGGGGATTTACTGAATCGTTTCTTTATATTGAAATCAGATCTTTGACTTTTAAGCAGTTCTCACTGATCTCAGTGAGTGTTACTTTTAACTTATATTATTTTTCTGTATTTTTTTATTTATATCATTGCATACCTTAAATTATTGATTATGATAAAGTGATGTTATATTTGTGATTAGGGTTTACTGTATTGATTTTTATATTGAAATCAGATCTTTGATTTTTAAGCTGTTCTCACTGATCTCACTGAGTGTTATCTTAACTTTAATCTCCGAGTCATTTCTACGGATTACATATTGTTGCATAACTTAAATTATTGATTATGATAAAGTGATGTTTTATTTGTGTTCAGGGTTTACTGAATTGTTTCTTTACGTTGAAATCAGATCGTTGATTTTTAAGCTGTTCTCACTAATCTAACTGAGTGTTATTTTGAACTTTAATATTCGAGTCATTTCTGATGATTACATATTGTTGCATATCTTAAAATATTGATTATAATAAAGTGATGTTTTATTTGTGATTGGAGTTTACTAAAATGTTTCTTTATATTTTAATCAGATCGTTGATTTTTAAGCTGTTCTCATTGATCTCACTGAGTGTTATTTTTAACTTTAATGTTCGAGTCATTTCTGATGATTACATATTGTTGCATACCTTAAATTATTGATTATGATAAAGTGGTGTTATATTTGGGATTGGGGTTTACTGAATTGTTTCTTTACATTGAAATCAGCTCATTGACTTTTAAGTTGTTCTCACTTTGTATTATTTTTAACTTCAATGTCCCAGTCATTTCTACCGATTACATATTGTTGCATACCTTAAATTATAAATTGATAAAGTGATGTTACATTTGTGATAGGGTTTTACTGAATTATTCCTTTAATTTGAATTGAGATCTTTGATTTTTGAGCTCTTTTGAGTATTATTTTTAACTCCAATGTCCGAGTCATTTCTGCCGATTATGTATCGTTTGAATAACCTTAAGTTAAAATTATTATGAAAAGCAGAGAATAAAATAAATATGAAGCTTAAACAGATTGGAATCCTACCGCACAATGAGTTAGTGATTAATTATCGTTAAAATCATCTTAGGTTGTCATTTATGAAAAAGAGAACACTTCGTGAAAAAATATTTAGTTGGTATTACATGTAAAAACAGTATTGGAAGAGTTTTATGATAGATAAAGCAATTTATCATGATTTCTGTCTATGTAACTGCCGGAAAAATAAATTTGTGTTGGACGGTCAATAAATCATAAAATGTTGATACGAATGAAAAATTTATAAATAATAAAAAGTAATTGAAAATTTTGAAGATTGTTTATAAAAATTTCCTTTAATAACTTTTTAAAACAAAATTCGTTCTATGAAAACTTAAAAATTTTACAAGTTATTTAATAGCCGTAGTTAAAAAGATACGTCAGGCATTAAAGAGGTCAAAGGAGATTTGTTAATGAAACCTTTGAAAAACATTTTATAATTGACCAGTAGTTCCCTCTACCAGGAAACTTTGTAAGTTATTAGATTAGTGTTATGAAACATTCTAAACAGACATATTCATTATAGCATAACAATAATCACATTATATGTATGTATATATATATATATATATATATATATATATATATATATATATATATATATATATATATATATATATATATATATATATATATATATATATATATATATATATATATATTTATATATATATATATATATATATATATATGTATATATATATATATATATATATATATATATATATATATATATATATATATATATATATATATATATATATATATA
>CM063507.1:18065566-18095566 GCA_032207245.1 Pardosa pseudoannulata
AGAGATAGTTTATTGGCTGAAAAGAATGAAAAACTTCCCCTTTCTAATTGAGTAGTTGGGATAATCGGATTAATTAATAAAGGAGAAATTAAGATTTTGATGAATGGGATACTATATATATATATATATATACATATATATATATATATATATATATATATATATATATATATATATATATATATATATATATATATATATATATATATATATATATATAATATATATATATATATATATATATATATATATATATATATGTAACTAAAAATTTTTAAATATTATATGAATTTTCATAGTTACCGTAATTTAAACATTTTAATAAAATTTGCATAGTTTTACATCAGTTTATATAAATAAGAAATTTCACATTTAAAAATTAATAATTTACAAAATATTTTATTTCTATCAAAAGTCCTACTCTTAAGATGAGCTCATAATATAATGATTTTAAACCTTTTTCACTATTAAATTTTGAAATAACACTGAAATCATGCTATGAAATTTCTTAATTACTCAACTAGTAATAATTCTCAGCGCAATGTTTCTTAAAAATTATTTGAATTACATAATGAAAGTTTATACTCTTTAATATTTCAAAAGCATTAGTGTTGCTTTAACAGCATTTGAATAATTTTCATCAACTATTAGTGAGATGTAACTTTTATCATATAATTGCAATACTAATTATGCATTCTGTTATATTTTAATAGGAAAAATTATTCACAAAAAAATAAGAATATTGATGTATATCCTAATTTTATGTCTTAAATCGGTAATATATTTATAAAGGAATTAAGTTAATGTATAATATAGAGTTTTTCTTAATGAATGCATAGCAAATTGAAACATTTTCAAATAATATCTCATTGTACTGTATAATGTTTCCTTATGTTAATTGATCCAATTTCGCTCCTCAAATTCTTTTAATGACTGTTGAAGTTCATCATGAAATTTGAACATTCAAACCTAAAAATTCTAAAAATAAAAAATTGGTTAGAGAAATTCTATTTGAAATAGTTAATTACTCTTCAGAATTTAAAACTTCAGCTTTTAGGATAATAAATAGGTTCTTATCGCAAACTAGAACATTTACTCATTTGAAAAGAGGTATATATATATACTACATATAACCAAACACTTGATTAGAAATCCCCACAACTGTATAGAATTTTAAAAACGTATATATGTTGGATATGAAGTATTTAATATATATATATATATATATATATATATATATATATATATATATACATGTATATATATATATATATATATATATATATATTATATATATATATATATATAATATATATATAATTATATATATATATATAAACATGTATATATCTATGTATATATATGTATATATATATGTTTATATATGTATGTATATATATATATATGTATATATATTATATATATATATATATATATATATATATATATATATGTATATATATGATATATATAAATTATATATATATATGTGTATATATGTGTATATATATATATGTATATATATGTATATATATGTATATATATCTATATATATATATATATATATATATACATATATATACATATATATACATATATATACATATATATAATATATATACATATTTTACACATATATATATATATATATACATATATATATAATATATATATATATATATATATATTATATATTATATATATTATATATATATATAATATATATATAATATTACTGGTGATCAATTCCTGTTTCATTTTAAGAATACTAAAAAAATGTTGTGGGAAAACATAATTGAATTCTTGAAGCAACAGATGATCTTCCAACTTATGTACATAAAACAACAAATTGTACAAGTGAAAAATATTATATTAGATAATATACTATATATTTTACATATTAATAATAGTTATGAAATAATTATATAACATAATGTTATATTTAAAAAAAGATGGTTCTTTTTAATATTACAAGAGCTTAGTCTATAGTAATGAATTATATATATTAATTAGTGAAAAAATCTCTAAAAAATGTAGAAAACTGTAATAAATTACCAGAAACACAAAATTTGCAATTAATGCATTAATGCGAAATATATTGAGTAATTTTATTATATTTTGTAAAAATAAAAATTTTCCTTCCGAAAATCAGTTACAACTTTACATCGGCAGTTAGATTAGAATTACAGTTACTATTTTCGAATATTACTCTATTTCAGGTCTGGATTAACTGTAATTTGATATAAGATCGAATGTTTATTTCTTTATCCTGGTAAATCCAATTAACTCCTTCTCTTTGAACCATCAATTATTACTTAATTTCTTCAATGGAATTTATTTATCCCACTTTAGGATTATTATGTTTTAGATAACACTTACAATACACTTGAATTTAATGTTTAATTGTGTGATATAATGATAGGATTATATATCAAGTAATTATATTAGTTCTTTCTAGGAAATTAATAATTTTACTTTTGGAACACAAGTTATCCTTTTAAACCACCAGTGTATTAGAAATGGTGATAGTTTATGGAAGGATTACTCTTGTTTTTGATGTGGATTTTCTATAATATAGATGGCTATAGAAACGATAATTTATTTCTAAAACCTCTGAAATTTAATTAATTCTTATATTTTAAATCATCAATTATTGTTCAATTCTTTCAATGGATGTAATATTTAATTATAATTTAGAACTGTAGTATTTTAGATAAAGATTCATTTATATTTAAGATGATGCTTTTAATATTTACTTGTATGATATAATAATGGAAAATATATCAAGTAATTATATCAGCTTCTAGTTAGATATCAATCATTTTACTTTAGAACTGAAGTTATCCCTTTAAATCACTACTGGATTAGAAATAGTGATACTTTATTGAAGGATTACTCTTGTTTTCGATGTGGATTTTTTATAATATAGGTTGGTATAGAAACGAAAATTTATTTCTAAAACCTCTTATATATAATGAACTGTTATATTTTGAATCATTAATTATCTTTTAATTTCTTCAATGGATATGATATTTTATTCTAATTTAGAATTCAAATATTTTAGATAAATATTCATTTATACTTAAGATGATATATTTAATATTTACTTGTATGATGTAATAATGGAAAATATATCAAGTAATTATATTAGATTCTAATAAGAAATCAATCATTTTACTTTGGAACAAAAGTTATCCCTTTAAATCACTAGTCAATTAGAAATAGTGATATTTTATTGAAGGATTATTTTTTTTTTGTTAATAAATAGTATAATAATATTTACTTTTAACAAGTTATCCCTTTAAATCACTAGTCAATTAGAAATAGTGATATTTTATGAAGGATTATTCTTGTTTTTTAAATAAATAGGCTAATAGGAAATCAATCATTTTACTTTAGAACACAAGTTATCCCTTTAAATCACTAGTCAATTAGAAATAGTGATATTTTATTGAAGGATTTTCTTGTTTTTGGTGTAATAGGAATAGGCGTAATAAGAAATCAATCATTTTACTTTGGAACAAAAGTTATCCCTTTAAATCACTAGTCAATTAGAAATAGTGATATTTTATTGAAGGATTATTCTTGTTTTTGGTGTAATAGGAATAGGCGTAATAGGAAATCAATCATTTTACTTTGGAACACAAGTTATCCCTTTAAATCACTAGTCAATTAGAAATAGTGATATTTTATTGAAGGATTATTCTTCTTGTTTTTGGTGTAATAGGAATAGGCGTAATAGGAAATCAATCATTTATTTAGAACACTTATCCCTTTAAATCACTATAATTAGAAATAGTGATATTTTATTGAAGGATTATTCTTGTTTTTTTAATAGGATTCGTAATAGGAAATCAATCATTTTACTTTGGAACACAAGTTATCCCTTTTAAATCATAGTCAATTAGAAAATAGTGATATTTTATTGAAGGATTATTTGTTTTTTGGTGTATAGAATCTATAGGAAATCAATCATTTTACTTTGGAACACAAGTTATCCCTTTAAATCACTAGTCAATTAGAAATAGTGATATTTTATTGAAGGATTATTCTTGTTTTTGGTGTAATAGGAATAGGCGTAATAGGAAATCAATCATTTTACTTTGGAACACAAGTTATCCCTTTAAATCACTAGTCAATTAGAAATAGTGATATTTTATTGAAGGATTATTCTTGTTTTTGGTGTAATAGGAATAGGCGTAATAGGAAATCAATCATTTTACTTTGGAACACAAGTTATCCCTTTAAATCACTAGTCAATTAGAAATAGTGATATTTTATTGAAGGATTATTCTTGTTTTTGGTGTGGATTTTATATAATATAGATTGCTATAGAAACGATAATTTATTTCTAAAACTTCTGAAATTACATTAAATCTTATATTTTACGTCATCACTTATCTTTTCATTTCTTCAATGGATATCATATTTAATTATAATTTACAATTATAATATTTTAGATACAGACTTGCATTTAATATTTACATGTATGATGTAATAATGGAAAATATATCAAGTAATTATATTAGCTTCTTGCTAGAAATCAATCATTTTACTTTGGAACATAAGTTATCCCTTTGAATAACAAGTAGATTAGAAATAGTGATATTTTATTGAAGGATTATTCTTGTTTTTTATGTGGATTTTCTATAATATAGTTTTCTATTGAAACGAAAATTTATTTCTAAAACCTCTTAAATTAACTCTTACATTTTGAATCAGCAATTACCGTATAATTTCTTTACTGGGATATGAAATTATATTCTATTTTATAGTTATAATATTTTAGATTATTTTTCATTTATACCCAAGGTGCTGCATTTAATATTTGCTTCTCAGATATAATGAATTAAAAAATATCAAGTATTTAAATTAGCTTTCAATAGGAAATCGTTTTTTACTGGAACACAAGTTATCCCTTTAATCAGTCAATATTAGAAATAGTTATTTTATTGAAGGATTATCTTGTTTTTGATAGGACTTTTTATAATATATATTGTTATAGAAACGAAAATTTATTTCTAAAGCCTCTTAAATCAAATTAACTCCTACATTTTGAATTATCAATTATCGTTTAATTTCTTCAATGGATATGATTTTTAAATATAATTTAGAATTATAATAGTTTAAATACAGATTAATTTGGACTTAAGATAATGTATTTAATATTTATTTGTATGATGTAATAATGGAAAATATATCAATTAATTACATTATCTTCTAGTAGGAAATCAATAATTTTACTTTGGAACACAAGTTATCCCTTTAAATCACCAGTGGATTAGAAATAGTGATATTTTATTGAAGGATTATTCTTGTTTTTTATGTGGATTTTCTATAATATAGTTTTCTATTGAAACGAAAATTTATTTCTAAAACCTCTTAAATTAACTCTTACATTTTGAATCAGCAATTACCGTATAATTTCTTTACTGGATATGATATTTATTCTAATTTAGAATTATAATATTTTAGATAAGATTCATTTATACTATATGATGCATTTAATATTTACTTGTATGATGTAATAAAATATCAATTAATTACATTATCTTCTAGTAGGAAATCAATAATTTTACTTTGGAACACAAGTTATCCCTTTAAATCACCAGTGGATTAGAAATAGTGATACTTTATTGAAGGATTATTCTTGTTTTTGTGGATTTTTATAATATAGTTGCTATAAAAAAATTTATTTCTAAAGCCTCTTAAAAATTAACTCTTACATTTTGAATCATTAATTATCGTTTAATTTCTTTAATGGATATGCTATTTTATTCTAATTTAGAATTATAATATTTTAGATAAAGATTCATTTATACTTAAGATGATGCATTTAATATTTACTTGTATGATGTAATAATGGAATATATATCAAGTAATTATATTATCTTCTCTTGGGAAATCAATAATTTTTCTTTGGAACACAAGTTATCCCTTTAAATCACCAGTGGATTAGAAATAGTGATACTTTATTGAAGGATTATTCTTGTTTTTGATGTGGATTTTTTATAATATAGGTTGGTATAGAAACGAAAATTTATTTCTAAAACTTCTTATATATAATGAACTGTTATATTTTGAATCATTAATTATCTTTTAATTTCTTCAATGGATATGATATTTTATTCTAATTTAGAATTATAATATTTTAGATAAAGATTCATTTATACTTAAGATGATGCATTTAATATTTACTTGTATGATGTAATAATGGAAAATATATCAATTAATTACATTATCTTCTAGTAGGAAATCAATAATTTTACTTTGGAACACAAGTTATCCCTTTAAATCACCAGTGGATTAGAAATAGTGATACTTTATTGAAGGATTATTCTTGTTATTGATGTGGACTTTCTATAATATAGATTGCTATACAAAAGATTATTTCTTTCTAAAACCTCTTAAATAAATTGAACTGTTGTTTTTTGAATCATTAATTATCGTTTAATTTCTTTAATGGATATGATATTTTATTCTAATTTAGAATTATAATATTTTAGATAAAGATTCATTTATACTTAAGATGATGCATTTAATATTTACTTGTATGATGTAATAATGGAATATATGTCAAGTAATTATATTAGATTCTCGTAGGAAATCAATCATTTTACTTTGGAACACAAGTTATCCCTTTAAATCACCAGTGGATTAGAAATAGTGATACTTTATTGAAGGATTATTCCTGTTTTTGATGTGGATTTTCTATAATATAGATTGCTATACAAAAGATTATTTCTTTCTAAAACCTCTTAAATAAATTGAACTGTTGTTTTTTGAATCATTAATTATCGTTTAATTTCTTTAATGGATATGCTATTTTATTCTAATTTAGAATTATGATATTTTAGATAAAGATTCATTTATACTTAAGATGATGCATTTAATATTTACTTGTATGATGTAATAATGGAATATATATCAAGTAATTATATTATCTTCTCTTGGGAAATCAATAATTTTACTTTGGAACACAAGTTATCCTTTAAATCACCAGTGGATTAGAAATAGTGATACTTTATTGAAGGATTATTCTTGTTATTGCTGTGGATTTTCTATAATATAGATTGCTATACAAAAGATTATTTATTTCTCAAACCTCTGAAAATAAAATTAACTCTTATATTTTAAATCATCACTTACGGTTTAATTCTTTCAATGGATATAATATTTAATTTTAATTTAGAACTGTAGTATTTTAAATATAGTTTCATTTATACTTAAGATGATGATTAATTTAATATTTACTTTTATGATTAATGATCTACAATACATAAAATATTTTATTACCTTCTCTTGCGAAATAGTTTTATTTAGGAACATACATTATATATTTACATTGTCAGTGGATTAAAAATGGTATTAATTTCTTCAAGAACTAGGCTACTTCAGATCCTAATTATTCATAATGTTATATAAGAACGAACACTTATTTCTTTATCCTTCTAAATCAAGTTAGTTTCTTTATTTTATATCATCAATTATCGTTCAATTTCGCAACAGAATAAATTTATTCTAATTTAGGCTATTATATTTTAGATAAAGTTTGAAATACCACTAAGACACTGCATTTCATATTTACTTTTATGATTAATGATGAGAAATATATAAAGTATTTCATTACCTTCTCTTACGAAATAGTTTTATTTCGGAACATACATTATATCTTTACATTGTCGGTGGATTAAAATTGGTATTAATTTCTTCAAGAACTAGTCTACTTCAGATCCTAATTATTCATAATGTTATATAAGAACGAATACTTATTTCTTTAGCCTCCTAAATCAAGTTAATTTCTTTATTTTATATCTTCAATTACCGTTCAATTTCGTCAACAGAATGTATTTTATTCTAATTTAGGCTATTATATTTTGGATAAAGTTTGAAATACCACTAAGACACTGCATTTTATATTTACTTTTATGATTAATGATGTAAAATACATAAAGTATTTTATTACCTTCTCTCATGAAATAGTTTTATTTCAGAACATACGTTATATCTTTACATTGCCAGTCGATTAAAATTGGTATTAATTTCTTCAAGAACTAGTCTACTTCAGATCCTAATTATTCATAATGTTATATAAGAAAGAAAGCTGATTTTTAGTATTTGAAATCAATTTAAGTTCTTTATTCCGTATCCTCAATTATCGTTTAATTTTGTAAAAAGAACATGGTATTTTATACTAATTTAAGATTATTATATTTTAGACAACGGTTAATATACCATTAAGACGCTACATTAAATATTTACTTTTATGATGAATGATGTGAAATACATAAAGTATTTTATTACGTTCTCTTAAGAAATAGTTTTATTTTGGAACATACGCTATATCTGTATATTGTCAGTAGATTAAAATTGGTATTAACTTTTTCAAGAACTAGTCTACTTCAGATCCGAATTATAATTAATATTATATAAGAACGAAAGCTGATGTTTAGTATTTGAAATCAGGTTAAGTTCTTTATTCCGTATCTTCAATTATCATTTAATTTTGTAATTAGAACTTGATATGTTACACTAATTTAAGATTATAATATTTTAGACAACGGTTAATAAACCGTTCAGACTCTGCATTAAATATTTACTTTTATGAGATATAATGTTAAATACATAAAGTATTTTATTACCTTCCCTTATGAAATTGTTTTATTTCGGAACATACGTTATATATTTACTTTGTCAGTGGATTGAAATTGGTATTAATTTCTTCAAGAACTAGTCTATTTTAGATCAGAATTATTCATAACGTTATATAAGAACGAAAAATTATTTCGTTAGCCTTCTAAGTCAAGTTAACTTCTTTATTTTATATCTTCAGATATCGTTCAATTTCGTCATGAGTATATATTTAATTCTAATTTAGTTTATTATATTTTAGATAAAGTTTGAAATACCACTAAGACACTGCATTTAATATTTACTTTTATGATTAAGGATGTGAAATATGTGAAATATTTCATTATCTTCTCTTATGAAATACCTAATATCCGTTATCTCTTTACATCATCAGTGGATTATTTATTAATATTGCTTTGTTCAAGTAAAACTTCATTTTAGATGCTAATTATGTATAATGTGATACCAAAATGTAAGTTTATTTTTTAAACTCATAAATTATGTTAACTATTTATTGTGTTATGTACTGTAAAATGTTGATTAGTTACAGTATTTTCCCAAAACTACATAGAAATAATATTAAACAAAATATATTTTATATTATTTTTAGAATATTAATATGATATCACATGTGAAAGCCGAACGATGGCCGAATGGTTAGCGTGCTGGCCTTCGGATCTAGTTCATTTTAATATTGTTATATGTTTTAGCCGTTCGGAATCGGCTTTAAGCAGAATTTTTCATTAGCTCGTGAATACCGTAGCGCTCCAAATAACATGAGAGAAAAAAATTCAATTCTTAAAGCAACAGGATTGATCGTTAAACAAATAATAAAAGCTTTCACGAAAGTTAAAACTTTATATTAGAATTGTCAGACGATATTTCTTTTAATTGTCTTGAAGTAAATATAATAGCATGGTGAATTCATGGTTTGATTCCTATTAAAGTAAACGTCTTAAAATAAAATACACTTTATTTACTTTCATACTAATGATATTACATAAACAGCGAATTAAAAAGAGAAAAAAAAATTTTCGTTTTTAATCCACATTTCTTTTCGTACAATTTCTAAATGCGGTCTTGTGATTAAGTCAGATTTACGTTATTCAGCTCGCATGGCAATCCGATTACACTCTTAAGCAATTTCTTATATAAACAAAAATATAAGCTTAAAAAGTTCAACTTATATTAGAATATTTAAAGACTAGCTATAGCCGTCTTATGTGGGATGAGTAAAATTTTTAATTTTCCATAATTGTAAAGTACCCTATGAGGCAGGTAAAAAAAATGGTTTGCTTTTTGGCTCAGAATTATCTGCTACAAGCTCAATAATTTATCTTCATACTCTTGTAAAGTCTTCCGATACTGTGAATGCAGTTTAGAATCACGTTGTATTCATTTAGTCAAACCGTGTGGTTATGTATAAAAAACGCACAAACGAATAAACTTCATAATTTTCAAAGATATATAACTTAAACGCTAAATATTTATTAGTCCGTGAAATATACTTGTAAGAAAAGAATTTGTTGTTAATACCTGTGATAAAATTTCCATTGCAACAAAAAATAATCGGTGATTAAATTTAAAATTATCACATATGTACCTAATAAACTATTTAAGCCCTATATAAAAGTAAAATATTTACGTAATATCTAAGTTCAGTGATAAAACGAGTGAAAATAATGCAGACGATATTTAAATAACTTAAAATAAGGAATGATTAAATGAGATGGTTAAAAGAATGACGTCATAATGCTGAAAAACAATGTTATTTTTACCTATTTATTATGTGATAAACTGATATATGTGATAGCCTGCTCTTCAACGGAGAAAACAGGGCTTGAAATAATTGCATTAAACTCTAGAAAGGGGGAGAAAGGGTGGATTTCGAACGTTTTAAAGACTGCCTTTGAATTTTTCTAAACCTAACTCATCAAGAATCCAATATGGATGCTTCTATTCACTCCCGGTCCAACCGCTTCATAAATTAGAAGACAGACGAACAGATAACTTAGGCTATTATTATACAGGGGATAATTATGTTAATATATTAAATATATCAATTGTTTGATAAAATTTGGACTAGAGATTATTACAACTACAATTATGAGAATTACTAGACATTATAAAACTTTCTTAAAACGCCAAAAATACAAAATCTAGATTATGAACAACAGAAATTTGAAATAAAATGTTTATGTAAGTAATTGCCTTTAATTTTTAATGCATGCATTTATTCTATACTTGATACAAAATCGATTTAAAGAAACATAACAATGTATTAAAATCTTTCAAAGGAAGGCCTCTCGGGAAAATAGAAATGTCTATCATTTTAGTAATTTAAAACTAGAATTGTAAAAATATGTAAAAGTTTTTAAGCTTAGACAAATAATTAAGTTCATAAACAATAGTACTAATAATCACTTAAATGTATTAGAAAACTGATTATCCATCAGAAATGCTTTCATTTAGTTATAAATAACCAACCTTCCGCATTTTTAGTATCTAAAGTCTAATATAAATTTTATAATATCATTAAGATACTGCATATAATAATTACTTGCATGATGTCATGATGTGAAATTTATTTAGTAATTTTTTAATCTTCGCATATGGAATAAATTATTTTAATTCGAAACTTCAGCTATCACTTAACGTCAACATTAGATTAGATCTAGTGTAACTTTGTTCAAATATTTATAATTAAACTTTATACTTTGAGAATTGTATTGAATTTTGTAATGCAGGTATTTATTCTACGCTTGATGCGCATTTGATTTAATAAGATATAAGAGTGCATCTAACCCATTCATAGAAATGCAATTCGTCTGGTTTATTGTGATTATACATATTAATATGAATTGTTAGACTCCCAATTTAAAAAATAGAACAGAGTGAATATGAGATAGTGCATTAAATTTTAAGAGACCTTTGCTTTACCCTAATGTATGAAATCACACTTCATTTTTCGTAAATCTCTAGCTGTAGGCTTAAGTTTAATATTTTTCCGTTGTCATATGCAATCAATTGCGAAATAAAACTTGATGTCAATATTGTTATAATTTAGAATACCAAAAGTCATTGAAGATGGAAACGTGGAATTTCTGACATTTGTCTTTGGGATATTAGTCGGCCTATGGTTAATGGTAGAACGATAATTTTCAGTGTCTCAGTCCGTGAATTTGAGAGTTTGTATTCGTTCAAAATTATAATTATTAAGGAATATATCATAAACTCCTTGTTCCTCTTTCAATAAACTCGTGTTGCAAAAAGTAGACCGTAGCATTTCAAACCAAACCAAACCAAACCTCTTTCAATAAAAAGTTAACTGTAGGTCCAAACCATACTAGCCGATTATATTATACTAAGGCAATAGGGTACCATGGCTTTAGTATAATATAGGTTTCATAGTGAAAAGGGTAGTGAAGAGGGGAATTTTTGACACTGTTTAATACTATCTGATTTATGGTTAAATTGTAGAACAATGATTTTTGGTGACAGAGTCGGTGAATTTGACAGCTTATATTCGTTTAAAATAGTCTTAATGGAGCATATCACAGACTTGCTTTTCTCCTTCAACAAAAGAATTGACCTTATGTCTCCAAAACCATACCAAACATCATTATACTAAGGAGATAAGGCATTATGTATATATAAGTATAATATAAGTTTGACAGTGAAGAGGACATATAAGACGGGGTAAGCAGGAAAGAGGATATTTCGTTACACTCTAATGAATAAAACTATCTGACCTGTGATTGAATGGTAGAACGATAACTTTCGGTGACTGAGTATGTGGACTTGAGAGCTTGTATTCGTTCAAAATCGGTTTTAAAAAGTATATAATAAGCTCCTTATTTCTCATTCAACAAAAGAGTTGACTTCCAAACCATATAAAACATTCCTTATACTAAAGCGATTAGGTATCATGGCCTTAGTATAATATAAGTTGACAGAGAAGATGACATCCAAGATGGGGTAAGCAGGGAAGAGGAGAATTTCTTATACTTTCCTGTATAATACTATCTACCTGTGGTTAAATGGTAGAACGATAATTTTCATTGACTGAATCCGTGGACTTGTATTCGTTCAAAATCGGCTTTAAGGAGTATATCACAGACTGGTTTTTCCTCGTTCAACAAAAGAATTGACTTTATGTCTTCAAAACCATACCAAACATTGATTATACTAAGGTGATAAGGCATCGCGGCAGTAGTATAATATAAGTTTGATAGTGAAGAGGACATCCTAGACAGGGTAAGCAGGAAAGAGAGGAGTTCTTATACTCTCCTGTATAATATTATCTGAAATGTGGATAAATGGTAGAAAGATAATTTTCAGTGACTGAGTCTGTGGACTTGAGAGCTTGTATTTGTTCAAAATCGGCTTTAAAGTATATATCACAGACTTTTTTTTCTTGTTCAACAAATGAGTCGACTGTAGTCATTAAAAATACAAAACATTCGTTATACTATGGCAATAAGGCATCATGGCCTTAGTATAATATAAGTTTGTCAGTGATGAGGACATTCAAGACGGTTTAAGCAGAGGAGAGGGTAATTTCTTACACTGTCCTGTATAATACTATCTGACATGTGGTTAAATGGTAGAACGATAATTTTAGGTGACTGAGTCTGAGGACTTGAGAGCTTGTAATCGATCAAAATCGACTTTAAAAAGTATATAATAATCTCATTATTCCTTTTTCAAAACAAGAGTTGATTTCCAAACCATATAAAACATTCGTTATACTATGGCAATAAGGCATCATGGCCTTAGTATGAGTTTGATAGTGAAGAGGACATCCAAGACGGGGTAAGCAGAGGAGAGGGTAATTTCTTACACTCTCCTGTATAATACTATCTGACATGTGGTTAAATGGTAGAACGATAATTTTAGGTGACTGAGTCTGTGGACTTGAGAGCTTGTGTTCGCTTAAAATCGGTTTTAAGGAGTATATAATAAGCTCCTTATTTCTTGTTCAACAAAAGAGTTGACTTTTAAACCATATAAAACATTCATTATACTAAGGCGATAAGGCATCATGGCCTTAGTATAATATAAGTTGACAGTGAAGAGGACATCCAAGGAGGGATAAGCAGGGAAAAGGGTAAATTCTTCCACTGTCCTGTATAATACTATTGAAAATGTGGTTAAATGGTAGAAAGATAATTTTAGGTGACTGAGTCGGTGGAACTGAGAGCTTTTATTCGTTTAAAATCGGCTTTAAAATGTATATCACAGACTGTTTTTTCCTCGTTCAATAAAAGAATCGACTGTATGTCTCTAAAACCATACCAAAGATTCATTATACTAAGGTGATAAGGCACCATGGCCTTAGTATAATATAAGTTGACAGTGATGAGGACATTCAAGACGGGATGAGCAGGGATTATTGTAATTTCTTACATGCTCCTGTATAATACTATCTGACATGTGGTTAAATGGTAGAACGATAATTTTCAGTGACTGAGTCCGTGAACCTTAGAGCTTGGCTTTAAGGAGTATATCCCAGATTGCGTTTTCTTCTTTCAACAAAAGAATTGAATTTATGTTTCCAAAACTATACCAAACATTCATTATACTAAGGAGATAAGGCATCCTGTCATATAATGTAGATTTAATAGAGAAGAAAGCATTGAAGAGGAGAATACACTCTCTTGTATAATACTAGTCAGATTATGGCTAAATGGTAAGACGATAAATTATGATGCGCGAGTCTGTGAATTTGAGAGATCGTATTCGTTCAAAATCGGTTTTAAGGAGTACATCATAGACTCGTTGTTCCTATTTCAACAAAAGAGTTTACTGTAGGTCTCCAAACCATACCAGCCACCTATATTATACTAAGGGTGTAACAGACATCAACTGTCATCTTGTAACTGAAGTCTGTTAAAAATTATATTATTTTAAAAAACTATAATTACGGAAGGGGTAATTGTGACACCTAGAGAACTTTTATCTCTGACAGCCCTTCTATTTTTTTTTCAAATATCTTAATCCTTTGAGTTTTCCTAAATCATTGTGATTTACGAAATTGTAAAGATTTCCAGAAAATCGT
The DNA here is from genome assembly GCA_032207245.1 of Pardosa pseudoannulata. Lineage (NCBI taxonomy): Eukaryota > Metazoa > Arthropoda > Arachnida > Araneae > Lycosidae > Pardosa > Pardosa pseudoannulata. Next base: position 18,080,259 of record CM063507.1, read on the forward strand.
TTTTTCTTGAAATTTATTTTAGCCCTTATAAATGATTATACTTAGAAATACGGCAGGCTATATACTGATGTTGAAGACAAGTATAAACTTCCTAATGACTCTTTCACTATTTTATTAGCAGAACTGGAAACATTCATAGCGTTGTTGTACGTAAGGGGGCATTAGCCGCCAAGGGCTTACCAATTCTTAGTTTGTGGTCCAAGACTTAAAGACCAAAGTTTTTTCATGAAACTATGAATAGAGATAAGTTTCCGGTAGTTATGAAATTTCTTCGCTTTGAAAATAAACTAACAAGGTCTTCACGTTTGCAGTGTGATAAATTTACACTAATATCCGAGGTATGGAATACTTTTATAGAAAACTGTAAACTTTGCCACAAACCAAATGAAAATATTACTTTTGATTAACAGTTATTTCTTACAAAAACAAGATGCTGTTTTTTGCAGTATATTCCTAACAAGCTAGATAAATTAGGAATAAAATTTTGGCTAGAAGTAAAAGTGAGGACAAAATACTTATTAAACGGATTTTCATATTTAGAAAAAGATGAAATGAGACCAAGTGATCAAAGTTTAAGAGAGAACGTAGTAAATCGTTTAATTGATGATAAATACTTTCAAAGTCTGTATATTTTTAAAATCAAACTGTAGTTGTCATAATTTGCGTTATTTTAATTTATTTTTCACAAATATATTATATTATATAGAGAAATATGCGGATATCTTATCAAGGGGTCAAAATGACACCCGCCGTAATTCTAGGTATGCAAAGACCACCGTAATTCTAGTGTTAAAAAGTGATAATTCCATATTATAGCATAACTAAGCATGATTCAATATAAAACCATTTTTTTACCCTCCTGTTTTAAGTATATTTATATGAAACACCTATTTCCATTTCACATTAATAGATTATGATTATTATTAATTTAAACAATTTTCAGGAATAGTAAAATGAAGGATTAACTATACATATTTAAAATTTATTTGAGTAGACTGTTAGTTTCATTAAATAATCCTAATACTAAATTTAAAATTTAATGCACCAATAGAAAATTTTATTTCTTTGTTTTACAGTCCTGCATCAAAGGAAGACTTTTCATTGCAAATCGGATTAATATATTGCATACGTCGAATTTACGTTACATTGTTTTAAATAAAATATATAAAATTAAGAGTTACCTTCAAAATTATATTTCCTAGTATTTCAATAAAATTAATAGAAGAATTGTTTAATATTTGATATTTTCATAATAACAAAAAATAATTATATCTCTATATTCTCATATATTTATATCCTTATATGTATTTTTCTGTAAGGATATCATCAAAATAATTCGGAAACGTAAATTAACTAGGTAGTTGAAATTAGATAGGTTTCAAAACTTAAATTTTAGTTTTAAATCGATTTTGAAACTTTCTGAGTATCGAAAGTAATTATTCGATTTAATAATAATTAACTATGACTGTCATATCCACCATTTTCATTCTGATCCACGCACTGAGTTGTTTTGGATTGTTTTTATTCGATTTTCATGGATACCAGAGAAAATAAAATTGGTTCCATAACACTTATTTTTAGTCCATTTTACACATAATATAAAAGTCATATGCGATACACATTACAAAAAAAAAATTGGGTTGAAAACAAATTTCATTTATCTCTTAATTTTTATCTACTTTACACTGATATTAGAAAATTGGGTTGAAAACAAATTTCATTTATCTCTTAAATGATATATACTTTACACAGCTATTACGAAATTGGGCTAAAAAAAGTTTTATTTATTTCTTAACTGATATCTACTTTACGCAACTCTTATAAAGTTGGGCTGTAAAAAAATTCATTTATCTCTTAACTGATATCTCCTATACACAGCTATTAGAAAATTGGGCTGAAAATAAATTTCATTTATCTTTTAACTAATATCTATTTTACACAGCTATTACAAAATTGGGATAAAAAAATTTCATTTATCTCTTTACTGTTATCTACTTTACAGAGCTATTAGACAATTGGGCTGAAAACGAATTTCATTTATCTCTTAAATGATGTCTATTCTACATAGCTATTAGAAAATTGGGTTGAAAACAAATTTTATTTATTTCTCAACTGATACCTACTTTACACAGCAATTACAAAATTGGTCTGAAAAGAAGTTTCGTTTATCTCTTAACTGATATCTACTTTACACAGCTATTAGACAATTGGGCTGAAAACAAATTTCATTTATCTCTTTATTTTTATCTACTTTACACAGCTATTAGACAACTGGGCTGAAAACGAATTTCATTTATGTCTTAAATGGTACCTACTTTACACATCTGTTAGAAAATGGGGTTGTAAAAAAATTTAATTTATCTCTTAACTGATATCTACTTTACACAGCTACTAGAAAATTGCGAAGAAATGCCATTTAAAAAGTTCTTAAAAGTTAGTAACATTATTAAAGTCTCTTTAACAATTTTTTTTAAACCGCATTTGAATGTTAAAACATGTTTTTAATACACAATTATAATTACATTTTGTATTATATTAGGATTTTGCAATTTTATATAAATGAGAGAAACTATTTTTAAATTTATTTTTTAAAATCAAATAAACCATTGCAACTTTAAACTGAAATTATAATAAATGCTATACTTCGAGATATTTGAAATCTAAAATAAAATAACTAAACCCAGATCGCATGCATACTTGCAGCAAGTTGGATTTTTTCTGGATAATATCGTATCATAACAAGTTTGACGCTACAAACTTGCAGCAAAACTCCTCCTATTTAGACAAAACATAAAGCGACCCATCCATTGCAACGCTATGTTGCTGCAAACCTGTCGCAACCTTGCCATGACAACCTTGAAACAAGAGAAAATTCTTAGACTTGTTTCAGACTTGCAGACCTGTCATGCTGAACTTGCTGCAAATTTAAATGCTTGCAAAGCAAGACTTCTGCAAGTTTCCTGCAAACTAAATTTGCTATCTAGGAAAGTACTTTTAGAAATACAGGTTTAGCAAAAAATAAGTTCCCGAATTCTAAGGACTTTACAATGCGTTAAATTGATCCAAGTGAGATCCAAAAGGTGCTACAGATAATTCAAATGATGCATTTGACATTTATTACATTAAAAGTTTTAGTACAAAAATCCGCCTATAGATGGCGCTGTAATACACATAAACATTTAATATGTTTTATAAATGCTACATAATATTAAAAAGTAGTATTAAAATTGCTCAATATGTCCCCTTTCAAGTTCAAATATAAGCTGTAATCGCAGAACCCTATTTTCCACAGCTGACCGGAATGAGTCTGCCGGAATATCAAGAATATGGCGCCGAATTTATCCCCTATATAATAATAGCCTAAGTTGTCTGTCCACAAATTACTGAAGCGGTTGTACCTGGAATGGATACATGCATATATATTGGATTTTTCATGAGTTGGGTTAGCAAAATTGAAAGCGAGTTCGAAATCCACCCCATCCCCCTTTTCAAGCGTTTAATGCTATTAATTTCAAGCCTTATCCTTGCTCTTATTCTATACGCAATTCATTCTTCATAGGATGGCAAACGTGGAGAGTAATATTTAAATTTCTGGACTGTTTCTATTTGAACCTTCATATATTCTAATTAGTTCGCTCGCGACATGCAGGTGTTGTACGTTTGGTAGAATGTCCGCCCACTTGATCGTCGTGACTGTTCTATACCCGACGCAGCCAGTTTTTTTAATGTCTAATAAATTTAACATTTTCTGTTTTTTCCTTCTAATTCTTATTCCGAAAGTTGTTTTATTATTTTTAAAATAAATTTTTACTATATTTTCAACTTTTCATAATTTTTATTATTTTTATTTTATTAAATTCACGTATTGCTTTATGGATGTCCCTGGGCACATAAACATTTCATGTTGTGTATCCTTAAACTTTCTTCTCGTATTGTAATAATAGCCAAAGTTATATGTCGGTCTGTCCTCGAGGATATGAAGCTGTTGGACCTGGAATGGATAGAGCATCCATACTGGATTTTTGATGAGTTAGGGTTTGCTAAATTAAAAACGAGTTAAGTTTATCTTTTCCTAAACTATAGATCTGATTCTGAAGTAAATTGGTATGAATAAGCTTCGTGTCCGAGCGAAAAATACTGTCCTCTTTAAAACGCTCGAAATCCACACCGTCCCCTTTTCGAGCGTTTAATGCCATTATATCAAGCCCCCTTTTAAGAGCAAGCGATTAAATTTATCAATTTATCACATAATAAATAGGTAAAAATAACAATTTTTTTCTAGCATTATGACTTCAATCCTTTAACCATCTCACTGAATCATTTCTCATTTTAAATTATTTAAGTATTTTCTGCATTATTTCCATGCGTTTTATCACCAAACTTAGATATTACATAAATAATTATCTTTTTTATTTGACTTAAATAAATAATAGATTAAGTACATATGTGATAATTTTAATCGATTATTTTTGTTGAAAGGTAATTCTCAGCAAAAAAACAAACCATTTTTTTTTACCTGCCTCATAGGGTTCTTAACAATTCTGGAAAATTAGAAATTTCACTGATCCCGTCATATGACGGGCTATATGCTAGTCTTTAATATATTTACCAGTAGCGATTTTTGTCAACGTAGGCACAAAGTACAGGCAAAAAACTAACGCTGGACTTAACTTAATGAAAATAATTACAACGCCACCTATAGGTGGATTTTTATACTAAATCTTGTTTTATGTAATAAATGTTAAGTGCATCATTTTAATTATCTGTTGTTCCAATTCTGTCTCACTTGGACTAATAGGGCGTATTCTAGAGTCCTCAGAAGTGGGGAACTTATATCTTGCTAACCCTGTATATAAACATTTCCACGATTATTATCTTATAATTCATCAAAATATATTCTTGGAAAGCTACAAATTATGATTTTTAATGATGTATTTCTAATAAATTTATATTATCCCCTATATAATAATAGCCTAAGGTGTCTGTCGGCAAATTTTTGAAGCGGTTGTACCTGGAATGGATTCCCCGGCTAAGGGCAGACGATTAAATTTATCAATTTATTCACGTAATAAATAGGTAAAAATAACATTTTTTTCTAGCATTATGACGTCATTCCTTTAACCATCTCATATAATCATTTCTTGTTTTAAATTATTTAAATATCGCGTGCATTATTTTCATACGTTTTATCACTGAACTTACATATTAAGCAAATAATTTTCTTTTACATTGACTTAAATAATAGATTAAGTATATAAGTGATAATTTTAAATTCAATCATCGATTATTTTTTGTTGTAATGAAAATTTTATCATCGGTATTAACAATAAATTCTTTTCATATAAGTCGAGGAGTCTATTTCACGGACTACTAAATATCTAACTTTTAATTTATATATATTTGGAAATTAAGAAGTTTGTTTGTTTGTTATACATAACCACATGGTTTGACTAAATGAATTCCATGTGATTCTAAACTGCATTACAGGACCGGGAGACTCTAGAGGAGTATGACGATAAATAAACTATTGAGAGTGAACCAGATAATTCTCAGCCAAAAAACAAACCATTTTATTACCTGCCTCATTGGGTACTTAACAGTTCTGGAATATTAAAAATTTTACTGATCCCGTCATATGATGGGCTATATGCTAGTTATTTTATGATTGTTCTTAAACTTATTTCAGGTAATACATAATTTGACATAAAATAAATTTTATAAATAATATTTATAACTTAAAACAGGGATCCCCAACTAGCGGCTCGCGAGCCACATGCAGCTTTTTGAAGGATTCTTTGTGGCTCCCGATAATTGTACCCGAGTCCACTTTCATTTTGGTGTTATTATATTTTTAGAAAATTATTACAACTGATGGAGCTCTAGCAATGCTGGGTAAAAATATCGGTCTTATTGAGCTTTTAAGGTATCCATCTACGTTGAAAACGTCATTTTATGCCAAAAATCATATTTTTGTTTTTATTTCTCTATTGTAAAATTTCAACTTTTAGGTTTCTAAATCTGTTTCTGTTTTGTCTCTACGGCATTTAAAAAAAAAGTTACAGCTGTTTAAACATCAGTGACAGCTGTCAAAAGAAAACTGAAGTAGCAACTTCGGAACCTGAAGTTGTGAATTTAAAGCCTTTTAAAGAGCATTTTTTGGACAAAACTTTTTATATTTTTATGAAGACTAGTTTAAACATTTTTCTAGTATCTTTAATAATTAGCAACTTGGGAATTAGAAAGTTTTGAAGCAAGAAAGTGTGGGGAATTTTAAACATAGATTTTAATTTTTTAATTGCTTTCATAAACTTCAAATGCGTTTATCTCAGAACGGTATTTTTAATAAAATGTTGAAACTTAAAAATGTGATTTCTCTAAAAGTTCTTAAAATATTTTGTTGAAAATTATTATGAGTACTTTTGATAGTATTTACTAGTAAATGATAGTATTTACTAGTAAAAATATCGGTCTTTTTGAGCTTTTAAGGTATCCGTCTACTTTAAAAACGTCGTTTTTTGCCAAAAATCATAAATTTTTTTTAAATTTCTCTATTGCAAAATTTCCACTTTTAGGTTTCTAAATCTGTTTTTGTTTTGTCACTACGGCATTTAAAAAAAAAGTTACAGTATTTAAACATCAGTGACAGCTGTCAAAAGAAAACTGAAGTAGCAACTTCGGAACCAGAAGTTGTGAATTTAAAGCCTTTTAAAGAGCATTTTTTGGACAACACTTTTTAAATTTTCATGAAGATTAGTTTAAACATTTTTCTAGTATCTTTAATAATTAGCAACTTGGGAATTAGAAAGTTTTAAAGCAAGAAAGTGTGGGGAATTTTAAACATGTATTTTAATTTTTTAATAGCTTTTATAAACTTCAAATGCGTTTATCTCAGAACGGTATTTTTAATAAAATGTTGAAACTTAAAAATGCGATTTCTCTAAAAGTTCTTAAAATATTTTGTTGAAAATTATTATGAGTACTTTTGATAGTATTTACTAGTAAATGACCTAAAAGATTTAAATTTGGATAATTTTTAATGATGTTACACTCATACTCAGATATAAAGGTAATGAAAATTCTTTAAAAATTCAATGTGTATGATTTTGAAGGACCAATTTTTTTTTTACCAAATCTAAATTAAACAAAGATTTTAGGTGGTTCACTAGTCCAGTGTATAAGAAATGTGTTGCGTCAAAAAAATATTGAAATAATTTATTTTATTAAAAAATTAGACCTTTTGAAAAAAACTCTATTTTTTTTATTAAATTTTCTTCATTTATTAGACATTTTTTAAAAACTTCTCCAGAAATAATTTTTTTAAGTGCAGTTCTCTATAATAATATAAAAAATAAATCTAAAAACGTAAAAACGTAAAAACATGAATTAGTTTTTATGTTTAAACGAAAAAGTTCTCCGAACTTAGACGGATACCTTAAGAGATGATTCTCAAATTATACAATTCATACCAATTCACTGCATAATTCACCGAGAACATATCGTTACAAAATATTTAAAATTATAAAAACAGCGTAACACATTGTAAATTACATTCGCACCAAAGCAAAAAGTCATCGATAATTCAAAAAATGTAGTTGAATAAATTAAAAAATCCATGAATAAATAAATAATAAATAATAATAACAGATAATAAATAATTCATATATAAATAAATCCATAAGTTCAAAAATTCCTTAAAGGACAAAGAATTTCCAAATTACATTCAATAAATATAATTTCTGAAAAAAAAATTTTAATACGTTTTTTGCATACTTTTAAATACGTATTTAATTGCGGCTCGCGAAAAATTTCAAATTTTGAAAAATGACTAGGACTATCAAGGAGTTTGACCACTCCTGATTTATAACATTAACTATTTATTAGTTTATTATTAAGAAATAATATTTAATTAATAATCATAAACTATGATTTAATATAAACTTATAATAAATTTTGTTATATATTTTATTATAACTTTTAACCCATATTGTACCACACCAACTAAATATTTATGTAAGTTATTAAAACTTTATTAATATCATTAATATGGTGTAACTAAGCATATAAAACCAAAATTTAGAAAAAATATATTTAACTTTTTAAGTAATTAGATGTCCTATAAATAGGACAACGGTCCAATACGCTACTAATTTTTAACAAATATCACTTATTTTGCATTAGCTGATTCATAGATAAAATTTGGAGAAACAACCAAAACAAAGTCCAACATTACATTTTAAGCACACTGTTGATGGTTTTCTCTTGCAGTTCTTGAACTGGCATTTTTGGTAAGGAATAATAGAAAATGGATATCCGTTGTTGGATGCAAACATCCATAATTTATATCTAAATGTTATGGGTCTAATTTTCATGAATATCTTGCACCTGTGCCTGGCCATTCTTCCATCGATGGTGAGATTTTCAGAAAAATATACCAAATATCTTCAAGGTTATGTTGATTTTGTCATAAAAAGGTCGAATTTTATAATAACGATCTTGTGGATCAATTGAAGAAATATCGTTAAAATGAATAAAATGCTTATTGTCATGAAATCGTTTTTTGAACATAGAGTTAAAATGTAGTGCTAGTGTCTGGAGCATTTTTCCAATACATATTTCGCGTACTAATCTTTTTTATACTTACACCTTATAGAACACCTTTTTTATACTTACGAAATGCACGTGTAAAATATATTTTTGAACAAAAACTTCCAGTTACATTATTAGCTCTGTTTTTAAACTAAAAGTAACCTTTACAATGTTTGAAAAAAAATAATAAATATAAAGTTAAAGATTAAAAAATGACAATTTTTAAGGGTTTACTGAAAATAAATTTTACTTACAATATAATTTAATTTCTCATTTTTTTGTTACTATGCTAAAGTGTGTCTATTTTAAAGGTGTTAAGATAAAATCCACTCCGAAAATATTTATAACTTTATTATTAAATGGAATTTTATTTGCTGTCCTATTTATAGGACAGCTGTCCAATATGGGTTAAGTTTCATCCCTATCATAAATAATGTGATATAAAATGACATAAAATTAATATCTATGTGTTTCATTAAGTAATTTAACCTGCTGAACACTTTACTTTTAACATTTAACTTCAAATATTTATGAGTATATCAAGTGAAATAAAATTTTTCTCCGATACAAAACATTAACTTTCACTGCATTTTCTCGCAGCACATGGCATTTCTTTTATGACAAGCTTTTATTCTTAACGTACTTGAAAATTAAATGAGTAATGCTAATTTATTAATAGGATTAATGCATGGTTTGTACTAAAATATCAGATATTTTGATTCTTTACTGTCTACATCTAATATCATAGTTTTGACTTGTATACTTTAAAAAATATATTAAGTGAAATATTTCATTTAGCGTTTATTCAAAAGTTTCATTCAAAAGTTTCATTTAGCGTTTATTAAATTCTATATTCTTATCAAGGATATGTTATTAATCGAAGAAGAGTTTAAACATTATGTTAAGAATTAAACAAAAATTTCATGGTTTTGAATATAGTGCTTAATTAATACAATATATAAGTTTTTTTAGAAAATAAATGATACCTTTGCCTCTTAAACTGCTTTTTCATTATGTATTTAAACCATCCCATTAAGTTTATATCTTGCTCAATAGTATTCTGTATATTTAATGATTAAACTAAGTCTTTTTTTAAACTAATGACCCACTTATGGCCACTGAAGTGTTGTATAAAAAATGTGGTAACAAAAGAAAAGAAATATAGGTAAACTCTATTTAAAGTTTCATGTCGTAATCTCCTATTTAAGAATGATAACAAACCTTCCTGTTAAATATACAGCCTTATATGTGTCACAATTTAAAGACGAAAGCCCACTTTTTAAGGAATTAAATCGCTATTTCCCTCTGAATAATTGCGTTAACACTATGCATTATAATTTTTTATTTACGTTTAAACCGTTCATTTCAGTAAAAATTTTAACCACTTTTTATAAAATACATCGTGTTTTTACCTTTATTTTTCAATTGTATATATTAAGGATTTCTGCTCAAAGGTGTTACGGCAAGAAAATTATTGGTAACACCTGTTAGAACACGTGCTATCGTTGCAAATGCTACTAATAAAACAGCATAACTTTTATATCTTAAAACTCTAAAAGAAGATTAAAACTACATTAATTAACTTCTTAAAAATCACTATACCATAATGTTATAAATGCTTATTTGCGCTTTAACCTTGCTTTATAGATTTATTTTTTACCTTATTTTAGAAAAGAAATCAGGTTTTTTCTCTATCACTTCCTTAAAACGATTAAGGATTAGTGGGAAAAGTTGTCACCATTAAATAAAATATAGGTAAACCTAGCTTTTAAACTTATGGGGGATCTAAATTTCTTTGCCAAAAAAAACTAGAAAAAGGGTAAAGTTCTTCTATTTAATAACTCAAGAAGTGGGTTAAAATAATCCAAAGCTTTGAAGCATTTATGAATGCAACAGTTTACTCTTAATAACTACTCTTTTGTTATAGATTGTGAAATAGCACTAACATTTTTACTTTCCTTTTTACTATTATTTATATTTTTATACATAGCGAATCATATTTTTGCCTTTATTTTGGGGAATAAATACACTACCAGTAAAAGAAATATAGGTAAACCCTTCTTTAAATCTCATGATCTAAACACCTCTCTGGGGATATAACGAACAAATTGATAAATCCTTTAAGTTACTTAACTAAAGAAGTAAGTTGGAGAAATTTAAATGATGATTTTAATCTTAATAATTATTTTATCCTTATGTAGTTCAAAGTCTCATTCATGTTTTACCTCGGTTTTTAGCACTATTTATCTTTTGTGTATAAAATGATTTTTTACCTTTATTCTCTACTTATAACCATTATATATTTCTGAGAATAAGAGGTCACCAATAAAAAAAGTATAGGTAAATTCTGCTTTAAACCCCAGAATCTAAATTCTTTTCTGAGAATATAATTTACAAAACAGTAAATCATTCATGTTACATAAAACCAGAAATAGGTCAAGAATAAGATCTTTTACGCTATTTTAGAAAAGGAATCAGATTTTTGTTTTTATCAACTACATAAAAATATTTATGGTTTATTGGGAAAAGTTGTCACCAGTAAAGACAATATAGGTAAACCTTTTTTTGAATATTTTTTTATAGGGGGGGAATCTAAAAATCTCTGTCAAAATATAACTAGAAAAAGGGTAAATTTGTTTAATTAAGTTTTTTATAAGAAGTGGGTTAAAAAAGTAACATTTTACTCAAAAGCTTTAGCATTTATAAAAAGTAACATTTTTACATTTAGCATATAGAATATATTTACTAATATCATTTTTACCTTTTTTTATAGTATATTTTGATATATATTAGAGAATCTTGTTTCTCTATCTGTTTTTTTGGAGTAAAAACTGTTTTCTTTATTACCCTTTTAGTTAAAATTAAAAAGCTTTGGAGCATTAAAAACATAAAAATAGCTTTACTTTTATATTTATTTTTTTTACCTCTGATTTTATATTTAAAAATCATAAACTATATTAAATATATAATAATAAAAAAAAAATTTAAAAGGTCAACTTTTTTTGAAGAAATTACTAAATTTAAAAGAACTGGTCTTTATATTAAAAAAATATAAATAAATTTTTTTATCGTTCTTTTTTTGGCATTAATAATACAATTTTTATTCAATTTTTTTTATATTTTTTACCTTTTATTATATATTAAATTTTTATGGTGAAAAATGGTTACTAGTAAAAGAAATATAGGTAAAAACCTGCTTTAACCTTCAAGATCTAAACTCCCCTCAGAAAAAATAACCAACAAATAGGTAAATCTTTTATGTTAAGTAACTCAAGAAGTACGTCAAGAATATGGTAACATTTTGAAGCAATTTAAAGGAGCATTTTACTCTTCAAAATTGCTTTCCCCATATGCATTATAAAATCTCATTTATGTTTTTTACCTCTGATTTTATTATTATTTAAATCTTTGTCTAAAACAAAATTTTTACCTTTATTATTTGAGTGTATTGTATGACGAACAAATGGGTAAATATTTTATTGACCATAACTTAAAAAGTAGATCAAAAATATAGTAATATTTTGAATTAATCCACAAAGAACACTTTACTCTTGATAAATGTTTTCTTTTTATGTACATTAAAATGTCAATGACGTTTCTACCGTGGCTTTTAGAATTATTTACCTTATTGTATAAAACGAATCATGGTTTTATATTTATTAACAATTTCTAGCCATTTAGGATTTGTGAGAAAAAATGTTCACCAAAAAAAGGAAAAGAATCATAGGTAAGTTCTGCTTTGACCCTCAAAATCTAAGCTCCTGTTTGAAAAATTTAACTGACAAATGGGTAAATATTTTTCGTTACATAACCCAAGAATCAAGTCAAAAGGAAGATAACATTTTAAAGCAATCGAAAATGAACATTTTACTCTTAGTAATTGCTTTGTCCTTACATTTTGTAAAGTGTCAGAGACGTTTTTACCTTGCTTTTAGCATTATTTACCTTTCTGTATAATACGATACATGGTTTTACTTTATTACCCACTTTTATCCATTAAGGATTTGTGGGAAAAGTGGTGAAAAAAATATAGGTAAATCCCGCTTTGACCCTTATGATATGAACCCCCCTTGATAATGTAACAAAAGAGTTCGACATAGAGCCTACCTCGAAAAGTGTTCTGCCAGGGCATATTCGGTCACGGCGAACATCGCGCTGAATATATCACGTGAGGCAGAAGACGGCAGATGGCAAAATAAGGAAGAAAAAAACAAAACACTAATCACTAGAACCACGGGACGTGACGGCTTTAATCCTAAGAGTCACATCGTAATCCTGATGGTTGTCACACATCCGCTGACCACCGAGGGGGGATAATTATCCATTAAGCTGGTATTAATCCTTTCGGCTAGTCCTGCAACACGGAGATTGCAGCAACGTGAAGATACAACGGACGGGCGCATCTATGAGAACTGGTGTTTATTTTTGTTTTGGGGAGGTAGAAAATATTCCAGGAAGCTTATTACAAAAAGCCCTGGAACTTTTTTTTTCGGAACGTTCACTCTAATTTTTTTTTCTCCATACAGCACGAAAACGAGAGCGCGAAAAACGAAAGAGCCCGCGCGCGGTATGTTACAGCTTCGGAGTTACATCTCCGACTGCGGGTAAAGCCACGTGATTAGTTTTGCCCAGGATTTTCTAGGTTCCGCCGGTTTTCGGTATGGATTCCGCGCCATCTAGGGAAAGTCCGGAGAACTAGGTAAAACTGTTATACGATAGCGCACTACGGGTGAAAAATGCCGGGAAGGAAATTTCTTCCCCCGTTGCGGATTACTTAGAATTCTGAAGCGGTGGCCAGTGGGAAGAGAATAAAATTAAGGAACACAATTCGAATGTTTTGGTGGGTTGTCATACGAAAAGTCCGGAGGTATTTTAAAAACATAATATTTCTTGCTGTGATTTAAGATATTTAATTTTGTTATTTCTCTTAAATTATATATATCTATAAAATTTTCTCTCGAACAGTGGATAGTAACGCCAAGAGATAAAACTATATAAATATTATCTAATTTTAATCTGAGTGATAAATTGCTTCTGGTTTAGTTACTTTTTTCCTTTTTTGTTGTTGTCCATTCGTCTTAACTCTAGATCACGACTTGTTATATATATATATATATATATATATATATATATATATATATATATATATATATATATATATATATATATATATTTATATATTTATATATATATATATATATATATATATATATATATATATATATATATATATATATATATATATATATATATATGGATGTATCTATGTGTGTGTATGTATGTGTATGTGTGCGTGTGTGTGTGTGTCTAATGTATCAAAATTATTATAGGTAAAATACCTATACAAAATTCTCCTTTTGCCCCTCTCATACTTTAGCACTTAATTCCCCAGCCGTAAATTGTCAGATATAAAGGAGTGTTCGCCGACATAAATTATTTTTACCCTTCTAATAAGCACCACAATAAATGCTATAAATCTGTGCACTGCCACATTTTTCAGCTGTCCCAGGAAAATAATTTCGTTTCTATAATAACTAAATTGCTGCCTTTGTGGGTTCTGTGTAAAGTAAATGACCAAGTTTCACTCCTGACTCCCAAAAAACGCTTAGTAATCTGTAGGTCTCTAGGAAAAAATTCTCTTCCCCACTCTGTCTTGGGTGGGTAAAATCAAGATATAATTTATTTGGATATTCAATGCTATCTTGCTTTGTAAAGGTGGGGTTTTTCCATCCGTTCTAATTTATCCCTAATAAATTAAAAATCTACAACAATGGACTTCATTTCGTTTAGGGTCCATAACCACGACTTAGGAACCATTAGGGTCCACCACAATTAGTAGTTCTAATTTCTTAATAAGCCGGAGAAATTCAAATCATAGGGGATAGTTTCTTGCTTATAGTCGAAACTATTTTATGGGGTAAAACGGCGAAATTATCCGGAGGTTACCTGAAAATTAGCCTTATTACTTTTACTTACCCGGGCTAGCTGGGTAAAGAGAAGAATGATTAATAATCTCTAATACTGAAGATTAAACAGCCATGTCTCCATAAAAAATAACGGTAATTCAGTAGAGGAACTTAACTTTTATTTAAGATCTAAGAAAATGGCATCTTATTCTGGCAAGAGCAGAACATGGAATGATGCACGAAAACGTAAAAAAGTTCCTACAGCGAGAGATGAAAAGATTATTCTCAAGTAACCTGAAGCTTAGTCAGCGTTTTTGACAGTATAAAGGAAGATAGATTAGTGGAAAAAGTGAGTCATTTGTTAGGAGACAGCTAGAAAATGTGGCGACTGAACGGAAAATTTGCATTTATTTCAGAATTTGATTTGGGAAATGGGTTGTAAAAATCACGTGCGTTAATTTTAATAAGATTATTGTGGGTGGAAAAAGTAGATTTGAAAGAATAGGAATGGGGCAGACGAGAAATTTTAAAATTATTTTAAGTATAATAATTTTGTTATATTACATACAATATATATATATATATATATATATATATATATATATATATATATATATATATATATATATATATATATATATATATATATGTATACATATATATATATACATATACATATGTATATATATATTTATATATATATATATATATATATATATATATATTTATATATATATATATATATATATATATATATATATATATATATATATATATGTATATATATATATATATATATATATATCTATATATATA
>CM063507.1:18113066-18125566 GCA_032207245.1 Pardosa pseudoannulata
CTGTAATTCAGACCTTTGGACAGTCTCCAAAAGTTTTAAAATTTTGTTTCTGTTAGCCCCATTTTTGCTACAGTCTGGGCTAAAGGATAATGATCTCAGTTGGATAGTATTTACGTTTTGGCTTACGTCACCATTCTCTTTTTTTTTTAAGTAAATGACCTCTAACGTAAAATGAGCAACAATAAATCTCTTTTCTAATTTATAAAATCTTTTGCCGCCTGTTCATCATCTCGCTTCATTTGTTTTCTGCTGTGAAAGTTATTGAGTCAGGGAGACAGTAAAAGGAAAGTATAGTTTATGTATTAAGTCTTTTGTTAGTATTTTATATAATTGAAATATATCGTTGAACTTATACCTAATTCATATTAATAATAATTAAATTTAAGTAATTTTTAAATTACTTAAATACGAAATTAAAATAATTATTCGATTTGTATTGTTGGTTCACATTCTTTCTATATATATTTATATATCCTGTTCAAATTTTCAATCTTTAGTAATATGCTTTTCATCTATCCACTCAAGTTCAAATACTTTTTTTTATATTTGTACAGGACGACACTTGATCTTATAACAGTTTCTTTAAACGTTAATTTGTTAATTAAATTTAATTAATTAATTTCCATCAGTCACTATGAAATTTTGTATGGTGGGGTTTTCGAGTGCTAAGGTATTCTTTTTGCAACACGAGGGCTATAGAGGTCGAGACCTACTGCTTAAAGAGGATTCCGAACGGTTACAAACATCCATGCCATAGTGGGAATCGAACACACGAACTCCGTTCCCGAAGGTCAGCACCCTAACCATACGGCCATCGTTTGGCTTGTGAAATTCGTTAATAATTGTTCTTCACAGAATCGAGCCAATATCAGTGCCATTCCATATCAAATGTAGTTACTGTACTGCTGAATGAAGAATGCTACTATTATTTCTAACATGGGTATCAACAGTGAATACAAGGTGTTTCAAAAATGACCGGTATATTTGAAAAATCAATAAAAACTAAACCGACAGTGATAGAAATTCACAGTTAATTGCAATATGCTGGGGACAATAGTAAATTTTCAGGCATACAAACTTTAAAAATTCTCCTCTTGATTTACGTCGACAGGTGTTATCTCTTCAGTACTACTTTAGAACAGCAACTTGTGTGGACCATCCCATTCATAAACATACACTGAATTGTTAACTTAAGCGATTATACAGTGCTAGACCCTCTTGTGTTCTGCCCAGGGCTTCTAACCATAATTTGTTTTGTTCCGGTTTTCGTTCCGGTTCAACTAAAAAATTAATATCGGTTCAGTTCCGGTTTTCGCTCCGCCAAAAATAACGGTTTTCGGTTCAGTTCCGGTTTTCGCTCCGCCAAAAATAACTGTTTTCGTTTCAGTTCCAAATGAATAATTTCATTTTATGTATATTGTTATTTGTACTAAAAATATAATTCTATCATAAACAAAAAATGTAATTCTATCGAAATTTAGAAGATTTTATTCTTTTTTTAATTGGTACACTATGTGAATTGATACAAACAGCAGGTACGATAAGAGCGGCGAGCATTGGCATTGTTATCCATTATCAAAATCGCATTTGACAACTAGGTTCATGATTACCCACATTCGTCGTTTGACTCTCACATCGTGCACTTGGCCTTAATTATGTAAAAAATATTCTTTATTTAACATATGAAAATTGCCTCTAATTATTAATATATCTTCTAACGTGGTTTCACTGAGATTACTTCTGTTGTCTCGGAGAATAAATTTCAAACCTGAAAACGCTCTTTTAACACTACAACACTCATACAAACATCCGTGGATGATCGCATGCTGAAATGTGAAAAATAAAATATAACTCGATATTTTTCTTAAAAAATCATCTATACTTCTAACTGAATTAAATATGTCTTCTACGAGTAGTTTCATGCGAAACTGAAACAGAAAAATAAGAGTGAATATCAAAATAGGAAATCGAGAAGCAGTATACATGTTATGATAATTATAAAGTTGACGTTAAATTAGAAAATATTGATAAGTTGGTAACAGTAACAAAATGACTGAAAGACATATCGAACCGAAATAAACCGATATTTTTTTCGGTTCAGTTTCGGTTTTCGTTCTGACCAAAATAACGGTTTTTTCCGGTTTTCGGTTTTCGGTTCAGTTCCGGTTCGAAGCCCTGGTTCTGCCTTTTCTGGGAAGAATGAAAGCAATTTTAAGCAATATAAACTTAAACAATATAGATACTATACCTACAACTATCGGAATACATCTCTGACACACCCCTAAATTTACTGTAATAAACCCTATTTAAGTCATTTGACAAAAGTTCAACTTGTAATATAATTTATCAACAATTTTTTGAAAATCACAAGCAATATTTTAAAAGTGATACTTCTGTTTCCACGGATGGTTAGAAATCAACTATGTCTACTGGGCCTACCTTATTGGAGATAAAATCAATAGCTACAGACTTCATGCCAAACTCTCCATCTTTTCTGCTGAAGCCTTTGCTATCTTGAAGGATTTAGAAGAATTGGTAAATCACAATAGTAAATATTTTATTATCTAACAGACTACCAAAGTGTTCTAAATTCATTACAATCAAATAGTTGTAATAATCCTATTATTTTCAAAATTCTTACTTCAATAACTAACTTTACTTCCATGGGAATCTCGTTAATTTATAGCTGGGTTTCCTCTCATATCGGCATTAAAGGTAATGAACTTGTGGACAAGGCTACCAAGTCTGCAAGTTGCTTTCTAAATACTGGTATTCCTTACCCTGATTAGAAAAATCATTAAAGATCTTTTGCATCATAAATAAAAGATCTCTTGGAATAACATTCCTGTAAATAAATTGAGAGAAATTAAAAGAAAGATAAGTAACTAACCCCAACTTCCTTCTAGGAGACATGATGTAATACTCACTCGTCTACGAGTGGATCATTGAAGACTCACCCATACCCATCTCTTGCTAGGTAAAGCTCCTCCACAGTGGGAATATTGCAAGACTCCTTACACAGTCGCACATATTTTAACCTCCTGTGTTTGTTCTAAACCACTGTATATAAAATGTTTTGGTAATCCATCTCCTAATCTTAATTTAATCATTGAGGAAACTCCACATCCAAACTTGTTCCCCTTTCTTCGTCGAACTGGCTGTTACTTCGAAATCTGATTTTTGATTGTTATTCAATTTTCTAATATTCAACTTTTAATCTTTCAATTTTTTTCACTCTTTTCTTAATTTTTTAATTATTTTATAACTTAAATTCTTATTCATTGGGGAAACTCCACATCCAAACTTGTTCCCCTTTCTGCGAACTGGCTGTTACTTCGAAATCTGATTTTTGATTGTTATTCAATTTTCTAATATTCAACTTTTAATCTTTCAATTTTTTTCACTCTTTTCTTAATTTTTTAATTATTTTATAACTTAAATTCTTATTCATTGGGGAAACTCCACATCCAAACTTGTTCCCCTTTCTTCGTCGAACTGGCTGTTACTTCGAAATCTGATTTTTGATTGTTATTCAATTTTCTAATATTCAACTTTTAATCTTTCAATTTTTTTCACTCTTTTCTTAATTTTTTAATTATTTTATAACTTAAATTCTTATTCATTGGGGAAACTCCACATCCAAACTTGTTCCCCTTTCTTCGTCGAACTGGCTTTTACTTCGAAATCTGATTTTTGATTGTTATTCAATTTTCTAATATTCAACTTTTAATCTTTCAATTTTTTTCACTCTTTTCTTAATTTTTTAATTATTTTATAACTTAAATTCTTAATTCTTCTCTCAATTTTCAATTCTTGTTTATTTGTATATAACTCAATTTTTATTCATGTTTTCTGTTGAATGTTATATTTTTATTGTTACTTTAATCTGTGTTAGAACTTTTCATTTTATATTTTGTCAAAATTTTTTATCTAAATTTTGTCTCTACTTTATTGTCACATCTTGTGTGGCACAGTTTGTCCCTAGAGGATTTAGCGCCATTAAACTTCAATCAACCAACCAACCAACCAAACTTTAAAATTAGTTCCGATATTCCACAATAGATGGCGCAGCAGTCTGGAAAAAAATCTAAACTACAATATTTGTCTGCAGGGACTCTTAAAAGACCAGGTGTACCTCCACTATCCATAAACAATTAAATAACTGTAACTGTAAAACTGTTCTGCATGTGAAGTCATCCCGCCTGAGATATTTACACGGGTTTCTAATAATTTCGTTCTGAGAATACGCCATATTATTGCTGCACATGGTGGATATCTGGATAATATCGTAGTTTAGATTTTTCTAGACTGCAGCGTCATCTGTTGTGGAACATTGTAACTAATTTTGAAATTTTGTCTGCCTAAAAATTTTATATTGTCACAAGTATAATGCAATAAACTGTGTATTTCTATCACTGTCCGTCTAGTTTTTATTGATTTTTCAAATATAGCGGTCATTTTTGAAAATCCCTGTAAGATGCAAGGTAGCACTGTAGATTATACATTAATATATCTAAGATAAAAACTGATCTCAGCAGGTCTAGCATATGTCACCTCGAGTCATGTGAAATCATTAGATGAACTTGTGATGAGGCGATTTAGATCTGTTATATAATTGATTCATTCATACATGAAGTAAAATGTTCGGGATCTAAATCTGACCTCATCACATCTTTGTAAAGAGATGGAGGACCATAAATTTCTATTCAACGGATATTGTTATCTTGTACGGTGGTCTCGGGCCTGGGTTCTGATCCCAGTCTCAGATAAGAATCCCGTCTCCGTACTTGACATTAAATAAGAATGTACCTTTGGGGAGTATTTATGAGTTCCTAAGGGACAGTGCTC
Organism: Pardosa pseudoannulata; assembly: GCA_032207245.1. Taxonomy (NCBI): domain Eukaryota; kingdom Metazoa; phylum Arthropoda; class Arachnida; order Araneae; family Lycosidae; genus Pardosa; species Pardosa pseudoannulata. The sequence continues at coordinate 18,117,915 of CM063507.1, forward strand.
AATTAAAAGGGATAAGGTTTGGCACGTTGGCGGTCTCAAGGCGGGGTTGAAGCAAGCCAATGAAATTCTTACAACTATCCCGATTGGATGACAAGGAGGAAGGGACAAGGTTGAAATAATTAAATATGAAAAATCTAAAAGATGAGAGGACGGTTCGGAGGTCCCAGAGAAGAGGTTTGGAGGTCCCAAAAAGAAGGTGTTCGAAAGTCGGGAGTCCAGTCGGGTCCGACGGAAGTTGTTCGTGAGTCCAGAGGAGAAGGTGCTCGATAGTTCAAACTAGGAGAGTCCAGCCAAGTCCGACAGGAAGTGTTCCTGCACCAAATAATACGGCCGCATCCCAAAGACTCGGGAGAAAGCCCCTGACGAGACCAACGGATGATATATAGCTTCCCTCTCCTGATCAGCCATAGATACCCTTCAACCAGAAGTGCTCCGGGCCCAACTTTTTAGACCCACAAAGGTACCCATTTTACATACATTTTTAAAATTAAGATTAGGTCCTCTATCTATTTACAAAATTACTTAAGTATATAAAAAATTTGTCAGAACTAATTTAGAAGATGTTGACAAAGCTTATTTTATGAAAATTAGCCTCAATTTGTATGTAAATAGATGTATATATATTATAATAAATTTACTTTTTTTAAAAATAATAAGCTAGTCTCGGTTGCTGTCAATTTAGCTCTTATTTTATTTATATTTATGTCTGTAGTTTCTCAGAACCTGTGGTTAATTTAGTACAAAAATACTTAGCACAACGCAATTAAAGATAAATCACCACTATACATTTGATCACAGGTTGTACTCAAATATAAACGAGGACTACACGACAGGACTATTATTTGATGAAATCTAGTGATTGAAACTCGCTGGAAAGGTTCCTTGCTATAATAAAGCATTAGAAGAAATATATAGAATGAAACCACCATCGGATTCATAAAATGATATCATCGGCTCATAAATGTTCGTAGCAGTTCGGAATCAGCTTTAATCGGTAGGTCCCGGTCTCATTAGCTTTCTTGTTGTTAAAAGTAGACCGTAGCGCTCCTAAACCAAAACCGGACTAATCCTAACGTTTACTTAACGTTTACCTAACAATACCTAACGTTACTACACAGAGGTGTAGTAAAGTTATAGGAAGTGTTTCGCAAAGCTAAATAAAAAAAAAGTTCTAAAAACTTTCAATAATTCTCTTTGAAAAGCAAACTGTTAAATACACCATGAATGTCAATATCGTAATGATAATCAATATATTGATTTATTGTTACTTATTTTCTATATATGATACTCATGCATCATCATTATGTCGCTAATGATATCCAACATTACTATGCATTTATGTGATGTTACAGAAATAAGGAGAAATAATTCTACTATTTAAAGAACATTCCAATCATTAAATTAATTTTGAAATGAAATCAAAATTGATGTTTCTTATGCACAAGCGGAGACAAAAGACTTTATGTCCAACACTGGAACTATCAAGAATGAAACTATAAATACAAGTTTGCATCTACCATAAGAAATTCACATTGTAAATTCAAAAAATCTTTACTTCTTTAGCACTACCGGAATCACTGAATACCCTCAATGTATATTCAGATTCATTCATAGATTTAATAACGGTTTGCTGAATTGCCAAAAACCTTTAAGGGAGCACTTAACTATCGATGTTTGATTTCTGTTCCCTAATCCTCTATATAATAATAGTTGTCGTGTAGTCCTCGTTCATATTTGAGTATCAACCTGTGATCAAATGTATAGTGGTGATTTTATTTTCACTGCATTGTATAAAAGTATTTTTGTACTAAAATTTAACCACAGGTTCTGAGAAACTACAGACATAAATATGAAGATAAACTAAAAGCTAAATTAACAGCATCCGAAACTAGCTTAATATAAAAAAATTATATATATATATATATATATATATATATATATATATATATATATATATATATATATATATATATATATATATATATATATATATATATATATATATATATATATATATATATATATATATATATATATATATATATATATATATATATATATATATATATATATATATATATATAATATTTGTATACATTTTTAATTAACTTTTTTTCTAAATTAGCTCTGACAATTTTTAATACTTAAGTAATTTTGTAAATAGAGAGAGGACCTAATCTTAATTTCAAAATGTATGTAAAAGGGGGTACCTTTGGGGAGTAAAGATGGTGTGCCCGGAAAACTGCTGGTTGATGGGTATCTATGGAAATTTCGTCCGTCTAGTCCGGGGTCTCCTCCTGAGTATTTGGGGGTGCGGCCGTGCTATTTGATGTAGGAACACTTCCCGTCGGACTTCTCTCCTCGACTGGACTATCGAACACCTTCTGTCAGATTTCCAAGCCTCTTCTGTCAGACTCCTCTCTTCGTCTCGAAAATCGAACACTTTCTATCGGACTCTCCTCTAGTCTCGACTATCGAATACCTTCTTTGGGACCTCCGAACATCAACTCCATTGTTTAGATTTTTCATATTTATTTATTTCAACCTTGTCCCCTCTTCCTTCTTATCGTCCAATCGGGATAGTTGTAAGAATCTCATTGGTCTGCTTAAACCCCGCCTTGAGACCGCCAACGTGAAAAACCTTATCCCTTCTAATTGGGCACTGTTCCTTAGGGACTCATAAATACTCCACAAAGGTACATTCTTATTTAATGCCAAGTACGGAGACGGGATTCTAATCTGGGACTGGGATCAGAACCCCGCCCGAGACCACCGTACAAAACAACAATATCCGTTGAATATAAATTTATGGTCCTCTATCTTGTTACAAAAAGGTGATGAAGTCAGATTTAGATATCTAACATTTTACTTCTTGTATGAAAGAATCAATTATATAACAGATCTAAATCACCTCATCCCAATAGTCTAAGTTAACTGCCCATCTGTCTTCGAATTTATGAAGCGTTTGGACCTGGAATGGATAAAAGCATCCATATTGGATTCTTGAGGAGTTAGGTTTAGCAAAGTCAGTTTTTAAAAGTTTGAAATCCACCCATTTAATGCCGTTGTTTCAAACCTTATTCTCCCCGGTTAAGAGCAGGTGATCACATTTATCAATGTATCACATAATAAATAGGTAAAAATAACATTTTTTAGCATTATGACATCATTCCTTTAACCATCTGTTTTAATCATTTCTTATTTTTAATTATTTAACTATCGGCTGCATTATTTTAACATGTTTAATCACTGCACTTAAATATTACGTAAATAATTTACTTTTATATCGGGCTTAAATAGATTATTAGGTACATATATGATAATTTTAAATTTAACCATCAATTAATTTTTGTCTATCGTCTGCATTATTTTCATACATTTTATTACAGAACCTGGAATGGATAGAGAATACTTGAATGGATCTTTGATACTTGATGAGTTAGGTTTAGCAAAATTCAAGCGAGTGAAATCTCTTAAACTATATATCGGACTAAAATAAATTGGTATAAATATGCTTCATATCCCAGTGAAAAATACTCTCGTCCTTAAGACGTCCAAAATCCACCCCTTCCCCCTTTTCGAGCATTTAATGCCATTATTTAAAGCATTTTTACCCCGGTTAAGAGAAGGCGATTAATTTTATCAATTTATCACAAAGTAAATATGTAAAAATAACACTTTTTTAGCATTATGACATCATTCCTATAACCATCTCATTAATCATTCATTATTTTTAATTATTTAAGTATCGTCTGTATTATTTTCATACGTTGTATCACTAAACTTAGATATAAAGTAAATAATTTTCTTTTATATTGGTTTAAATAATAGATTAGATACATATGTGATAACTTGAAATTTAATCATCGATTAATTTTTTTGCATTAAAACTTTTATCACCGGTATTTACAAAGAATTCTTTTCATAAGAATCTAGGAGTTTATTTCACGGGCGAATAAATATTTAGCGTTTAAGTTATATATCTGTGAAAATTAAGACGTTTTTTCTTTTGTGTTTTTGTTTTTTACACATAACCCCACGGTTTGACTAAATGAATTCAACGTGATTCTAAACCGCATTCACAGAAACGGGACACTTTAGAGGAGTATGAAGATAAATTATTGAGCTTGTACCAGATAATTCTCAGCCAAAAAACAAACCATTTTTTTTACCTGCCTCTTAGGGTACTTTACAATTCTGAAAAATTAAAAATTTTACTCATCCCGTCATAAGACGGGCTATATGCTACTCTTTAAATGTTCTAATATAAAGTTTGAACTTTTGTGAAAGTTTTTAGTATTTGTTTGACGATCAAACGTGTTTCTTTAAGGATTGAATTCTTTTCTCGAGTGATAATAGCTTAGTATTGTTAAAATGATGTATACTTATTTTTCTTTAATATTATCATATTATAAATAGGTAAAAATAAGATTGTTTTTAGCATTATGGCGTCATTCCTTTAACCGTCTCCTTTAATCATTTCTTATTTTAAGTTATTTAAATATCGTCTGCATTATTTTCATACGTTTTATCACTGAACTTTGATATTAAGGAAATAATTTTCTTTCATATTTGGCCTAAATAATAGATTAATCACATATGTAATTAATCATCGATTAATTTTCGTTTTAATGAAAATTTTATCGCCGGTATTAACAACAAATTCTTTTCATAAAAGTCTAGGAGTCTATTTCACGGACTAGTAAATATCTAGCTTTAAAGTTATATATATTTGAAAAATAGTTTGTTCGTTTGTGTGTTTGTTTTTTATACATAACCACACGGTTTGACTAAATGAATTCAACGTGAGTCTAAACTGCATAGAGAGTAACAAGTATAGAGAGATTTTAGAGGAGTATGAAAATAAACAAATTATTGAGTGTATACTAGATAACTCTCAGCGAAAAAACAAACTATTTTCTACCTACCTCATATTATACTTTACAATTCTGAAAATTAAAATTTTTCTGATCCCGTCATATGACGGGTTATAAACTAGTGCATATCTAGAATAATCGTTTTCCTCTGATTGAAATCATCAACCAAAGAAGAATTGATTTAAAAGTAGGAGAATTTTAGCAGCAATGTCCCTTTAATCATTTGATTGGTGTACGTAGGAAATCTACGTAGGTATCTAGCAACCAGTCAGGTTGCTAGATACTGTGGCCGTTATTTCATTAGATAAAATTGATTTTCTTCTGAAGTTACACATGGACCTTCCTTACAAATTATACGGTTCAATAAACATAATTCCTTTAGGCTACTACTAAATATTATTGTAATTATCAAGCCTGTTCTATCAGTATCATTAAGATGCATATACTTAAAAAATGATTAACATACTTTTAAACGGATTAGAAAAGTATTTCAAAAGAGAGAACAATAGAATTAAGTTAAAATAATGACAAATTTAATGTAAATTGTTTATGTGAGAGTGCAGCTATGTTTTACAGAAGGTTTGCGAAACTTATCTGTTCGCCACACTCACACATTGTGCGTTGCATGCGCAAGTATTTTTTCTCGACTCCAGGAGGCGTGTGGTGTGGCCAGTGGAAACGACTGCACTTAAACTTCATCAAATTTTCAGAGTTGTGATTGGTCGCCAGGAGGCGATTTAGGACCATGCCTGGAGTTCCGTTCAATCTGAACAGAGCTGGGAAACGGCGCATCGTGAACAGAACAATGAAACGTCGGGCGCATCAGCACAGGACAATGAAACGACGAGTTGAAGACTTTTTGGTGAAAAAAGTATAGGGTTGCAGGAGTAATTTAGAAGGAAGAAAAAGAATGTTTTGTGCATATAGACTTTTGGCAATTTTTCTTTTAGGTGTAGCACGTGAAGTGCTGCTCTTACTTTTTATATTTTTATATTTTTTAGCATTTTTTCTTATTTTTTCTTCTCACTAATATATTTGTATTTTGTAATATAGATCAGTTGCATTTTGCTATAATTAATATTAAAGATGATATAAAGCAGTAGTCGGCAAACTTATTAGCCAAAGAGCCAAATATGAACATTACAACATTTTTTTTTAAAAATTGGGAGCCTAATCTGCCTGTTTAGTAAACTTTTATTCCACGAAATTAGTAGTACACTGAATAAAACTAAATTACATACTTAATAATTAGCCCTCGTGTGCAAAACAGTAGACCTCCAAACCAAACCATACTTAATAAACATTTATTAATAAACATTTATTTATTAATAGTAGCTAAGACAACCTGCAACACACTGCTCTGCAATGCCAATTTGCACCCCCCTCCCACTAATTTAGAAAAAGTATGCGCTTGCATGCTAGTTGTACCTTTGTTTCACACCGGAGTACGCCGAAAACATACGTACGATTTCAACCAGTATCTTGTACATGGTTTGTGTTTACGTTTAAGAAAACTAATATAATTCAACTCCATGTTCGATACGTATTTTTACAACAATATAAAATTTACCTATATATCTTTTAACTTAAACAAAAAATTATACATGTTCTCGATTAATAGAAGAATTTCAATTTATCAAAATAAGATGTAATTTTTTCTTATTAAGTTTTTTTTTAATGAAAATATTATTGCGCCTACCGTGGATATTTGTACCAGAGCTGCACTTAAGGAGTCAAAGAGCCATCTGCGGCTGTGAAACCGCATTTTGCTGACCAATGATATAAAGCAAATTTGGGTTATTATTTTAACGTTGAATAATTGATTTGAAGCAACAACAGCACTGTAATACACCACAGCAGTTTAGATTTAGCTTTTACTAATAATAAAAGTGTCAGCTTGTAAAATAGATCTGAGGTCTCAATGCCATTTAAGTTCCCAAGCAATACCCTTAGCTGTGACAAGTCTAGCGTGAAAGACTTTTCTGATTGGTCCGTGCTTCTAAACTAGGAGGACCCACATGTGTAAAAGCTTTCTTACCCCTTAAATTATTTAATCTTTAACCATGGGGCAGAGGAAATGAGGAAGACCACCAATTAGGTGGCTTGACTCACTAGAGAGGGACTTAACTACTGTCAAAAAGGGAAACTGGAGGAGTCTTGCAGCAGAGAGGAACGGATGGAAAAAACTGCTTGGGACAGCCTTGGCCTGTAACAAGCTGTAGTGCTCTAAAAGAAGAACCTTACCGCTGTCCATCAAACAAAAAGCGAACCCCCTTCTTGATGTTTAGTCAGTATTCAAGGCGTATGGTTTCTCGTGCAAATAAAGCTGCATATTAACTTAGCCATGGTTCAGTCACATATTGCAAAGGGGTCTGTTCAGCATCGTGTAATCTTTCCTTTACCAGAGGGGTGAGTAAAAAGAAAAATAAAGCTATGATCATTATTTCGACATCCCATACGTCGAGTTTAAAAGACTCGATGACAGTTGTTTTATACTATACTTACCCACTACCGAATTTCATAAGTATAGGTAAATTTTGATATATATATTTCTGTAATTTATTGCTTTAAGGTAATCAACACCATTTAAATGACGACTTTTAAATGAAATATTTTAAAAATAGTTAGTTATTCTTTTGTTTTAAATATATTTTTAAACCTTTCATGGGCCATTCATTTCTCACACAACATTTAAAAACTTTCAAAACAGATGTGCGAATTATATTCAAAATATCGAACATTAGATGACAGCAAAAAAGTGAAGTAAGAATTAGT
>CM063507.1:18130566-18135566 GCA_032207245.1 Pardosa pseudoannulata
AAAATAACAAATATTAAGTTAAAGTTAAAACTTTATATATAATAAATATTTATTCAGTTTTAATGTTATTTATAAAAAAACAAATACGAAGTAAGAGTTAATAAATTATATATAATAAATATTTAAAAATTTTGTAAATTTTGTAAATATTTATTCCCAAAATATGGCATTAAATGAAGTCAGATAGTCAGTAATATATGTTTATTATCCTCTACTGTAAAATTTTAATTCTTGGGCATAGTGCATTTTACTAGCAATTTAGGATATTTTTTTTCATTTAAGCTTCTGAAAATTCATCTAACTGCATGTAAATATTTATAAATTTTTATTGTCACATTTAATATAACAAATATTAGGTTACAGTTAATACTTTATATATAATAAATTTTTATAAATTTTATTGTCATATATAAGTTATCAAATATTAAGTTAGAGTTAATACTTAATCTTTAATAAATATTTATTCATTTTTTATGTTATTTATAAAATAACAAATATGAAGTAAGATTGTAAAGCATTAAATATAATATATATTTATAAATTTTGTAAATTTTGTAAATAATTATTCAAAAAACACGCGATTACATGATTGCAAATAGTCGTTAATATGTCTACATTATCCTCTCCTGTAAAATTTTAAATCTACCGCTTACTGCACTTTACTTTCAATTTAGGACAATTTTTTTTCACTTAAGCTTCTGAAAATTCATCTAAATGCATGTAAATATTTATAAATTTTTATTGTCTTATTTAATATAACAAATATTAAGTTAGCGTTAATACTTTATCTATAATAAATATTTATTCAATTTTTAATTTATTTATAAAATAACAAATATGAAGTAAGAGTTAATATTTTATATATAATAAATATTTATAAATTTTATTGTCTTATTTAATATAACAAATATCATGTTAGAGTTAATACTTTATATGTAATAAATTCCTATAAATTTTATTGTCTTATATACAATAATAAAAATTAAGTTAGAGTTAATACTTTACTTATAATAAATATTTATTTATTTTTAATGTTATTTATAAAATAACAAATATGAAATAAGAGTTAATACATTATGTAAAATAAATATTTATAAATTTTTATGGTCTTATTTAATATAACAAATATTAAGATAGAGTTAATACTTTATATGTAATAAATTCTTATAAATTTTATTGTCATATATAAAATAATAAAAATTAAGTTAGAGTTAATACTTTATCTATAATAGATATTTATTCATTTTTAATGTTATTTATAAAATAACAAATATGAAGTTAGAGTTAATACATGATATATAAGAAATATTTATAAATTTTGTAATTTTTTTAAATATTTATTCCCAAAACATGCCATTAAAAGAAACCAGATAGTCGGTAATATATAATTATTATCGTCTAGTGTAAAATTTAATATTGGACCATAGTGCATTTTACTAGCATTGTAGGATTTTTTTCTTTTAATCGTCTGAAAATTCATCTTACTGCATGTAAATATTTATAAATTTTTATTGTCACATTTAATATAACAAATATTAAGTTAGAGTTATTATTTTATATATAATAAATTTGTATAAATTTTATTGTCATATATAAAATAACAAATATTATCTTAAAGTTAATACTTTATCTCTATAATAATTTATCTCTTTACAATAAATATTTAATCATTTTTAATGCTCTTTATAAAATAACAATTATGAAGTTAGTACATTATATATAATAAATATTTATAAATTTTGTAAATATTTATTCCCATAACATGCCATTAAAAATAAGTCAGATAGTCGGTAATATATATTTATTAACCTCTGCTGTAAAATTTTAGTTCAGGAACATAGTGAATTTTATTTTAAATGTATGGTTTTTTTTCATTTAAGCTTTTGAAAATTCATGTAACTGCATGCAAATATTTATAAATTTTTATAGTCCCATTTAATATAACGTTTATTAAGTTAGAGTTAATACTTTATGTATAATAAATTTTTATAAATTTTGTCAGATATAAAGTAACAAATATTAAGTTAGAGTTAATATTTTATGTATAATAAATATTTATACATTTTTAATGTCATATATAAAATAACAAATATTAATTTAAAATTAATACATTATATTTCATAAATATTTATTAATTTTTAATGTTATTTATAATATAACAAATGTGAAGTTAGAGTTAATACATTATATATAATAACTATTTATAAATTTGATAAATTTAGTGAATATTTATTCCCAAAACATGCCATTAAAAGAAGTCAGATAGTCGGTAATATATATTCTTTATCCTCAGCTGTAAAACTTTAAATCTGTGGCATACTACACTTTACTTCCAATGTAGGATATTTTTTTCAGTTAAGCTTCTGAAAATTGATCTCTCTAACTATAAATATTTATAAATTTTTATTGTCACATTTAATATAACAAATATTAATTTATACTTAGTATTTTATATAGGAGTTTTTATATATTTTATTGTCATATATAAGATAACAGAGATTAAGGTAGAGCTAATACTTTATCTATAATAAATATTTATACATTTAAATGTCATATAGGAAATAACAAATATGAAGATAGAGTTAATACATTTTATATAATGAATGATTTTAAATTTTGTAAATATTTATAATAAATTATTACCACATACAATAGCAAATATTGTGTTACAGTTAATACTTTATATATGGAATAACTATATCAAAGTTGTTATTGCCGCATCTAAAATAGCAAATAGTAAGTTTGACTGAACACTTTACATATAATTCATCGGTCCAATTATTCTTTAAACGCTTAATAATTTAAACATAGAACATTAAAAGGGATATCATTTTTTACTAACTGCCATGTAGATGTTTTGACATTATTTACTTAACCACTCCACTTTAAATAAATAAAATGCTAAAAATTCATATTAAATTCATTATCACTGAGAAAGATTAAAAAAAATATAATGAAATTTAAAAAAAAAATTCTAAAAAGTAAAATCCTTTTTAACTTTTACAGCTATATTCGATAAATTACAAAATTTTTCCTTCTTTCTATTTGTTTGGATACAGCAGCAACTTTTCATCAATAAAATATAATTAATGCATATTTAGGTTTCTTCTTGAAATTCCGAATATCCCTGTATTGGATTCGGATTTTAGCATTATATTAATATCGTAGAGCAAAAAACTTTATAAAGAAAGTTGCTTCATAATCAAAGAAATTGCTATACTTTCCTTAAATGTAAAAAGTTCAATTTAGGTTTGTATTTAATTTAATCAAAAATTAGGTGTTATTCGCATTAATATTAGAATAGTTTTGTTATAAATTACTTCGATAGATGGCAGCACTACAAGTAGACTTTATTCCGTGTTTCTTCATATATGGAAAGTACATTTCTAAAATCATTATTATGTCAGTTAAATTTACTTACTGTTTTTACTTACTGAATGCTCATACACACACACACACTTATATATATATATATATATATATATATATATATATATATATATATATATATATATATATATATATATATATATATATATCTGTGTGTATTTTTACACATATATATATCTATATTTATACACACACACACACTCTAGATATACGTTTATATATGTATGCATATATATAAAACAGCTTTCCCGTTACATTATTGAAATATATTGTTGAATTATTTAAAACAATTTAGAAAAATTTCCTCTTTAATAAAATGCAATTACATTGCAAAACATTTTGTTTCAATATTTAAAAATATGTATGAAAATAATTATAATCTGAAAGAATTAGTACATATTTTAAATAGCAGAGTCTGATCATTGTAATTCATTATTATGATTTTAATTTTCAGTATACCTATGATTTTTTTACTTATATGTATACATACATACAGACAGATTATATATATATATATATATATATATATATATATATATATATTATATATATAATATATATAATATATATAATATTATTATTATATATATATATATATATATATATATGTATGTGTGTTGTGTGTGTGTAAATATTTATTTATTCTTATAATTAATTTTTATTTATAATATATATATATATATATATTATATATATATATATATATATATTTATAAATATATATATATATATATATGTTAAACATATATATATATATATATATATATATATATATATATATATGTATAAATATGTATTTATTGTATACAGCCTTGAATATTATATTCAAATCGTAAATCAAAAAATTTTATAAGGAAGAAAATGAAATAACTTGTTAATCAAGTCATCTTCAGGAATGATGTTGTTCATATTTGAATAAAATCTATATATGAAAGTTGATTTAAAGAAAGGAGTTTTAACTATAGTAACTGCAATATAATCCACATCGTGTTGTTTTAAAGAAGGAAACACTTAAAAAGATGGGATTTTTTTTTGAGTTGGTTGAACTTCGAATAGATTAAATGTAGTGACGCTATTGATAACTGTTCTTATTGAACCTTTTAAAAAAAGAACCAGAGATAAACTTTTAAACCTTTTCTAATATGGAAAAAGTCATATTCGTAGAGGATGTCTTTTACTTGAGGAAGTAATAAAACATCTCTTGTTACAATGCTGGAGAACATTAAGAAAGTGATGCTTGTGATAATGGAACTTTTTCAAACCTAAATTATATAGTTTCTCAAAGAATAATATAGAAATGAACATTCAGACTGAAGGCAGTGAAATTGCTTCTAAAACATACTAAGTAAGAATGAACTGGAATAAACATTCAAACTACCTTCAGAAAGGTAAAGGGCATAAGTAAAAGATATGAATTCAGGTATAAGAATTTTTAAAAGTAAGTGCAGAAGTGCTTCACTAGGATACGATAAGTGTTAAGAAGAGAAGGATGAGTGACTAGAGAGAGAGGGATTTTTAAAACCTTTCAAAGAAAAGAAACAAGTGCACCGAAAATTGGATGTACTTACAAACTGTCAATATTTTAAAATCGTAAAGCAAAGAGTGTTAGA
>CM063507.1:18145566-18153066 GCA_032207245.1 Pardosa pseudoannulata
ATATATATATATATAATATATATATTTATATATATATATATATATATATATATATATATAAATAAATTAAATATATATTATAAATTTATATATATATAATATATATGTATAGTATATAATATATATATATACATATATATATATATATTTATATATAAATATAAATATATATGTATATATAATATATAATATATATATATATAAATAATATATAATATTTATATATATAAATATATAACATATATATATATATATATATAATATATTTATATATATATATATATATATATATTATATATAATATATATATATTTCATATAATATAATATAAATATATATAAAATACATATATATATATATATATATATATATAATATAATTAATATATAATATATTTATATAATATATATATATATATACATATATATATACATACAAAATATATACATATATATATATAAATATATATACATATAAATATATATAAATATATATATATATAAATACATGTATATATATACATACATATATATACACTATATATATATAATATAAAAAATATTATATAATATATATATATATAATCTATATAAATATATATCATATATTTATATTGTATATAAATATAAATAATAAAATATTATATATATATGTATAAAATAATATATATATATATATATATATATATATAAATATATATATAATACACACACAACACACACACACACACATATTATATATATATGTATATTCAAAAAACAAATGCCGTTAAAGACTGCTTATAACATTTAAAACATTTAAAATTACTTTGTAGCAACAATTCACTGCAGGAAAAAATTTAATTTATGTTCTTTGCTCAGTTATGTTTGGCAATTTAAAGTGAAAAGTTTTGTCTGATTAATTGATAATACGACTCTAAAATTAGAATAATTGTTATTTTCCACTTATCATAGTTTGAAAACTACCAAATTTATGAATATAAATTAGAATGAATTATTATCTTTACTTGCACATCTCATTTCTTTTAGAAACATTAAAAATATTTTTGTTAGAAATTTTTAAATAAGAGATATTTTGTTGTTAATGGAAATGATATGAAAGTTAACATACTTGAAAACTAAAGATATAATAAAGTTAAAGACAAACTTATTGTTTTAAAATATACTACAATATCCATAATAACTTTGAACATAAATATGTATGTATATAGAATACAGATATATTTTTAAAAATATTTGAAAAAAAATTTTTTTTCTTAAAAAAATTATGTTTGTGAAAAAAGGATATTTTGAGAAATATTAAAGAAAATTTAGGTTCAGTCGGTTGAATATTATATTATATTTAACCTGCAAAAATTTCATGGAAAAAATATTAAAAACTTTCTGAGATAACATGCGCGTTACATGAAAAGAAACACAATTTGAGAAAAATCAAGTTAAAGTATGTATATAGAATACAGATATATTTAAAAAAATATTTGAAAAAAATTTATTTTTTCCTTAAAAATATGCTTGTGAAAAAAAAGGATATTTTGAGAAATATTAAAGAAAATTTAGGTTCAGTCGGTTGAAAATTATATTATATATAACGTATAAAAATTTCTTTAAAAAATATTAAAAACTTTCTGAGATAACTTGCGCGTTACATAAAAAAAAAACACTATTTGAGAAAAATCAAGTTAAAGTTTTGTAACTTAAATGTCTTTACATTAAACAGCTGACACGTTTTAATTCATAACTATTCTCAATATTAGAATTTTTTACGCGGATTGTTTTAAAATGTTCAGAACTGAATTTATTTTCACATGTATGTTTTCTGAAAAATATATATTTTTGTCGTTTTAACAACCGTATGACTGCTTCAAAAGAATTTACTAACAACTGAAACTTAAAACAATTCATATACTGTATAATAAAATGTGATATATTTCAGTTTTCAAATTTGTTAATATTTCTTGTCACTTTGAAAATCTTAACAAAAATATTCTACATGCAAAAAAGTACTATCGAAATTTGACAGAAATGGTGTATCATCTGATACATTTAGAAAATTTAAAAATATATTTAGACAAAAAAATCAGAGATAAAGTAATGATTAGATGCATCTGCAGCGTGTTGCTAATCCATGAAAAAAATTTCTTATTACTGCAAATGATTTATAGATACGAAAACCTAAACTAACATACGAAAAAAATATCAGCTTTAAGCTATGTTTGCCATCATGTATTACAAACTAAGTAACTATTTTAAGTCAACATTGTTTTGCAGACGATTTATAACAGTGTTTATTTATTGAAGAGTTCGATTTTAAATATTTACAATACGTTACAGTGAAACACACGCCCTTCAAAAAGTTTTGTAAACAGATATAGAATGTTTTAATGCAGGAAAGAATAATACACAAATAGTACAGTTTTTTTTGTTTTTTTAAGCGTGTTTTTGATGTATAAGTGGAAATAAGGAATGATATAATGATAATGCTTTTGTATAGACAGAACTTAAATATTTACAGTATGTTTCGTTCAGTGTCGCATGTTTTGAATGTATCGGTAAAAAGAAATATTTTAACAATATTTTAGGCTTTTTATAACAATAGTAACACTATGCTGAGTGGATTGTGTACTATAGTTAGCAATGTAAAGAACATGTTTCAACCATTGTACGTCCGGTATATTCAATATCATATAAACATCGAATGATTTATATACTTGTTTAACACATGCGATACTCAATAAACTGTATTTTATATATAAGCTTTTATAAATTTTATAATATTTTATATCAATATATATTACATGTAGCATGCAAACGTATAAAGTATTAGATGTTTAAATCATATGTGATGTACAGGGCAGGAAAAAAGGTTTGACTTTATTTTTCCAGAGACAGTTTGGTGCATTTTTTATTTAGGGAATCTCCACATATTGAAAAGGGAAAAAACTGATTCTATATCATTAAAAGCTGTAATTTGTAACATTTGTCTTATTATTTTACCATGATTTTAAGAAAGCAGGGCAATTTATTTAAAGAAAGCATAAATGTTTCCTTGAATTATAAATTTTTTAAAAGTTTTTTCTCAATATTCTCACAGTTAATACCAACAGATTACAAAATTTATAAAAATATCTATTTTCAAAATGAAAAAAATCATAATAGTGCATTTTAAACAAGTAGAAATTTATTTGACGTTTATTTTGTTTTCCCCAAGATTTTCCTTAATATCCTGGAGATAATACCATCAAATTACGAAATTTAAAAAAATATGTATTTTCAAAAAGAAATCATAACAGTGCATTTTAAACTGGTAGAAATTGATTTGACGATTGCTCCATTGTCAACCAATATTTTTCTTAATATTCCTAGAGTTAATACCATCAGATTATGGAATTTAAAAAAATATGTATTTTCAAAAAGAAATCATAACAGTGCATTTTAACCTGGTAGATATTGATTTCACGATTGTTTCATTTACCCGAAGATTTTACTTAATATTCCTAGAATCAATAACATCAGATTAAGGAATTTAAAAATATATGTATTTTCAAAATGAAAAATATCATAATAATGCATTTTAAATCTAATAGAAATTGATTTGACTATTGTTTTATTTTCTACAAGATTTTCCTTAATATTCCTAGAGTTAATATCTTCAGATTACGAAATTAAAAAAAATATGTATTTTCAAAAAGAAATCTTAATAGCGCATTTTAAACTGCTAGATATTGATTTGACGATTGCTTCCTTTTCCTTAATATTCCTAGAGTTAATACCATCAGATTACGGAATTTAAAAAATATATATTTTCTAAAATAAATAATAACAGTGCCTTTCAAACTGGTAGAAATGGATTTGACGATTGCTTCAATTTCCCCAATATTTTCCTTAATATTCCTAGAGTTAATACCATAAGATTACGGAATTTTAAGAAATATACATTTTCAAACAGAAATTATAACAGTGATTTTAAACTGGTAGAAATTGATTTGATGATTGTTTCATTTTCCCAAAGATTTTCCTTAATATTCCTAGATTTAATACCATCAAATTACGGAATTTAAAAAAATATGTATTTTAACCCTTTAACGGGCAGTGGTTTCACAGCGAAACCACCTATTAATACATTTTCTCTTCTTTTAAAATCATCCGAAAGATTTTTTTTCGATTTTCTGTGTTATTCACTCTTCGATGTAGTAATAGATAATATAATTTTGCATAACTAATTTTCCCTTTGAAATATACTAGTTTAAAATTGCTTTACATGAAAAATCTCGAATTTGATTTTTCTCCTTAAGATTTCAAATAAAAACACCTACCCAAAAGAACAATGAAAAATTGTGTAGTTATATATTTGTTACATCATTTTGATGATAATTATACATTGTTTTTTCAAAATAATTAATTAAAAAACTCTTTTCATGCTGTAAAAGGAAAAGTTTTCACAACTACCCCTTCCCCCAAAAAATATTCTCCCCCAAGGGAATGTAAAATTTGTTTTCATATGGTTTCTATTTATAAACTTCACAGACAACGTTTATAACCTAATTCCGTTAAATCTGAAAGAATTTTTAATCATGACCTTTAAAGCAGTGATTCTCAACCTGTGGGGCGCGCCCCCCTAGGGGGGCGCGAGCACACTAATGGGGGGGCGCGAGCATATCCAAGAGAAAATGTTATTTAAACAATATTCAAACCAGGACTCATTTCTTTGGAAGCCAAAGCTTCTCTGTGGATCATGCAATGTGTCCAGACGCACTGTGGCGATTTTTGTTTCACAAGTGCTTGAATACTTTGGAATCTTCCGGACATAGAACGAGCACCATCGGTGCATATTCCGACGCAATTTTTCATTCTATGTTTGCCTCGTTCATAAAATCATTTAAGATAGCAAATAATGCGAGTGCTGTTGCTTTGAGTTCTATTGGTTTGCAGAAAAGTAATTCTTCTACTACTGACAAATCATCACAAAATCTAACATAGGCAATGAAATGAGCATCTTTATTACTATCTGTTGCCTCATCGAGTTGTATTGAAAACAATTTGTCACGCAACTTCGACAAAAGCTGACACTCTACATCTTCAGCTATATCAGCAATTCGACGGGCAACAGTATCATTTGAAACAGGTATAGACTGCAATTGTTTTGCAAAATTATCTCCAAACATAATTTCTACAATCTCAATTGCGGCTGGCAAAATAAGCTCTTCACCAATGGTGTGAGGCTTTTTACATCTGGCTATTTTATATGAAAGTTTGTAAGAGGCAATTAAAGCTTTTTCATTCACAGACAAAGTTTTTTTAAACAATGATTTTTGCTTTTCATATGATTTTAATTTTAATTCGAAGAATTCTCTGGGTTTGTTTACGTACTCACTATGAAGCGTTTCCAAATGTCGTTTAAGTTTATTAGGTTTCATGCTGTCTGCCGCCAACATTTTTGAGCAAATGATACACAGGGGCCTTTCTTCTTCATTTACTTCAGTACTAGTGAACCCAAAATTTAAGTATTCTTGAGAATATTTTCTTGATTTTATTTTCGGAACCACGCTCGTCTGTGTACTTGTTGATGCTTGTCTATCGTCTAATGCTCGCTTACGCCCGCTTAAAAATTTATCCATGATTCTGCATAAGTCTGCTGCCGTGAATATTTAATACCGTGAATTGCAATTACACGAAAATATATATAACATACACATTAAGAATAGATTCAATAGCGATAAGAAGGATCGACTCGAATGAGATTGTCTGGAATTGAAATTGGCGTCATAGAACTTTCTCCTTCTCCCTATGAGAAAACATTTGTTCACATCTGCGCACGCTCCTAACTTAACTTTTAAGCTGACCAGACAAATTCCAGACAAATCGAAACTTCTCGCGAAACCGTGAGAATGCCCGACATGGCGGGACGCAAGAGCAATAAAAAGGCATAGGATTATTTTTTTTTCAATGCTGAGTATCAGTGTTGCAAAATGTCAATAAATTTCCGTATTCTTGGTAATTTGCAAAGTTTAAAATTAAGGTTGTAGTGCAGGTTTAGCGCCATAATGCTCAAAATACATTATTATTGTATACATTTTATTGTACGCGGTGGGGAGGGGGGCGCGATGAAAATTATGATTGAAAATTGGGCCGTGAATACTAAAAGGTTGAGAAACACTGCTTTAAAGGGTTGAAAAAGAAATCATACCAGTGCATTTTAAACTGGTAGAAATGGATTTGACGATTGTTTTATTTTTCCCAAGATTTTTCCTTAATATTCCTAGAGTTAATACCATCAGATTAAGGAATTTACAAAAATACGTATTTTCTAAAAGAAATCATAACAGTGCATTTTATACCGGTAGAAGTTGATTTGACGATTGTTTCATTCACCTCAAGATATTCCTTAATATTCCTAGAGTTAATACCATCAGATTACGGAATTTAAAAAATATATATTTTCTAAAATAAATAATAACAGTGCCTTTCAAACTGGTAGAAATGGATTTGACGATTGCTTCATTTTCCCCAAGATTTTCCTTAATATTGATACAGCTAATATCAGATTACGGAATTTAAAAAAATAAAATATGTATTTTAAAAAAGAAATCATAGCAATGCATTTTAAACTGGTAGAAATTGATTTGATGATTTTTTCCTTTTCCCCAAGATTTTCCTTAATATTCCTAGAGTTAATACTATCAGATTACGGAATTTAAAAAAATATGCATTTTCTAAAAGAAATCATAACAGTTCATTTCAAACTGGTAGAAATTGATTTGACGATTGTTTTATTTTCCCCAAGATTTTCCTTAATATTTATAGATTTAATACCATCAGATTACGGAATTTAAAAAATTATGTATTTTCAAAAAAGAAATCATAACAGTGCATTTAAAACTGGTAGAAATTGATTTAACGATTGTTTCATTTTCAACAAGATTTTCCTTAACATTCCTATTCATCAAATTAAGGAATTTAAAAAAATATGTATTTTCAAAAAGAAATCATAATTTTAAACTGGTAGAAATTTAGCATTTTAAACTGGTAGAAATTGATTTGACGATTGTTTTATTTTCCTTAATATTCCTAGAGTTAATACCATCAGATTACGAAATTAAAAAATTTATATTTTCAAAAAAAAAAAAAAAAATCATATCAGTGCATTTTTGTTCATTGTGATTTGACGATTGTTTTATTTTTTCCAAGATTTTCCTTAATATTCCTAGAGTTTATAGCATCAGATTACGGAATTTACAAAAATATTTATTTTCAAAAAGAAATTAACATTTTATTTTAAACTAGTAGAAATTTATTTGACGATTTTTTTTATCAAAATTCCCAGAATATGTTCAGTTTTTTAATTATGGATATTTGAGACTTGAATGAAAATAAGAAATGCAATTACGATAATATTAATGAAAATTTTCTTGTTTTCAATTCTGAGTATTTATCTCTTTCCTACCAATTTGCAAAAGAGGGGATTAGAAGTATTTGGAGATTAATTTAATTGCATCTTATGTGA
>CM063507.1:18158066-18183066 GCA_032207245.1 Pardosa pseudoannulata
CTTATCACAAGTCAACTTGCATTGACATTTCCCGATAAAAAATGAGTGTATTACACGTTTTTCAGAGAAATATTTTTAGTGAAAAAACTGCCTTATCAAATGTCAACCATTTTAATTTAAATAAAGACCTTACCTATGGGATAACGGCCTTGTCACAAGTCAATTATGTTCATTTGATTAAAGGCCTTATCAGACGTCAACCATTTTCAACCAAATAAAGGTCTTATTAGACGCCAACCATTTTCAATCAAATAAAAACCTCATCAGACGTCAATGACTTTTAATCATATAAAGGCCTTATCAGACAACAGCAATTTTCATTCAAATAAAGACCTTATCACACGTCAAGCTGTATTGAAATTTCCAGATAAAAATGAGTGTATTTCACGTGTAACAGAGAAATATTTTCAATCGAATAACGGCCACACACGGCAACCATTTTTATTTGAATAAGAGTCTTATCACACGTCAACCATTTTTATTTGAATAAAGGCCTTATCACGCTTCAACCATTTTCAATCATATAAAGGTGTTATCAAATGACAACCATTTTCAATCCGATGAAGGCCTTATCAGACGTTAACCATTTATATTTGAATAAAAGCCTTATCATGCCATTTTCAATCAAATAAGGGTCTTATCAGAAAACAACCATTTTCAATCAGATGAAGGTATTATCACACGCCAACCATTTTCAGTCAAATAAAGGTTTTATCAGACACTAACCATATTCAATCAAATAAAGGTCTTATCAGAAAACAACAATTTTCAACCAAATAAAGATCTTATAAGACGTTAACCCTTTTCAATTAAATAAAGGCCTTAGAGAACATCAACAACTATCAATCAAAGAAAGACTTTATCATTCGTCAAAATGCACTGAAATAAATCGATTGAAAATAATTCGCTATTACAGATCATATTGATCATCGGGAAAACAAATATTAAACTGAATGTTACTTTTTCAACTGATGCAGGTTGATGTCTGATAATATTTATAAAGATCAAATTGACACTAAATGAAGTAAAGAAAGTAAAGTTTTAAAATAAAGTTTCTTTAAACAGCACTGCATTCAAATAAATATCTTCAAAACCAAAATACATCTGAACCCTCTTAAATCAAACTAGGAAGATGAAAAAAATAGTTTTTATTTATAAAAAAACAAACTTGCAACTTTCGCAGAATTTCAAAAAAGAAATCGAGAAGCATTAACGTTTCTTTAGAAGTGATCAGGGCAGCCTGGGAAATATAAAACCGAAAAGAATGCTTGTCAACAGCCCCGAAGAGTTATTTAAAACGAGCAACAGTCATATAAATGTCAGGGGTGATGAAACGTTTTCTGGAAAATGTCGTCTTTTCGAAACGAAAATTTGCCCGCCATAGATCATTTCCTACTTTTCAGAGCAGAAAATAATAATAATGAAAAAAAACATATATGTAAGGAGTACAGAAAATTGGCAGACGTCACCGATGGCAGCGTTTCCTTTAAGATATGGTGTCATAACATTTATGATGTTTGCGAACGTCATGGCATCGATGATATGTTGAACTGTTGCCAACACGTTGTAGTGTAAAAACTTGTTGCGATCGCGTAAACATCGCGCTAGGAGATGTCTAGAGAAATGAATTGGGTAACGGATGAATCGGAATTTGAAAATCTCCTAGATAGAATGATTAAGATTATTAGGGATTAGCATACAGCCCGTCACATGACGGGATTAGTAAAATTTTTAATTTTCCAGAATTTTAAAGTACTCTATGAGACAGCTAAAAAATGGTTTATTTTTTTAGCTTAGAATTATCTGGTACACGCTCAATAATTTTTTTATCTTTGCTGACCAAATGTTAGTTACTAACTTTCATTTATCTTGTCATATTACGTGATAGGATGGACAGCACAGGTTTTAATATTGACAGTGATTATTTGGCGGTATATATGAGTGATGCCCAAAATTGAGCGAATCGATTGCAAACCGTGTGGTTATGTATAAAAGACAAACACACAAACGAACAAAATTAATTTTCAAATATATATAACTTAAACGGTAGATATTTATTAGTCCGTTAAATCGACTCCTACACTTTAATGAAAAGCATTTGTTGTTGATACCTGTGATACAATTTGCATTTCAACAAAATTAATCGATGATTAAATTTAAAACTATCACGTATGTACCTAATCTATTATTTAAGTCATGTTTAAATTTATTTACGTAATATCTGTTCATTTGTATGATAATCCAGACGTTATTTACATTTTGTACTGTTATGTTTAAAGGAATGACGTCGTATGCGAGAAAAAATGTTATTTTTAACATTTATTCTGTAGTAATTGATAAAATCGCCTGCTCTTGTTTATGATTGAAATAATGGAATTAAACTCTCGAAAAGGATGGATTTTTTCGACGTTTGTTATTGTTCCCTAACTCATTGCAATATGGATGCCTCTTTGCATTTGTTCAAACCGCTTCATAAACTACAGACGGACAGAAATTGCTTTATTATATAGAGCAGGGTAGGCAACGCGGGCGCCATGGCGGATCGATTTTTAATGCGCCCTCGCTGGTAATGTAAATAATTCTTTGAGCCCACGGAAGATTTACTTACTTTGTCAAATATAAAAATAGTCAGTTGAGTTTAGTTGTTTTTAGCAGTTTGCTAACCTTGAGCGTATCTAATAACACACACGTATTTTTTGTTAGTGTGTGATTGTATTTCGAATAGACACGCGTAGACCATGCATTTAAAACTACCAAGTAATCCGAAATAATTCTTTTCTTTCAAAATTTTATAAATGTAAAGAAAAGGAACATATTTTAAACCTCGATGAATGAGAACATCTATATTGTTTCGTTGATTATAAGGGAAGTGTATTTGTTTTTTGTGTAATAATAGTATCATTCCAAAAAGTATTTGAACGACATTTTAAGACCGTTCATAACAATTTTGATAGTGACTATCCAAAGAACTCTTTTAGAAGGAAAAAAATTTCTTTAAAATTTCAATAACTAAATAGGAATTTTTTTTTAAACCACTTCTAAAGCAGCAACGATCGCGTCATATAAAATATCGCATTTGCTAGCTAAACGAATAACACACCCATTTCAGAAAAATTTGAAAGAAGGCATGTTAGAAGCAATCGATTCACTTTTTGAAATGAATTTAAAATAAAAAAGAAATAGTTTTGCTATAAACACGTTGCAATCCAAATATTTCGAAATTATCTGAAAATTCGACACCAGTTTCGAATGAATTCTATGTAGTCATTTTATGACCCAAATAGCAAAAATTGATTTTATTCAAATTGCGGGATTGAAAAATTTGTGAGTGATTTTAAATTTAGTATCGCCCTTAGGAATAAAGGTAATTGATATAGAGGATAGATTAGACAAAATTTAATTTTTTATTTTTTTATTATATTTATTTTATACAAAATATTGATACTAAAG
Source organism: Pardosa pseudoannulata (assembly GCA_032207245.1). NCBI lineage: Eukaryota > Metazoa > Arthropoda > Arachnida > Araneae > Lycosidae > Pardosa > Pardosa pseudoannulata. The sequence goes on from CM063507.1 coordinate 18,161,517, forward strand.
AACACTTCTCAGTAATATTTTTATACGAAAGTTTTTATATAGTGATTATTTATTTCTTTATATTTACCAATTTCGCACATTGTTTAGAGATTTTGGTTATCGGCATTTAAAAAATCGTTTGTTTCAAAATAAATAACTGCAATTGTACTATGTTTTTAAAAGTCATTATGTCTGGTTGAAATGTTTGTTTTTATTAAAATGCGTTTTTAACCAGGGCTTCGAACCGGAACTGAACCGAAAACCGAAAACTGGCCTTATTTTTCGGAACGAAAACCAACTGAACCGAAAAAAATATCGGATTTCGTTCGATATATCTTTCAGTCATTTTGTTACTGTTACCAACTTATCAATATTTTCTAATTTAACGTCAACTTTATAATTATCAAATGTATACTCTTCTCGATTTCCTATTTTGATATTCACTAGTATTTTTCTGTTTCAGTTTCGCATGAAACTAAATAATATATATTTTTTAATTATAAATTATATTTTTTACATAATTATTGCAAGAAGTGCACGACGTAGAGTCAAACGACGAATGTTAATCATGAACCTAGTTGTCAAATGCGATTTTGATAATGGATAACAATGCCAATTTTTTATCTTATACTGCTGTTTGTAGCAATTTACATAGTGTACCAATAAAAACAAAGAATGAAATTTTGATGGAATTACATTTTTTGTTTATGATAGAATTATATTTATAGTACAAATAAGAATATACATAAAATGAAATTATATTGGAACTGAAACGAAAACAGTTATTTTTGCAAAAAAGGAACTGAACAAAACCGTTTTTTGAAAAAAACCAATATTAATTTTTTAGTTAACAAAAGGCGTTATTATTCGAAGCTGTTTTTAACGAAGAAAGCTATATTTATGTTCTTTCCGAAGAGAAGTGTACATATTCCGTTATCCCAAAAAGATGTGAGTGTTATGGTTTGTGATATCTAAAGCGTCGATAAATAATATCGTCACTAAAAAAGTAAAAAAACGTCAAATTGGACACTTAAATGGGACAAAAATTCCAAACAAGTATCCAAGAAAAAAACGAACACCTTCTACTATTACAAAGGTACGTTGTTTAATGTTAAAAGAAAATCCCTCTAGTCAAAGGACAGTTGCAAAATCATTAAAATGCTCGGTATTCACTGTAAACAAAATGATAAACGTTGATTTAAATCTTAAGAAAGCGAAAAAACGCAATGCGCATCTTCTTTCTCTAAAGGATATCTCTGAACGCAGGACACTGCAGAATTCTGTAAGAGAAATATTTATCCAAAGAAAAATGGAAAACAATTGTCACAATAGATGATCATAGGTGTATTTAAATGATTGCAAGAAAAAAAGAGCCATTTATTATCATAAAAGGGGAGAAAAAATTAAGTACATGTTTTAAAGAATCGAAAGAAAGTTTTTATAAGGGATTCAGGATTGTTGTTGGCTTTCATATAATAGCAAGTTAAAAATAAAGAGAGTTGAAAAAATGTCAAGATTAATTTCAAATACCCTCAGGAACGTATTTTATCGCCAATTTTTCTGAATGAAATACCATCGCTTTACCCGCAGTGCCATCAATCTGTGAAACTCCATCAAGACTAAACTAGCAGTCACACATCAAAATCCATTGTAAATTTCCTAAAGGAAATGGAACAAAAACCCGGTATCAAGGCCATACCCTTCACTGATATCTCTACTAAATATCCCGACGTATCACGTATGGATTTTTGTGATTTCGGACTTTTAAAATCTGCATTATCCAAACGTCGGCACACAACCCTTACAGGACTCTGGAAAGCTGTTCAGGAGGAATGGGATAGAATACTTCTTCTGACACTTCAAAAGACATTATTATCTTTCAAATTACGGTGTCGCAAGATAGTTCAGAATAAGGACTATCAAATAGAACATTTCAAACACAAGAATTTTATATAATTTAGTGTTGTGACTACAATATACATCGTCTAAAAAATGTGTGAACAGCCTATGTACAAACGAATAATACATTCTGCCCAATAAAGACGTGTTATCTTAGTGATGAAAAAAACATCTGCCCCTTAAGCAACTTGTACATTTCAACGCACATTTCAACGCACACTTGTATAATTAGCGTTGAATCTTTTACTCTAGATAATATTTTATGGAACTCATATTTGTAGTTTTTCCAAGAAGTTTAAGCTAAAAATTGTATCAATATAAATATATACGTCCCAGATATAGGTCACATACATCTGAACAAACTTTTTGTTAATCTGATTGAACATATTTAGTTGCTTTACCTAGCAACAAAATACTGAATTTTCACTTTACCAATATTTTGATATAGCTTTAGTCATTTTTTCTATATTTTTTTATTTATGAGATTGATTCATTATATGAATTGTTTTTCTTAACTGTACAAATATTTTTATAGCTATTTATACTTTATCTACTATTAAAAAATCATGAATTTGTCGATTTTCAATATTTTGAATTTAACATTAGTCAAAGTCTCAATAATTTTTAATAATCTAATTGAATAAACAGAGTGGTTTGCCTAGCTACACAAACAATTTTTTGGCTGTTTATTTATTATGGATATTTAAAAAAATCATGAATTTGTACGTTACCATTATTATGAATTTAGCCGTAGTCAAATCTCAACAATATTTCATCAGTATGATTGAATAAACAGAGTTGTTTTATCTTGCTACAAAATAATGAATTTGCCCGTTACCAAAATTTGAATATACCATTAGTCATTTTTTCAATATTTTTTTATATATCAAATTGAATATAATGAGGTATTTTTCCTAGCTACACAAAAATTTTTATAGATATTTATTCATTATCTACTTTAAAAAAATCATGAGTTTGTCCGTTACCAATATTATGAATTTAGCCCATTTATTTATTATCTACATTTAAAAAAATCATAAATTTGTCCGTTATCAATATTATGAATTTAGCAGTAGTCAAAATATCAACAATATTTCAGTTAATCTCATTGAATATACAGAGTTGTCTTACATAGCTACATAAAAAATTCTATAGCTCTGGATTCTTCTTACACATTTTGAAAAATTCTGAAAATTTTGGCTACCAATATTTTGAATTTACCATTAGTCAAAGCTTCAACAATTTTTATGAATCTGATTGAATTTAAAGAGTTGTTTTACTTAGCTGCACAAAACATATTATAGCTGTGAATTCGTTATCTAATTTTTAAAAAACTAATGAATATTTCTATTACCAATATTTTGAATTTAGCACATTTTTTTAGTAATCTAACTTAATATACAGAGTTGTTTTTACATAGCTATATAAAAAATTCTATAGCTATGAATTCGTCTTCCACATTTTGAAAAATCCTGAATTTTTTCACTACCAATATTTTGAATTTACCATTAGTCGAAGCCTCATCAATTTTTATTTATCTGGGTGAATTTAAAGAGATGTTTTACTTAGCTGCACAAACAAAATTATAGCCGTGAATTCGTTATCTAATTTTAAAAAAATCCTCAATTTTTCTATTACCAATAATTTGAATTTAGAGCAATTTTTTAGTAATCTGATTGAATATACAGAGCTGTTTTACATAGCTACATAAAAAACTCTATAGCTATGAATTTGTCTTAGACATTTTGAAAAATCCTGAATTTTTTCGCTACCAATATTTTGAATTTACCATTAGTTACATAAAAAATTTTATAGCTATGAATTCGTCTTCCACATTTTGAAAAAACCTGAATGTTTTCGCTACTAATATTTTGAATTTACCATTTGTCGAAGCCTCAACAATTTTTATGAATCATATTGAATTTAAAGAGTTGTTTTACCTAGATGCACAAATAATTTTATAGCTGTGAATTCTTTATCTAGTTTTTAAAAAAATCCTGAATTTTTCTATTACCAATATTTTGAATTTACCATTAATCGAAGCCTCAATAATTTTTCTATGAATCTGATTGAATTTAAAGATTTGTTTTACTTAGCTGCACAAATAAATTTAAAGCTGTGATTTCGTTATCTAATTTTTTAAAAAATCCTGAATTTTTCTGTTACCAATATTTTGAGTTTAGCACAATTTTTTAGTAATCTGGCTGAATATACAGAGCATAACTACATGAAAAATTCTATAACTATGAATTCGTCTTCAATATTTTGAAAATTCCTGAAGTTTTTCGCTACCAATATTTTGAATTTAGTATTAGTCGAAGCCTCGACAATTTTTTATGAATCTGATTGAATTTAAAGAGTTGTTTTACTTAGCTTCACAAATAATTTTATATCTGTGATATCGTTATCTAATTTAAGAAAAAAATCCTGAATTTTTCTATTACCAATATTTTGAATTTAGCACAATGTTTTAGTAATCTGAATATACAGAGCTTAAATTGTTGTGTTGCCTAATTACACAACAATTTAATAGCTGCGTGTACGTTATCTAATTGAAAAAAATTTTTGAATTTCTCTGTTACCTATATTTTGTATTGGCCATTAGTCAAATTCTGTGATTTTTAGATTTAAATCTATAAGATTATTTTTGCATTCATAGGATTTTTTTATTTAGTGATTTATTCTGAGTTTTTTCCATTTCTGTTAAATAAAAAGTACTTCTTTTCCAGAAAAACACGAGTTATGTTTGAAAGATTGCCTTAATTTACCTGAAACTTAATACATGGTTAAAATTTAATATTATATGACTATCATATTTCATTTTATTTCGTGTTTCGGAAAAGAAGAGAATTATCTGATAAGGTCATGCACACATTCACGTTCTTTTCTTTTTTGACATCATACATTACAGAACCAATGAAACGTTAATCTCCCAAACCAAGACTCGTATATTTGCTTTATACCTAAAATTAAGGACGACCATAAACTACCGTTGCCAAAAAAAGTTCTGCTTATTGCACAGACAGAGAGGGGAAAAAAATCTCTCTACGCAGTGCTTTGGAGGCACGTAAAGACCATTTTATCGTTGCCGAATCACGTTTGCTATTTAAATAAGTATTTTTATCTCGTAGTAAAAACCTTCAGCTGAACGACTAGAATCTTCCAGAAGCCTGGACACGTTGTCGTTTTCCATTTAACTGCACGTTTTTCAGTTTAAGGTAAAAACCGCGTTCGTTTCCGTTTATCTGATGTTCGAATCACTACGGTCTTTTTTAAACGAGTGATCTCGTTTGTGAACGCGAAATCTCGTGTGCTTTGCGGAACAAGGAGGAAAGAAAAAGTTGGAAATCGTCTGCGGTTTATTTCTTTACTTTTTCTCCCGAGCGAGTTATTTTAATGACATGTTTTGGCAATTTTGAAAATCGCCTATTGGATAGAGAGCGAAATGCAAGTTCTTTTTAAATATTTATTCCTTGTGATGGGACAAGAATTTCTTTGGAAGCGAATTAGAACGTTTCGGGGGTTCACAAAGTAACTTGTCAGTTGAAACCTATTATCGTTTGCTGTATATGTCTTATAATTGTCAGCTGTGGCGAACACTGACAATTATGTTATATAGTAGTCATAAATATACATGTCCGGTGACATAAATATACATGTCCGGACAGAGTTAGAAAAATAAAGGGTTAGATCTTTAATTATAGCACTACTGTTATAATATTAACATTTTCAAACAATCATAGTGCATGAAAAGTTCATTAAAACAGTTCGTTTAAAGTTCATTAACCCCTTAAAAATAGAATAATTTTCCTTAAAATAGTTCTAAAAGTGCTTATTTTGTATTTTAAAAATTTTATAGAAAAATATGTATATGTACAGTAGCTTTATAGTATGTAGCTTTAAATTAAACAATATTTTATTTTTTTAAAAGCTAATATTCCAGGTTATTGTGACAATTTAGGTTTTTCAGTAAAACAGAAAAACTGAAAAAAATATGTGTTTTAAATATTAAAAGATATTTTATTAATCTCATCCATAATATAATTACATACTTGTAATTTTTCTTGAGTGGTAAATTTCAAAGTATGACATGCAATGTCCAACGTCCCAATCGTGACAATACTAGAGTTTATTGTTATTATTTTATTCTCTTTTGGAACATCACTGATTCAATAATATACGCAATATTAAAGCATAAACTTTACCACAGAAAAATATATTTTACTACATGCATTCATACATAGAGCCTAAGTTATAACTAAATAACTGAGCTTAGATTACAAAATACATATCAGAATTTACATAAATTAATAGTGTTATCTCCGATTACATAAAAATAGTCTAGTACTGCCATCTGGTGTTTAAAAGGAGAAAAGAAATTTTAGGCTTAGTAAATGGATTGTTGTAATATTTTTGATGCATTAGTTTCTAGTCTAGGTTAGTTCTAGTCTAAGTTCTAAAGAACAGAGCTTAAATTACAAAATAAATATCAAAATTATACTTAAATGAATAGTGCTATTTAAAATTACATAAAAATTAATCTAGTACTGTCATTTGGTGTTTAAAATCAGAAAACAGATTTGGGGCTTAATTAATGAATTGTTGTAATATTTTTATTGCATTAGTTTGTAGTCTAGATAAGTTCTAGCCTATGCTTTAAATAACAGAGCTAAGAATACAAAATACATATCAAAGGTATGCATAAATGAATAGTGCTATTTCCAATTACATAAAATAATCTAGTACTGCCATCTGGTGTTTAAAATGAGAAAATAAATTTTGGGTTTAAGAAATGGATTGTTGTAATATTTTTGGTGCAATAGTTTCTTGTCTACATAAGTTCTAGCCTAAATTCTAAATAACAGAGCTTAGATTACAAAATACAAATCAAATATATACATAAATATATAGTGCTATCTCCAATTACATAAAAAGTAGTCTAGTATTGCCATCTGGTGTTTAAAAGAAGAAAACAAATTTTGATCTTAATTAATGGATTGTTGTAATATTTTGGAGCATTACTTTTTAGTCTAGATTAAGTTCTAGCTTAAGTTCTAAATAACAGAGCTAAGATTTTAAAATACATATCAAAGGCATGTATAAATATATGGTGCTATTTCCAATTACATAAAATAATTTATTACTGCCATCTGGTGTTTAAAAGGAGAAAACAAATTTTGGGCTTAAGAAATGGATTGTTGTAATATTTTTGGTGCAATAGTTTCTAGTCTACGTAAGTTCTAGCCTAAATTCTAAATAACAGAGCTTAGATTACAAAATACAAATCAAATATATACATAAATATATAGTGCTATCTCCAATTACATAAAAAGTAGTCTAGTATTGCCATCTGGTGTTTAAAAGAAGAAAACAAATTTTGATCTTAATTAATGGATTGTTGTAATATTTTGGAGCATTACTTTTTAGTCTAGATTAAGTTCTAGCTTAAGTTCTAAATAACAGAGCTAAGATTTTAAAATACATATCAAAGGCATGTATAAATATATGGTGCTATTTCCAATTACATAAAATAATTTATTACTGCCATCTGGTGTTTAAAAGGAGAAAACAAATTTTGGGCTTCAGAAATGGATTGTTGTAATATTTTTCGTGCAATAGTTTGTAGTCTAGGTAAGTTCTAGCCTACTTTCTAAATAACAGAGTTTAGATTACAAAATACATATCAAAAATATGCATAAATGAATAGTGCTATCTCCAATTACATAAAAAAATAAACTTGTACTGTCATCTGGTGTTTAAAAGGATAAAAATGAATTTTGGACTTAAGAAATGGATTGTTGTAATATTTTTGGTACGTTGGTTTCAAATCTAGGTAAGTTCCAGCCAAAATTCTAAATAACACACCTTAAATTACAAAATACATATTAAATATATACATAAATGAATAGTGTTATCTACAATTACATAAAAACAGACTAGTATTGCCATCTGGTATATAAAAGAAGAAAACAAATTTTGGTCTTAAGAAATCTATTGTTGTAATATTATCGGAGCATTACTTTCTAGTCTAGGTAAGTTCTAGCCTAAGTACTAAATAACAGAGCTTGATTACAAAATACATATCAAAGATATGCATAAATGAACAGTACTATTTCCAAGTACATAAAAATAATCTAGTACTGCCATCTGGTGTGTAAAAGGAGAAAACAATCTGGTTATAAGAAGTGGATTGCTGGTAATATTTTTGGTGCATTACTTTTGAACTTTCCAGCATGGATATACCACGGACACAAGAAATAACACACAAAAGTTAAGCACTTAGCAAAATGGGTGCAAGAAGTGGAGAAAAGAAGAGCAAATGTTTGTTCTTAGAAAACTAAAATTAGAGAGATACTGGATTTATGTTCATAACAATAAAAAGACTGTAATTCCAAAAATCACCTAGCGTCACCTGTTGGCGGATTTCTGTATTAAAAGTTTTTATGTAGTAACTGTCAAGCGCATCATTTGAATTATCTGTAGTTTCAATTGTATGATGTGCAAACGAAAACTAATGCTCGACTTCACCTAATAAAAATAAATACAATATGTATCACAGCGCCATCTATTGGTGGATTTTCGCACTAAAAGTTTAATGTAGTAAATGTCAAGAGCATCATTTGAATTATCTATAGTTCTAAATGTATCTTATTTTTATCAATAGAACTTGTTCTACACTCCTCAGAAGTTGGAAATTTATTTCTTGCTAACCCTGTATATAAGTAATATATACGAATATATAAAAAAACTATAACAAATATATTTCATATACATATATGTCATGCCTGGTCATTAAATAAGCAGTCGGACTATTTGATGTTTTTCCAATTCATCCTTTATTCCTCTCCAGACATGAGATATGTAAAGAAAGTACTATCGACGGCAGATCTGTACTCTAAGATGCTAGCATAAAAAGTGAGCGTCTGCTACTGGAGCTAGAATTGCGAATTGTGTCTTACTTTTAAAACTAAAAATCCTATCCAAGGGGGTTTCCTTGGGGGGTTTCTTTGGGGCTCTGCGTGTGACCATTTAGATTCCCTGAGGGCGTGTGCCGGGCGCTATAGGATCTTCCTATTGGCCGTTGCTTTCCCGCCTCGCTCCCAGTTTTGCGGACAGATAGCGTGGTCTGTTTTGAGATGTTTTCGCCACATGTTGGGGGAACTTAAAATTATTTGACAGTCTAGTGTCACACTGGGATTAACTTCTTTAACTTACGATTTCTGTAACGTCAAAGGGGGATTAAGATTTGCTTTTTATGGGCTACAGATGGGCCATAGGTGGCTTACATGTTTGTTAGCTATGGTCTGGTTGTTGAAGCTGCTTACTTCTCACATTTAGGGGGTCTTCTCTATTACTTTTTATCCTCGGGGATGTTATTCTTCGATCTGTTTTCCTTACATTACAATATTCCCCGATCTGTTTTCCCTACATTACATATATATGTTTACAAATATATAACTATACATAAATACTTGTCGACAAGGAAATTCTCTGCTTATAAGTTCTGATTAAGATCATATTTTACTCAAAATTTCTGTGTATATTCACTTGTTATAGATCTCATTCCTATCCGATTCTAATTTAGTAACTCCCCCATCTTTATGCAGTACAATGGATATTTAAAGCTAATTTCTTCCTCGGATTACTGTAATGATAGAAATATATTAATTATTTTATTGTGACTTTATGCAGTACAATGGATATTTAAAGCTAATTTCTTCCTCGGATTACTGTAATGATAGAAATATATTAATTATTTTATCGTGACTTTATGCAGTACAATGGATATTTAAAGCTAATTTCTTCCTCGGATTACTGTAATGATAGAAATATATTAATTATTTTATTGTGACTTTATGCAGTACAATGGATATTTAAAGCTAATTTCTTCCTCGGATTACTGTAATGATAGAAATATATTAATTATTTTATCGTGACTTTATGCAGTACAATGGATATTTAAAGCTAATTTCTTCCTCGGATTACTGTAATGATAGAAATATATTAATTATTTTATTGTGACTTTATGCAGTACAATGGATATTTAAAGCTAATTTCTTCCTCGGATTACTGTAATGATAGAAATATATTAATTATTTTATCGTGACTTTATGCAGTACAATGGATATTTAAAGCTAATTTCTTCCTCGGATTACTGTAATGATAGAAATATATTAATTATTTTATTGTGACTTTATGCAGTACAATGGATATTTAAAGCTAATTTCTTCCTCGGATTACTGTAATGATAGAAATATATTAATTATTTTATCGTGACTTTATGCAGTACAATGGATATTTAAAGCTAATTTCTTCCTCGGATTACTGTAATGATAGAAATATATTAATTATTTTATCGTGACTTTTTGGAATATTCTATTTCAAAATTTGTTAAAATTTAAATATTTTTTAAGAATATATTCTATGGGATAATTACAGGAATTACCACCAAAAATAATTTGGAAATTAGTAAAGTTGTGAAAACAATTTGAAGTCAAGTTCTAAAGCCAACTTTTAAAGGTGGAATGATAGGAGAATATTAGAGCGCTAATCTTCGGTACCGGAGTTTGTAGGTTCAAATCCCGTTGCGGACGTGAATGTTTGGAGCCATACGGAATCGGCTTTAAGCAGTAGGTCCAACTCTCATTAGTCTTTGCGATCAAAGCAGTACACCGTAGTGCTCCAAACCAAACTGTCTTTTTCGGTTAATGGAAATAGAGGATTAACAGTTTAATTTATGGAAAACTACAGTTTATATACAATTTCCATGAATATAAGTTAAGATTATAATCCTTCTAACTTCTCCTCTACTTCTACTTCCTTCTAACATAGTACAAGGGATCTTGAAAACTGATTTAAACCTAGGAGTACTATAATCAATTTATTATTTAATTTATTTCAGGATGATTTTTTAAACATTTAAATTCAAATTTTCCGAATATCTAAAGGGGTTATTTTACCTTCTTCCGAGTAGTTAAAGTAATTTGAAGTTGAATGAACTTGCAACGTCCTTTTTACGGTAACAGGACGATGGGTGGGATTAACAATTGATTCCCTTGAAAAATAGAGTGTATATCAACTATGCCTCGTATAGCCCCTCTCCCTAATTATTTCAAATTTAAAATTTTTTTTTTCCTCCAGGTGCCAAATGATGGCTGATTGGTTAGGGTGCTGGCCATCGGAGTTCGTTTGTTCGAATCCCACAGTGGCATGGATATCCGGAATCTTCTTTAAGTTGTAGGTCCCGTTGTCATTAGCCATCCTGTTGCAAAAAGTAGACCGTAGCTCTCCAAACCGAACCTTCCTTCAGGTATTGAATAAAAGATTAATTTTAAGATTTCAAGTTTGAAGTGTAGATGCCACACCCCTTTTACAATGAAATGGAGAATCCCTGATTATAAACAGGGATTATATTCTTAAAATTTGGAATTTAAATATTTTAATCACTTTTTGTCACAGAGAGGCCCACTTCTTGTCTTACAGCTTTTAAGATGAGTTTTATATTTTACTAAACTACTAAATAAAATGACATAAAATGGAAAAACGTCTAAAAATTATGAATTTTTATTCCTAATTAGTATGATATTTAAAAATACCATGGTATGCTAGTTTTATTCGAAGCATATATTTTAATTATAAATACATATCTCCGACTAATGATTGCTAAAAATGAATCCTGGTGAATGACTTTTATATACTCAACTATACTCCCCGTACCCACAGCCTAAGTGGTGCCACGGCCTGCTGTACTAATTCGTTATTATCACATCATCTGTTAAAATTGATGTTCTACTTGCATATTATCTTTTTTATTTTATATTTTCTTTGTAAGTTGCAAGTGGCAACGAACGATATTTTTTAGAAAGAAAACATGGTTGTTCTTTCTTATGCTTGAAGAAAATGGCTCTTGAGTTACTTTTGTGTTTTGAGACATTAATATTATTTACTCAAAAAATTCTTCTGTGCGACATTTCCTTTTCTTTTAAAGAGCTAGTATACGTAAATATAATAAAAGGTGTTTTATTTTAAAAGTGCGTTGTTCTGAGCAGTTAACTGCGTCATTGAGAACAAACATCTGAACTACTTCAGTATCATACTCCTGATTTCAAAACCCAAACGGGACATCCCCTAGAATGCAAAGAATATTTTCCGGTCAACTTTATGCTAGACCTTCAATATTTAGTTCCACTGCATGCTTGGTACTTTGTTTGACCACCCACTTAAGGAACGAAATGCTTAGTCAAACTTGTCCAATCCGAATATCGAACCACAGACCTGCTTCCTTAAAGCACAAAGCGCTAATTACTTTTATATATACCCTATAATTATTAAACGAAATTAAGATATATATATATATATATATATATATATATATATATATATATATATATATATATATATATATATATATATATATATACATATATATATATACATATATATATATATATATATATATATATATATATATATATATATATATATATATATATATATATATATATATATATATATATATATATATATATATATATATATATATATATATATATATATATATATATATATATATATACATATATATATATATATATATATATATATATATATATATATATATACATATATATACATATATATATATATTATATATATATATATATATATATATATATATATATATATATATATATATATATATATATATATATATATATATATATATATATATATATATATATATATATATATATATATATATATATATATATATATATATATATATATACAAACAATGTTAAATAATTAATCTTAAAAATAGGCAAAACTTGAATTCTTGAAAATTATTTAGTCCATGTAGGATAAATTTCCTATAAATTAATATTTAATCAATGACAAATATTAGAATATAATATTTAATAATTAATAATGCTGCTAGGCAGTTTTACAGCTACACTTTTACATTAAAACTCAATAAAGTAAAATGACAAAATGATAGCAAACAAGCTTAAAGTTTCACAAGTATTGAAGTTTTCAGAAAAGAGTATAAATTTTTAAAAAGCATAAGATTTGGTAATTATAAAAACTATGGGTTTTTAAAAAAATTCATGCAAAGGAAGATTTTTAGAAAAAAAGTAACTGGAAAATATTTTCTTTGTTTTCTAAAAATTTTCTGAAAGTTTTTTTTTTCTAATGAAGAATTCTAAAGTTATTTAGTGAAAATTACATAACAGATATGGCGTTTGTATTTTTTGTAAAGAGAAAAATTATTTAAGTGAAAAAATAGAATTTAATATGAATCAAGCGCTTTTAACTGTTCTAATTGTAAAAAATAATATTTAACCGCAGATTATAATTACGTTCATATAAAAATAAAAAGTTCTTAGGCCAGATAAAAAAAATAAGAGCTTTTCTAAATAAAGTTAAAAAACACATTTATTTTAAACTGATACCCTCTACGTTGATTCACATCGAAATTGAATGATAACAAACAAAATATTCTTTAAAAAAATTACGATTTAAAATATCGCAGATGATTTTTTAATGATTTTCATAAAAACTAACTGTATGCTTAATTTAGATTTAAAGCTTATAAAAGTTATTTTAAGAAAAAATATGGTTTATTTCTTTTACATACAAGGCGAAATTTTCTATAAAAAAGAGTACTTGAAATCATACTTAAGTGATTAAGTTCATAGATTGAAAGAATATCTAATTAAACAAAATCATTTTTTTTAATTAAAAGGTACTTCAAGATAATAAAAATGGCGAACACAAAAGAAAATATATGTAATCCTAAGTTTATTTCAATTATCTTTCTCTCCCTATGCAATTAGAACAAAAACTGAGAAGAAATAGTTTTTAAATAGTTCCAACTACTCTGCTACCCACTGGAAACCGGGATTAAGAGGAAAGCCGTAGCAGACGAAAATGGCGACACAAATAAACCAAAACAAAACAGAAAGAAGTGGATTTCATAGCGTAAAAATGGCAGAGAATTTCGAAAAAGAGTGTCGCGCACCAAGAGAGAGATAGGGAGAGAGGGGAAGAAATAAACAAAAAAGAAGCTGTGCGGTTTTATTTTTAATTTGTTTTTTAAACGTCGAAAGATGCACCTTGTTCTATTTCGAGATGGCAATAGGAATTTCCCGTTGAAAAGCGCCAAAAGTTTTCGTTCTACCAGTGCACTTATTTTTTTTTTAACGAATGGTTTATCACGACAAACCGTAAGCAACGATTTTCTCGGTTTCACGAGCATCACATTTTTTCCCCTTTACCCTTCACAGATGTACATCTTAATTCTTAAACATCCCCAAAACTGATAGAAATCCTCTGGGTTATATTTAGCAAATGAAACGTACGCTCGGAACAGGTTCGTAGTTTCGAATGCTCGTTGTGTTTAAAACTGTGTTATTTATAATAAAAAAAATATGTATATGTAAAGAAACAGCATGCTGAATTTTAAAAGTGTTTCTAATATACTATACTTTACCCACAAGCTATTCCACCTATGATAAAATAAAGCAATTCATAACTTTCAACACGATCCTAAAGTGACTTACTTGCTACGGTCATCATGACGCATTGGCGAGGCATGCCCTCCTTGTAAATCCGTGGTTCGAATCCCGAGCATATCGAAATAATTTACTAGACTTGTAGTAGCATTGTGGTAGACTGTGACAAGACATGTGGATGGCATTTTTTTTCTGTTTACCTCTTTACTCCTTGTTGGCGCTTAGGGCTTGATTGTGCTGTCTTGGCGATCGCCAAGAGGGACTGACACCCCTTTCAAGAACCTTGTAGTGTTAGTATTTGTAGTTTTGTCTTTGTGGACGACGTAAGCGTGTGGTCACGTTTTCCATGTATTTTGGATTTGACCTATCAACATTCAATGAATTTTTTGGTTAAAGTTTAAAATCAGCTTCCTCACCTTACTTATATTTGGAATTTTTATGATTATATATTCTTCATTTCGAAGATCATAGTTTGAACTGTGCTACAACTGAATTTCGAATGGATAAATCTCAACAGATATGAGGCTGAATCAATTTAAAATCTCAAATACCAACAATAAAATTGCTGTTTAGTTGCTGTAGCTGATGGAAGCCAAAATGAAAAATTCAAACGCAAAAGGAAAAATTGTGAGATAAGTTCTATGCTATACTAAAAGATGGATAATTTCCACTGTGGAATAACTCTTCCTTGAACTAGATTCATAGGTTAAAAATACTCAGGTAAGCCTATAAAAATTCATGTCACTTCGAAATATTAAATTATATTTGTAGATGAGTCATTCGTAAAGTTTAATAGTAGATCAATCAATGTGGATAATCGATTAATAATGCCAATCATAAATAGTCATGGGTTTAAACTACCTAGCATTTCACTATTAATCTAAAAATTTCCTTATTGATCTAAACACAGAATTTGAAATTATTTAGGTAATCCTCAGAACCTAAATAGTCATTTCTTGAACTATCCACAGAGTTTCAAAACTTTGTGGTAAGCCTCAAAATTTTAATGTCAATTCTAAATATTAAAATATATTTGTAGATGAGTCAGACAGAAAAAGTTATCAGTAGATCAGTTAATGTCAATAAGCAACTAATAATGGTAATAATAAATAAATTGTTATGGGTTTAAACTACCAATCATTCCGCTATGAAACTGCATGTTGTGTTCTTGATCTAGATACAGAGGTTGATAATATTCAAGAACGACTCAAAAAATACTGTCGATTTGAAATATTAAAATATGTTTGTAGATCAGTCAAGGTGAAAAGGTTAATAGCAGATAAATTAATGTCGATAAGCAACTAATAATTGTAATATAAAAAAAAAATTGTTATGAGTTTAAACTACCTATCATTCCGCTATGAACCTGAATGTTGTATTCTTGATCTAGATAAGGAGGTAAAAAATATTCAAGTGCGCCTAAAAAATACTGTCGATTTGAAATATTAAAATATATTTGTAGATCAATCAAGGTACAAATTTTAGTAGTAGATCCATTAATGTCGATAAGCAACTAATAATTAAAATAATAAATAAATTGTTATGGGTTTAAACTACCTAGTATTCTACTTTGAACCTAAATATTTGTCCTTGATCTAGACGCATAGGTTGAAAATATTCATTTATGCCAAAAAAATTACTATAGATTTTAAATGTTAAAATATATTTGTAGAAGAGTCAGGGAGAAAAGTTTAATATTAGATCAGTTAATGAAAATAAACAATTAATAATGTTAATAATATATAAATTGTTATAGGTTTAAATTACCTAGTATTCCGCTATGAACCTGAATGTTTTGTTCTTGACCTAGATATAGATCTTGAAAATATTCAAGTACGACTCAGAAAATGCTGTCGATTTGAAAAATTAAAATATATTTGTAGATCAGTCAGATTGAAAATGTTAATAGTAGATCCATTAATGTTGATAGGCAACTAATAATGGTAATAATAAATAAATTGGAATGAGTTTAATCTACCTATCATTTCGCTATGAACCTGAATATTGGGTTCTTGATCTAGATATAGAGGTTTAAAACATTCAATTACTCCAGAAAAATACTGTAGATTTGAAATATTAAAATATATTTGTAGAACAGATAGGTTAAAAATATTAGTAGTAGATCCATTAATGTTGATAAGCAACTAAGAATGGTAATATGAAAAAATTTGTTATGAGTTTAAACTACGTATCATTCCGCTATGAACCTGAATGTTGTGTTCTTGATCTAGATAGAGAGGTTGAAAATATTCAAGCACGCCTCAAAAAATACTGTCGATTTGAAAAATTAAAATAGATTTGTAGATCAGTCAGGGTGATAAGGTTAATAGTAGATCCATTGATGTCGATAGGCAACTAATAATGGTAATAATAAATAAATTGCTATGAGTTTAATCTACCTATCATTCCGTTATGAACCTGAATGTTGTGTTTTTGATCTGGATACAGAGGTTGAAAATATTCAAGAAAGCCTCACAAAATACTGTTGATTTTAAATGTTAAAATATATTTGTAGATCAGTCAGGGTGAAAAGGGTAATAGTAGATCCATTAATGTCGATAAGCAACTAATAATGGTAATAATAAATTAATTGTTATGGATTTAAACAACCTATCATTCCGCTATGAAACTGAATCTTGTGTTCTTGATCTAGATACAGAGGTCGAAAATATACAGGCACACCTCAAAAAATACTGTAGATTTGAAATATTAAAATATACTTGTGGATTAGTTACAGTGAAAAGTTTAATAGCAGGTCCATTAATGTCGATAAGCAACTAACAATGGTAATATGAAAAAAAAATTGTTATGGGTTTAAACTACGTATATTCCTCTATGAACCTGAATGTTGTGTTCTTGATCTAGATACAGAGGATGAAAATAGCGAAGAACGCCTCAAGAAACACTGTAGAATTTTTAATATTAAAATATATTTTTAGATCAGTCCGGATAGTAAGGTTAATAGTAGATTCATTAATGCTGAAAAGCATCTGATGATGGTAATAATAAATAAATTCATACTGGTTTAATCTACCTATCATTCCGCTATGAACCTGAATGTTGTGTTTTTGATCTAGATAAGGGGTTGGAAAATATTCAGGTACGCCTCAAAAAATACTGTCGATTTTAAATATTAAAATATATTTTAGAAGAGTCAGAGAGAGAAGGTTAAAAGTAGATCAGATAATGTGAATAAACAATTAATAATGGTAATAATAAATAAATTGGTATGGGTTTAAATTACCTATCATTCCGCTATGAACTTGAATGTTGTGTTCTTGATCTTGATATCGATGTTGAAAATATTCAACTACTCCAAAAAATACTGTACATTTGAAATATTAAAATATATTTGTAGATGAGTCAGGAAGAAAAGATTAATAGTAGATCAGTTAATTTCAATAAACAATTAATAATAGTAATAATAAATAAACTGTTATGGGTTTAAACTACCTAGTATTCCGCTATGAACCTAAATATTATGTACTTGATCTAGACAAGGAGCTTGAAAATATTCAGGTATGCCTCAAAAAATACTGCCCATTTGAAATATTAAAATATAAATGTAGATGAGTCAAGGAGAAATAGTCAAGATTAATAGTAGATCACTTAATATCGACAAACAATTAATAAAATAAAAGTATATAAATTGTTATGGGATTAAACTACCTAGTATTCCACTATGAACCTAAATATTCTCTTTTTGATCTAGACGCAGAGGTTGAAAATATTCAGGTACGCCTAAAAAAATACTGTAGATTTTAAATGTTAAAATATATTTGTAGAAGAGTCAGGAAGAAAAGGTTAATAGTAGATTAGTTAATGTTAATAAACAATTAATAATGGTAATAATAAATAAATTGTTATAGGTTTAAATTACCTAGTATTCCGTTATAAACTTGAATGTTGTGTTCTTGATCAAGATACTGAGATTGAAAATATTCAAGCACGCTTCAAAAAATACTGTCGGTTTGAAATATTAAAATATATTTCTAGATCAGTTATGGTGAAAAGTTTAATAGCAGATTCATTCATGTCGATAAGCAACTAATAATGGTAATATGAAAAAAAATTGTTATGGGTTTAAACTACCTAGTATTCCAATATGAACCTGAATGCTGTGTACTTGATCTAGATATAGAGGTTAAAAATATTCAATTAATCTACAAAAATACTAAAGATTTAAATATTAAAATATATTTGTAGATTAGTCAAGGTGAAAAGGTTAGCAGTAGATCCATTAATGTCCATAAGAAACTAATAATGGCAATATGAAAAAAAGTTGTTATGGGTTTAAACTAAACTTATTATTCTGCTATGAACCTGAATGTTGTGTTCTTGATCTAGATACGGAGGTTAAAAATATTCAAGTACGTCTCCAAAAAAATACAGTAGATTTGAAATATTAAAATACATTTGTAGATCAGTCAGGGTTTAATGGTTAATAGCAGATCCATTAATATCGATAAGCAACTAATAATGGTAATATGATAAAAAATTGTTATGGGTTTAAACTACCTAGTATTCCGCTATGAACCTGAATGTTGTGTTCTTGATATAGATACAGAAGTTGAAAATATTCAAGTACGCGTTAAAAATACTGTAGATTTGAAATAATAAAATATATTTGTAGATCAGTCACAATGGAAAAGGTTAGTAGTAGATTCATTAATGCCGAAAAGCAACTGATAATGGTCATAATAAATAAATTGATATGGGTTTAATCTACCTATCATTCCGCTATGAACCTGAATGTTGTGTTCTTGATCTAGATATAGAGGTTGAAATTATTCAAGTACGCTTCAAAAATACTGTAGATTTGATATATTAAAATGTATTTGTAGATTAGTATTAGTGAAAAGTTTAATAACATATCCATTTATGTAAATAATCAACTAATAATTGTAATATGAAAAATATTGTTATGGGTTTAAACTACCTAGTATTCCACTATGAACATGAAGTGTGTGTTCTTCATCTTGATATAGAAGCAGAAAATATTCAAGTACATCTCAAAAAATACTGTTGATTTGAAATATTAAAATACATTTGTAGATCGGTAAAGGAGAAAAGGTTAGAAGTAGATCCATTAATATCAATATGCAACTAATAATGGTAATAATAAATAAATTGATATGGGTATAATCTACCTATCATTCCGTTATAAACCTGAATGTTGTGTTCTTGATCTAGATACAGAGGTTGAAAATATTCAAGTACGCCTCAAAAAATACTGTCAATTTGAAATGTTAAAATATATTTGTATATCAGTCAGGGTGAAAACGTTAATAGTAGGTCCATTAATGGCGATAAGCAACTGATAATGGTAATAATAAATAAATTGATATGGGTTTAATCTATCTATCATTCCGCTATGAACCTGAATGTTGTGTTCTTGATCTAGATACAGAGGTCAAAAATATTCAGACACCCCTCAAAAAATACTATTGTCGATTTGAAATATTAAAATATATTTGTAGATCAGACAGAGTGAAAATGTTAATAGCTGATCCATTAATGTCGATAAGCAACTAATAATGGTAATAATAAATAAATTGTTTTGGGTTTAAACTACCTAGTATTCCGCTATGAACCTGAATGTAGTGTTGTTGATCTAGATATAGCTGTTGAAAATATTCAAGTAGGCCTGAAAAAATACTGTCGATTTGAAATATTAAAATGTATTTGTAGATCAGTCAAGGTGAAAAGGTTAGAAGTAGATCCATTAATGTCAATAAGCAATTAATAATGGTAATAATAAATAAATTGTTTTGGGTTTAAACTACCTAGTATTCGCTATGAACCCGAATGTTGTGTTTTTGATGAAGATATAGAGGTTGAAAATATTCCAGTACGCATTAAAAAATACTGTTGATTTTAAAAATTAAAATATATTTGTAGATCAGTCAGGGTGAAAAGTTTAATATTATATCTATTAATGTAGATAAGCAATTATTAATTGTAATAATAAATAAATTGTTTTAGGTTAATTTTACCTATTATTGTGTTACTAATCTAAATAATCTTTTCTTAAACTAGACATAGAGGATGAAAACTTTGGGGTAGCCTAAATAATTATTGTCAATTTTTAAATTTTAAATATAATTATAAATTAATCAGTAATAAATGTTACCAGCCAAGTTATACATATAATTAATCAATAATCATCTTTTCTTAAACTAGACACAGAGGTTGAAAACTTTGGGGTAGCATAAATAATTATTGTCCTTTTTTAAATTTTAAATATAATTATAAATAAATCAGTGGAAATTGTTACCAGCCAAGTAATACATATAATTAATTATTAATCTTCTTTTCTGAAACTAGACACAGAGGTTGGAAACTTTGGGGTAGCCTAAATAACTAGTGTCATTTTTAAAATTTTAAATATAATTATAAATTAATCAGTAAAAACTGTTACCAGCCAAATAATACATATAAGTAATTAATAATCATCTTTTCTTAAACTAGACACAAAGGTTGAAAACTTTGGGGTAGCCTAAAATTTATTGTCAATTTTTAAATTTTAAATGTAATTATAAATTAATCAGTAAAAAATGTTACCAGCCAAATAATACATATAAGTAATTAATAATCATCTTTTCTTAAACTAGACACAAAGGTTGAAAACTTTGGGGTAGCCTAAAATTTATTGTCAATTTTTAAATTTTAAATGTAAGTATAAATTAATCAGTGGAAAATGTTACCAGCCAAATAATACATATAGTTAATTAATAATCATCTTTTCTTGAACTAGACACAAAGGTTGAAAACTTTGGGGTAGCCTGAAATTTATTGTCAATTTTTAAATTTTAAATGTAATTATAAATTAATCAGTAAAAAATGTTACCAGCCAAGTAATACATATAATTAATCAATAATCATCTTTTCTTAAACTAGACACAGAGGTTGAAAATTTTGGGGTAGCCTAAATATTTATTGTCCTTTTTTAAATTTTAAATATAATTATAAATTAATCAGTGGAAAATGTTACTATCCAAGTAATACGTATAATTTATTAATAATCATCTTTTCTTAAACTAGACACAGAGGTTGCAAACTTTAGAGTAGCTTAAAATCTATTGTCAATTTTTAAATTTTAAATATAATTAAAAATTATTCAGTGGAAAATGTTACCAGTCAAATAATACATATAA
>CM063507.1:18190566-18193066 GCA_032207245.1 Pardosa pseudoannulata
TTAAGAATTGGGTTCTCCTTGGCAAATTTGGCGAAATTATTGGCGATGTTTACTAAAACACAAAGGTAATCCATCCAAATATTGCATTTCTTGCTTTTTATGGCGAATATAATTAATGCATAGTGAGACATAGTAATAGAATTGTACACTCTTACTTAATTAAACAAAACGACTTGGAAACTGGACATTTATAATTTAGGAAATTGATTTCTGAACAATTTGCAATGGCAACAGCTCCAAAATATTAAAATTCAGTCTTAGTGAACCATTAATGGTTTGTTATAGCTAATTTTTTAAGCATTGCACGCTTTTCATATATAAGAAAAGCGTTACACAAGGAGAACTGGATGCAATTATCATATAATATAGATACAGCTTGTTTGGATAAGGCTAGACCAGTAGAAAATGTTAGGCTACCATGCTCAGATCTTTATCGCTAAGTTGGAGGTAATAAAATGTGTGAAAATAATGTACAAGATATTTAAATAATTTAAAACAAGAAATGATTAAAGGAGATGGTTAAAGGGATGACGTCATACTGGTAGAAATAAATATTATTTTTATCTATTTATTATGTGATAAATTGATACATTTGATCACCTGCTCCTAACCGAGGAAAATAGGGCTCGAAATAATGGCTTTAAACGCTCGAAAAGGGGGGAATAAATGGATTTCGAACCTTTTAAAGACGAGAGCACTCTTTGCTGTGATATGAAGTCTATTTATACCAATTTATTTTAGAATCGGATCGATAGTTTAGTATAAGATAAACTTTACTCTCTTTGAATTTTGCTAACCCTAACTCATCAAGGATCTATCCATTCCAGGTCTAACCGCTTCATAAATTCAATGACAGGCGGACAGATCACTTAGGATATTATTATATAGGAGATTTGCAAAACCAGTCTAAAAATATTCTTACTTTATAAAATCTATCTGCCCTTTAGTTTTACCACTAACTTTTTAAAAAATCTAATAACCGTCATCTGATCTTTGTCATTTACATCCCTATTAATCGGCATCGTTGTTATCTTTATCCATAGAATAGTCTTCCCTGTCATCGAAGGCGTTACGTATACCACACTTCTTAAAATGTTTAATAATATCGTCTTCTCTCACTTTAGATCAAGGCTGTTTTATCCAGTTACACACTTGTTTGATTGTAAGTCTTTTTTACTAATGGCGTTTATTTTAAATCAAGAACTGGAAATTTAGAAGTTAATTTTGAGTATAAGACACAACTGAATTTCGGATGCAATTTTTTTGAAGAACAAAAGTGAGTGTTATAGTTAGTTGACCCCTTGTTTATGACGCCCGAATTCAGTTCGAGAAAGAGAAAAATCATTCCTTGTGACCTGAACTCAGTAATTCCATTGCATAATATGTAATTTACAATTTTCACAATAAATTGCAATACTTTTCCATGAGAAGTTAGGAAATTATGTGCCATTTCTTGGATACTGTAAAGGATTTTGGAGGCAATTTTTTTGCAAATAAAAAGTGCGTCTTATAGTTCATTAACTCCTTGCCTTTGACGCAAGAACTTAGTTCGGGTAACGCAAATGAGTCAAATTTGGAATGCCCGGCGTAAGTTCGGGCAAGAGAAAAAACGATATTTTAATTCCGGGAATCCCGAACTCAGTTCTTCCATTGCACAATATGTAATTTACAATTTTCGCAATAAATGGCAATACATTTCCATGAGAAGTTCGGCAATTTCGTGCCATTACTTGGATAATGTCAAGGATTTTGGAAGCAATTGTTTTGCAAATAAAAAGTGCGTCTTATAGTTCATTAACCCCTTGCCTGTGACGCCCGAATTCAGTCCGAACAACGCAAATACTACAAATTTGGAATGCCCGACCTGTGTTCGGGCAAGAGAAAATCGTTGTTTCAATTCCGTAAACCCCGAACTCAGTGCTTCCATTGCATAATATGTAATTTACAATTTTTCCAATAAATGGCGATACTTTCCGTTAGAATTCCGGCAATTTCACGCCATTTCTCGGATACTGTACAGGATTTTGGAGGCAATATTTTTGGAAGAAAAAGTGCTTCTTATAGTTCATTATCCTCCTGCCTGTGACGCCGAAACTCAATCCGAGCAACGTAAATGCGCCAATTTTGGAATACCCGATCTGATTTCGGGCAAGAGAAAAATCGATGTTTCAGTACCATGCATAATGAACTATCTTCCATCGCATGATATGTAATTTACAATTTTCTCAATAAATGGCGATACTTTTCAGTGAAAAGTTTGGCAATTTCGCGCCATATCTCAGATATTGTAAAGGTTTTGTGTAATTCAATAGAATCTAAGGGAGATGGAATTAATGACATTTGATAAAATGATAATATTGTTCTACAGAGGCCGTTCGCACATTGTTTAGAAGATTTTGGTTAGCGGTAAAAAATAGTTAGTTGCAAAATAAATAACTGCAATTGTACTAAGTTTTTAAAAGTCAAAATTATCGTCTGCGTCTGTTTTTGTTCAAACTGG
>CM063507.1:18203066-18210566 GCA_032207245.1 Pardosa pseudoannulata
CCTTCCTGGCCGTTATTTCTGGCTTGGCCAACATTTGATCCGCTTCACCGAGCTTTGACCACGATCGTTTCCGCACAATATTGTCGCATTTGACCCATTTCTCACCCCCAGTCACCATCCGTTTAATAAATGGGTCAATTTCATTCCGTTTGGCCAAGGCTTCGCAGACGAAAATTCAATCCATCATGTTTTTGGTGTTAATTGGTGTGGCACCCAAATTTCGAACTTCTTTTTGAATCCAACTTTGCGGAAATGGTTTTAAACTGTTTTATGGTCGCTTTAGCTCATGGGCGATGCTACAACTACTAACATGCCTTTCAACTTCGATTATATCTGTGATTTTATTGGCATTTTTGGTGACCGGCCTGCCTGTGAAAGGTTCATCTTTAACATCAAAAATGCCTGAACGGAATCGACGAAACCAAAATTGCACGTAATTAGCTGTTACAATATCGGCACCATAAATAACATTCACAATTTCAGCCGCCTGGCTTGCATTTTCATCTTTATCAAAGAAAAAAATTGTAAAATGTACCGAATTTTCTCTTCGTTAACTTCCATTTTTAACACCATGTACTAATTCACAACTGAATGGACCAAACGAAAAACAGTACAAAAATTCAACTTAATTCTAAACTGTACTCACAGTATTGATAGACTTTAGAGGAGTATGAAGATAAACAAATTATTGAATGTTTATTAGATAATTCTCAGACAAAAAACAAACCATTTTTTTACCTGCCTCATAGGGCACTTTACAATTCTGGGAAATTAAATATTTTACTGATTCCGTCATATGACGGGCTATATGCTAGTTAACCCTTTGACAGTTTCATTTTTTCCAGAATTTGGTAAAAAAAAAGTCACATTTTTTATTGCATTTTTTTTGTTTATTTTACATTTTTAAGGAAAGATATGTTATTAAAATTAATATTCTAATATTTTAAGCATTTATTACAACTTTTTTTCTTTCTGTGAAAGCATCATAGAACTGAAGTTTACTTTTAGTCTCATCGATATCTAAGTTAATTTTTGGAATTCCAGTGAAAGCAAATCTAGGAGGCGGATCCGAAGGATTATCAGAATTAAATTCAGAAAATTGTCTTGCTTGACTGATTCCATCTGTACTACTTTCAGAGTCACTACTATCCAGGGCATCTAGTAAATTTTCGCTACTATTTTTTACAGCTAATTGAGTTTCGTATTTTGAGTCACATTTCGAATCACAAGAAATTAGCTCCATAAGCTCTGAATTATCCATTATTTATAAGTAAAGATAAATTATTCAACTCTTACATCAATAAAATTATCAGGCGGTTAGTAAATTATAACCAGAAAGCTATACACTGAAAGATAACAATTCGTCTTCTGATACAAAAGTGCGAAAAAAAAAACCTCGCTTTTGAACCAATCAGAGTATAAAATACAATAAACTATCATTTACTATACAACTATCGCCTTCTATATGATTAATTTGTTACTAAAATTCTAAAAAAAATACGGCCGAAACAGTGCAAACGAAATAGAAATCAGATTGCCCGTATGCCGTACGGGCAAACCAGTAAAGGCCCGAAACCTGTGCCCGTACGGCGTATGGTCAAAACAGGGAAGGGGTTAAAGCCTTTCTGAAATCAGGGTCTGATTAAAGCATGGACCTTCTAGGTTCCCTGATTTTTGGGACCCCAAGATTTTATATCATCATGACCTTAGTGGTCTGAAGTACTTATTATATCACATAGATACTTAATTAATAGATATTTATACTTACAGTTAGTCAGAATCTACACACATAGATTTGTCATTATCTCAAAATAAACCTATATTATACTCATAGATATCAGGTTTAGGGCCGAACTCGCCTAAGTCGTTTACTGCAAACTAAAAAAGATTTCGTTAAACTGCAAACTATCATTTACTGGACATCTATACGAACTATACTGGACATCTATACGGTTAGTAAAATATAACCAGAAAGCTATACACTGAAAGATAACAATTCGTCTTCTGATACAAACATGCAAAAAAACCCGGACTTTTGAACCAATCAGAGTAGAAAATACAATAAACTGCAAACTATCATTTACTGGACAACTATCGCCTTCTATATGAATAATTTGTTACTAAAATTGGAAAAAATACGGCCGAAACAGTGCAAGCGAAATAGAAATCAGATTGCCCGTACGACGTACGGGCAAAACAGGGAAGGGGTTAAAGCCTTACTGAAATCAGGGTCTGATTAAAGCATGGACCTTCTAGGTTTCCTGATTTTTGGGATCCCAAAATGTTATATGATCATGACCTTGGTGGCCTGAAGTACTTATTATATTACATAGATACTTAATTAATAGATATTTATACTCACAGTTAGTCAGAATCTACACACATAGATTTGTCATTATCTCAAATTAAACCTATATTATAGTCATAGATATCAGGTTTACGGCCGATCTCGCCTAAATCGTTTACTGCAAACTATCATTTATGGACATCTATACGAATAATTTGTTACTAAAATTGGAAAAAATACGGCCGAAAAAGTGCAAGCGAAATAGAAATCAGATTGCCC
Source organism: Pardosa pseudoannulata (assembly GCA_032207245.1). Taxonomy (NCBI): domain Eukaryota; kingdom Metazoa; phylum Arthropoda; class Arachnida; order Araneae; family Lycosidae; genus Pardosa; species Pardosa pseudoannulata. Next base: position 18,205,633 of record CM063507.1, read on the forward strand.
GTATGCCGTACGGGCAAATCAGTAAAGGTCCGAAATTTGTGCCCGTTCGCAGTACGGGAAAAACAGGGAAGAGGTTAATACATAATCCTCTTTTCAGTGTGTGAGACGCTTCTCAGCTGTTACGTAATCACACAACAATGACTAAAATATATGGAAAGGCAAAAGAGTTGGGAGGTATCGCTTCGGAGTGGATTTTTTCGTTCCCGTCGGCCCATAAACAAACCTCTGCGAGATTCGTTCCGTCGTCTGACTCACGCTCGTTCCGGAGCAAGCCAAAAAGAAAGAATCACAGAAAGAGCGTACATTCGTCCTCGCTTACTGTTTCCTAGGGACCTCAGCCAAATATACTGTTGACTTTTCAGACGTCGTCGTAAGAGGGATTCGTTATTTTTCTTTTTCGATTTTTTTTCCCTCCTGTTCCGTTGACTGAAAGGTTAAGTTTCTTTTCGGGTACGTCGCCGTGGTGTACAGTGTCTAACAGAGGGCAAAAAACTGTCGTGATTTTTAGTGTTCCCTTCTGTTCGAAAGAAAACGTGACCTTTTTTTTCCTCCTGCTTTCATTTCAGTGTTGAACACAGCCTGATGTAATACGGGAAGACATCCCGGAAACCTTTGTTTGTAATTATTGGATCATTGTCAAAGCGGGGTATATTTTTAATTTCATTTCAGTTCTAGCTTGTGGTTGAATCTCTGGTTAGATTGGGGGTGAGGTTGAATTTGGTGGAGTGTTTTTACACAGATTTAACTAGAATTCCCTTTACCTTTCAAACAAAAAATGTAGCATCCTTTAACTTACACTATTGTTTCATCAAACCCAAGAAACTTACATACGCTTAGTACTTTAAGAATTTATTATGTCATAAGTAATTTATTACAGAAAGAGAGAATTGCTATACACATATTGCTATAGATTTAAGAATAGCTTTAAACGTAAAATCTAGAGATATAAAATTCTGTGTGTAAGGAATATTTTTATAAAGAATAATTTTATGTAATATGAAATTATACTTGTATAATATGGAACAACTAGTTAAACATTAGAAAAAATAAAACTGGAACATATTTATCAATCGAGTTTTTATGACGTAATTTTGTTACTAGTAACTTATTACAGAAAAAGAGAGAAAGACAAATCATTGCTATACTTTTTAAGAATAGCTTAAAACATTTTGATCACATAAAGTTATGGGTGTTAGGAATATTTTTATAAAGAATAATTTTATTTAATATGAAAATATTCTTGTATAATATGCAATTACTAGTTAAACATCAGAAAAAATAAAACTGTGACCTATTTTTTGATCGAGATTTTATGAGATAATTTTGTTACCAGTAACTTATTACAGAAATAGGGAGAGAGACAAATCATTGCTAATTGTTTTAAGAATAGCTTAAAAAACCATGATCGAATAATATTTTGGGTGTAAGGAATATTTTCATTAAGAATAATTTTACGTTATATGAAGTTTCTCTTAAATAATATGCAACTACCTGTTAAACCTTAGAAAGAATATACCTGGAGCATATTTTTCAATCTAGTTTTCTGAGGTTATTTTGCTATTAGTAACTTATTCCACAAAATGAGTAAGAGACAAATAATTTATATAGCTTTTCAGAATAGCTTAAAACAGCTTGATGACATAAAATTTTGGCTGCAAGGAATATTTTTGTAAAGAATAATTTTATGTAATATGGAAATATTACTGTATAATATGCAACTACTAGTTAAATATGAGAAAAAATAAAACTGTATCACATTTTTCAATCGAGTTTTTATGAGGTAATTTTGTTACCAGTAATTTATTACAGAAAGTGAATGAGAGACAAATCATTGCTATAGGTTTTAAGAATAGCTTAAAACAGCTTGATCGAATAAGATTTTGGGTGTAAGGAATACTTTCATCAAGTTTAATTTTATGTTATATGAAATTATTCTTGTATAATACGCAACTACTAGTTAAACATTAGAAAAAATAAAACTGGAACACATTTTTCAATCGAGTTTTCCGAGGTTATTTTATTATTAGTAAATTAATGCCACAGTTTTTAAGAATAGCGTAAAATAGCTTGATCACATAATTTTTACATAAATTTTTAGTAAATATGATAATTAAAAATGATAAATGATGAAAATAAATTTAAAAATTCAGTTAGCTGGGTTTAGATAATTTTAGAGCTATTTAAATGCAGGTTATATTAGTAATTTTGATAATTTCTAATTCTGTATTTATAGTGTAAACATACATTTTCTGAAAAAATATCATGTTTAAATGAACTTAAATAATCATAATTACATCTAAAATTACGATTGAACCTTTGTTTGGCTTAAAATATTTTACAGAAATTGTATTTTTCCTATTAACAAAAAAATTGAGTAAAAAAATGTGCTTAAATAAGAAAAAACTATCTAAAATTAAGATTAATCATTAGTTGTAATTAAAGTGCTTTAAAGAAATGGTGCATTCTCTTTTAACCATAAAAATTTGATGAAAAGAAATTTAAATATTTAGCTGAGGCCTGATAAGTTTAGAGTTATTCAAATGCGTTATTTCTTTTTTATTAGACATGACCATTTCTAATTGTAAGCATATATTTTCTGAAAAATAACATTTTAAAATGTGATTAAATAAGCTTAAATATATATTTAAATTTACGATTAATCCTTTGTTGTACTTAAAATGCTTTAAAAAAATGTTGCATTCTCTTTTAACCATAAAAATTTGATGAAAAGAAATTAAAACAGTTAGCTGAGGCCAGAGAAGTTTAGAATTATTTAAATACATTAATTTTTGGTAAATATGATGATTTCTAATTCTCTAAACATATTGTAAACATACTTTTTCAGAAAAAAATCATTTTAAAATATGATTAAAAAATCATAAATATATTTAAATTTATGCTTAAACATTGATTGTACTTAAAATGCTTTAAAGAAATGGTGCATTCTCTATTAACCATAAAAATTTGGTGAAAATAAATTTAAAAAGTTAGATGATTCTAGATAAGTTTAGAGTTATTCAAATGCATTTTTTTAATTAAACAGGACCATTTCTAATTCTGTCAGCATACAGTTTCTGAAAAAATATTATTTTAATATGTGATTAAATAAGCATAAATCTATTTAAAATTAAGATTAATCCATTGTTGTATTTAAAATGCTTTAATGAAATGGTGCATTCTCTTTTAACCATAAAAATTTAATGAAAAGAAATTTAAATAGTTAGCTGAGGCCAGATAAGTTTAGAGTTATTGAAATACATTATTTTTTAGTAAATATGATCAGTTCTAAGACTCTAAATATATTGTAAAGGTACTTTTTTAGAAAAACATCATTTTAAAATGTGCTTAAATAAACATAATTACATTTAAAATTAGGGTTGAACCTTGTTTTTGTTTAAAATGTTTTACAGAAATTGTATATTTTCTTTTAAGGAAAAAAAAAAACAATTGGTGATAATGAATTTAAAGCAGATTCAAATATATTATATTTTAGTTTATAGAATCATTTCTAATTCTGTAAAAACTCTGGAAATATACGTTTTCTGAAAAATATAATTTTAAAATGTGATTAAATAAGAATAAATATTTTTAAAATTATGATTAAATCTTGGTTGTACTTAAAATGCTTTAATTAAATGGTGCATTCTCTTTTAATAATAAAAAGATGATGAAAAGATATTTAAAAAATAAGTTAGCTGAGGCCAAATAAGTTTAGAGTTATTTAAGTACATTATTGTTTAGTAAATATGATCATTTTTAATTCTCTAAACATACTGTAAACAAACATTTTCTAATAAAATATCCTTTTAAAATGTGCTTAAATGACCAAAAATATATTTAAAATTACGTTTGAACCTTGTTTTTACTTAAAATGGTTTACAGAAATTGTACATTTTCTTTTAAGAAAAAAAAAATTAAGAAAAAAAAATCGAAAACAGAGAGTTGAGACTAGTTTAGATTCAATCAAACGCTTTATATTTAATAAATAGAATCACTTCTAATTCTGTAAACACACTATAAATATACATTTTCTAAAATATATTATTTAAAAATGTGCTTCAGCATAAATCTATTTAAAATTAAGATTATTCCTTGGTTGCACTTAAAATGCTTTAAAGAAATGGTGCATTCTCTTTTAACCATAAAAAATTGATGAAAAGAAATTTAAATACTTATCCGAGGCCAGATAAGTTTAGAGTTATTCAAATGCATTATTTTTTACTAAATATGATCATTTCTAATTCTGTAGACATACTGTAAACATACTTTTTCAGAAAAATATCATTTTAAAATCTGCTTAAATAAGCATAAATATATTGAAAATTATAATTAAACATTGGTTGTACTTATTTGTTTTAAAGAAATGGTGCATTCTTTTTTAAATAAAACAAAAAAAATGAAGAAAAAAATTTCAAAACAAAGAGATGAGGCGACATAAGACGAGCTTAGACCGACTGAAATGCATTATTTTTTAGTAATTTTGATAATTTCTAAATCTCTAAAACTTTGATGTACTTAATTTTATAATCTAAATCTTGGTAAAATTTCTGGCATCTCACAGATGAGGGAGATGTTGTTGAAATGAAAACTTGTGGTGTCTGAACGACAGTCTCAAAAATCGACACGAGCCTGAACTGTAAGGGGTTCCTTGGTTAAAAAACATAAATAGAATAAGCAGTTCTGAGAATAAATCTTTATTCGTACATCTCTATTTTTTTATGTTCTACGAACTAAAATAAATACTACTAGAAGTCAGACGCAGACGATTTTTTAAAAAAATAATTATCATGCTGCCAAGAAATATTTATAAAAAGTAAATTAATTTAACGATTATAATTAACTAGCAAGTGTGTCCGTACCTCGCTATGGTGAACTTAATATATTATTTTTAAACAAAGATTTTTTTCTTGAATAACTCTCTAAATTAGTCATAG
>CM063507.1:18235566-18263066 GCA_032207245.1 Pardosa pseudoannulata
AGTGAAAAGGAAAGCTTATTCAAGAGAAGTAAAGGATCACCGAGACCTGTTACTAGATTACTGATGGACTACGAATTCCTACATTTGTAACTGTCCTTCTAAGCTGAACAGCTATTGTATTTTGAGGGAATAAAAACCGAACAGTATTGCAAAGTTTCATTATAAAAATATCGTTAAAAATTAAAAAAAATTAAAAATTAAAATTCATCCTATCCTGTTTCCTTAAAAAATTTAATTTCCTTAAAATTTAATGACAAATTTTTATTATTTTGCCACCATTTAATAAAAGTTTCCGAAAATTCTATAGTCTGTGACAAATCTGCTTTTAGGCTGTAAGGTATATAAAAGAGAAAAAGTAGAGTGAAAAAGTAAGCTTATTCAAGAGTAGTAAAGGATCACCTGTTACCAGATTACTGATGGACTAGGAAGTCGTACATTTGTAACTGTCTTTTTAAGCTGAAAAGCCATTGTCTTTTTAGCGAGAGAAACCCGAGAGTGATTAAAGGACCTAAAAGTTTTTTTTTCTTTTTGTCTTTTTCACAAAGAAAAGTTAAGCAAGCTTTAGTCCAATGTATATTATCTTTATATAAAAGACACAAAAATATATTAAAATGCATACTATTCCTCTATAAAAAGTTTTTCCAGCAGTTTTGCAATACTGTACATTTAAACCCAAACATAAAGTATTGCCCACAGACTTAAATTATTTTGTAATGATTTAACTTCTACTCGGTGGAAGGATTTTACATATTAGTGTAGATCAACTTGGGGTATGTGTACCAGTGAAGTTTCGCAAACTGATGGTTTGGTGGTACAAGAAAAGAGTCATTAATGGCGGACATAAAAAATAAAAAAATAAATTAAAAAATATACAGACAGCAATTAACAAGTAGAAACCAAACTACACAATCTGATTAATTTTTGGTTAAACATAAATAAGGAATATGAACAACTTTCTGAAATAGCGCTTAAATTATTATTATCTTTACTATACTCGGTGTAAACTCAATAGGCACTTCAAGGTCACTGATTTTTCCCCGATGACCAACTGTAACTATGGTAACGACTGTTGGGGAATGACTTTACTCTTTTTTCCCACTGTGTTAAGGGGTGTCATGCATTGTGTGGGCTCTCCGAGCATGATGAAACTAAGTTTATTTAGACTACACTTTGAAAAATACTTAATACTTTACACAAAATTTTATGAGTAATTTCAGACCTGTTTCTAAGTTCATAAATTTAAGATATAATCCTATTTCATAAAATTACAATTAAAAAATTGTATGTTATATTCTAATCCGTAAGATTTAAAACATTCTACTGAAAAAGTAAATCTTTTTTTTTTTTCTCCACACATAGTTGCATTATTTACAGAAATAATATCATTAAGATAATTGAATATTTCGCTAATTTTAATGAGTAATTAGTTATAATTTCTCACTATTTTTCTTTATATTTGTATGATTCTTTTAATTTAAATATCAAAAGTATTTCTTAATAATTAATTTATTTAAGAGAATGTGGTTCTGATATTCATTAAATTTAAGTTGTATGTTAATAAGTATATTATGAAGTTATGTGAACCATAGTAAAGTTTCTATTCCAAAATTGTACTGTATTAATTATTTTATGATTTTACAAGAATTGAAAGAGGTCTTAATGCAATAACAATATTTTGTATAATTTTATTATGTATTTAAAGATTTATGGTCTCTTGACACATTTTTAGAAAGTGAAAATATCTTTAGAAGGTAGAGATTCATAATGTTTTAGTAAGAATTCTAAATTAAAAGGAATTTTTGTATTTTTACAAAAACATCTGTGATTTATTATAAATATTTTATACATATTGTTAAACTTTTCTTTATGTAAATAGTTAACTCATTTATGCACAACTGAAAAGTTTGACTTATAATAATAAAGCAAGTCGTCTGAACGTATTGGAATCAAATCCTCAACTGAAGTGCTGAAAATAAGTGTGAATGCATAGGCTTCTTGGTCGCTACCATAGTAACCGATGACTGGGGAAACGAGAAAGTGTGACCTTGAAGCGCCAATAGATTTTACATGGACTAGTACAAATATTTTGTACTTATAATACAAAATAAGTAAAAAGAGCTTTTTCTTTATATATATATTTAAATATGATAATTTGAACGAACATATACATATATTCAGGTAACAGTAAGTTTGTAATTTCAGTGAGTTTATAACTCGTAATAATGTTTAGGCGCATTTCAATGTAATTTGCCTCATTTTGTGATTGGAATACATAACAATCCTATAAAATGTATAATGCAAAAAAAAAAAAAAAAACCATTAGCAATAAGAAATTTACCGAAATACAATCATTTTTAGAAAGTGGTACAATTTAACATGATGTACATGTAATGTACACTCAAGAGCTAAAACATTATGACCAGTCCTACATTTTGTATTGAACTCGCCTGAATGACGTGGAAGGCACGTGATCAGGTGGAAGTGGTATTTAACTGCTGCTGGAGAATCTGAAGAATCATTCTTTCTCTTTCTTCTGTGTGTGATGAGGAAAGCTAAGGATCTAAGCGATTTTGATAGAGGGCAGATTGTAATGGCTCGAAGGCTCGGAACAAGTATTTCCGAAACTGCACGACTCGTGGGTTGTTGACGATCTACAGTTGTTAGTATTTATGCAAAGTGGATGAATGACGGTGAAACCAGCAGTAGACGACATGATGTTGGACGTCCACACGCTAAGGTCGACCCAAGAAGAAGGTCGTCGGAGACTGTCTCGCATGGTGAAGCAAAACCGGAGCAAGACAGCGGTTTCACCTGACGACCAGGAACATGATGCTGGATTCCAGTTAATGTCCTGGCAGCCTAACTCACCGGAACTGAATCCAATAGAACACATTTGGGATGTCATGGGACGGCAGCTCAGAGTTCAAAGACCATCAATTCGCAATATCTCGGATTTTCATAACCGTTGCTTAAACATCTGGTACAATCTGTTTCCGGCCATCTACAAAAGGACTTGTGGCATCCATGCCAAGGCGGGTTGAAACTGTGTTGCATTCCAAAGGTGGGACAACTCGTTATGGACAGGTGGTCATAATGTTTTAGTTCTTGACTATAATGTAGTAGAGCGCGAGCCAAAAAAGTTTGAGAAACCTTAAATTAGATGAAGACGGGATTGTGTGTTTCTTTTGATTAATCGTTTTGTCCCTTAGCAAGATAATGATGAAACAATGGCAGATTTTAGAGTGGAGTGAGGAATAATTATATCAAAACAGGAGTAATAATAAAAAGTGTTATTGTTATTATTGTATCTGATGCAACTTGATCAAACAAAGCATGATTGAGCCAAACGCTACTCGTATTAAGGCAAAAGGGTGAGCCTTTCGTTTCATCGAGAACCACAAGGGTGAAAGTATGACTTATGCTGAAGTGGATCCTCGTAATTTAGAAGCAGGACCAAGCAGAAGACCTATATGGCATACCACCTCCAGAGGTATTAATGGCCAAAGAGTGCTCCTTTCATTTTAATGAGCACCATTAAGGTGAAAGTCTGACTTTAGCTCATGTAGGTCCTCGTAATTTAGAAGCAGGGACCAAGCAGAAGATCTATAGACTTGGCATACCACCTCCAGAGGTATTAATGGCCAAGGAGTGCTCCTTTCATTTTAATGAGCACCATTAAGGTGGAAGTCTGACTTAGCTCATGTAGGTCCTCGTAATTTAGGAACAGGGACCAAGCAAAAGACTCATAGGCTTGGCCTGTCACCCCCCAGAGGTATTGATTGATAACTTAAAGAACATTGTGACCACGAACCTATTTTACTTTCCCCACTCACCTTTAAAGAACATGGTGGACCTTAGTCCCTCTCGGGATTCGAACCCGAAATACTCCAGGCACTAAACCGACCATCTGTTCTCAAAAGGTTATTAAAAATTCGGTAAATTTTTTTTCCAATTTGCACAAAATCTCTTTTATGACATTAAGATATTTGTATGGAAAGCTGTTGTGATGTCAGGTAAACTTTAGAAGTTTAATTAGAAAACAGCAAATCATGCATTTGTAACAGTTTTTTAAAGCATAAAGCTATTGTGTTATTACTAATTGAGATTCGAGTATGATGAAAGTACTTTAAGGTTAGTATTTGTCTATGTCATATAGAAAACGTTAAGCAAGCTTTCGCCAAACTAATATGACTTTGTGCATTGCGTAACTTGTTAAAAAGAAATAAACTGCATCTTCAATATATAATTGTCCCTTTTAGCAAAAAAGGTATAGCATAAAAGTATATTATATTGTGTATTTTAGCTCAATTTATATTGAAGGTACATTTTATTACTTTTTAACCAGTTCGGCTGCATTTATGCAATGATATAATTTAAACTCAAGAATAAAGTACTGCACACAGACTTGCATTATTTTGTAATAATTTAATTCGCTAAAATTCTCTAATTTAACACAAAATCTCTTTTATGACCATATAAGCTATCTGGATAGAAATACTGTTGTTCTATAATGTAAGATTTTTCTGAGTTCTTTAATATATGAAAGGCTTCTATTATAAGCTTAATTAGAAAACAGCGAATCATGCATTTTTAGCAGTTTTTAAGGCATAAATGTATTGTATTATTACTAATTGGGATTCGAGTAATAAGGAAAAACTTAAAACTCAGTATTTGTCTATGTCAAAGAGAAAACGTTAATCAAGCTTTCGCCAAACTGATAAGACTTTGTAAATAGAGCAACTTGTTAAAAAGAAATAAAATGCATCTTTAATATATAATTGTGACTTTTAGCAAAAAATTGTATTCTAGATACAATATATTAATTTTCAACAAGTTTCACCATGGTTATGTAATGATATACATTTAAAACCATACATAAAGTGTTATATACACAGTGTCACTATATTTTGTAGTCATTGGATTAAATTTTATAAAAAATTCCTAATTTGCTTCAACAACTCTTTTATGGAGCAGTAGGATATCTAAATGGGAGGACATTAGTGTTGGAATTTAAGTTTATTCTAGTATTTTGGGATAGAAAGACATCTGTTACCGGTTAGCTGATAGATTAGGCAGTCGTACATTTGTAACTGTCTTTTATAGTGAAACAGCTATTGTCTTTTAAGTGGAAGAAATTCGAGAATGATTAAAGTGCCTAAAGATTGTTCTCTGCCTTTGTTACATAGAAAACATTAAGGTAGCTTTGGGACAAACATTTGTTTTACATAAAAGACACAATATAAAAGGCACATATAATTATATAAATCATTATATAATCGGACCACAAAAGCACATGCAGTACGTTTATGGCACGGTCTAAAAATGTACGGTCCGCAAGATAGCAGATGGGAATTTTCTTTTTTTATCCTTTTACAATATGTTTTCTCTTTTCATGTTTATTACAAAATGTCTCTTTTGAACACCATGAGAATATATGAAGATTTGATAAGTTTTGGCTGCCCCGGAATAATCGCATGGGTAAGGTAATATGCTATAAAACATTGCATAAAGTTTACATACCGAATGTCAAATCATTTTTCAGTCATCTAATAAGAATTCAAAATATTACCTAATATTTTACAATTTTTTAAGCGAAATGCTAGCAAATAACATAAGGACATCTTTCCAGTTGATGAACGAGGTCTAAAATGTTATAAAACTCTTCAAATCTGGTGTAATATATGTAAATCAAATTATACTGATGTAGTCTTACATACACATACACACTTACAGAGGAGTAATCAAATATTATATGTATAATTCTCTTTAAGATGTCAGGGTACTGGCCATATTTATTTCTTTTAATACAATTTTAATTTTTAGAGAAATTTTGATTTAAAAAAATTATATTAAGAAGAGGGGACACAAAATGCATTACCAGACGTTTACGACGTTTATTGACTGAAATTTATGTAAGTTTTCATATATTTAATAACAGTAATTAAATAATTATAAATTAAACATTATAATTATGATGAAATAATTATAATTAAAACCAATAAAAACCCCACTTAAAATAAGTTAAATATCGAATAACTTAAAAAAAATAATTTATTGAAATACTTCAAATTTTAAAACGTCTCTAGCGAACTAATTTTTTGTTTTATTTCTTTATTATAATATAAAAGTATCTCTCGAACATATTTAAATGCTGTTTTTCGTATAAATTGAAAGTTTAATGTATAAAAAATTTTTTAAATCTGTATGTCGAATTTAATGAAAAATTTAGTTTTTAATAATTTAGATAAATTTAATATAATTTTAACAATTTGAAATTGAAAATGGATGCATACATTTATATTGATAAATATTATGAATGTTTTATAAGCATTTAATAATATCTATGTAAAAATATTTACATAGAAATTGATGAATATTTAATATTCATTAAGAATGAATATTTAATTTATAAAAATACTTTTAAGTCTGTATGTCAAATTTTCATTAAAAAAAATACTTAATTCTTCTTTCAAAACTTAAATTGATTTTTTAAAAAATTTAAATAAAGTTAATATAATTTTAACAATTTGAAATTGAAATTTGATACATAGATTTATATTGATAAATGTTATGAATGTTTGATAAGCATTTTATACTATCTATGTGTAAAAATATTTACATAAAAAATGATGAATATTTAATAATGATTAAAATTGAATATTTAATTTATAAAAATACTTTTAAGTCTGTATGTCGAATTTTCATGAAGAATTACGTATTTCGAAACTTAGATTGATTTTTTAATAATTTAAATAAAGTTAATATAATTTTAACAATTTGAAATTGAAATTTGATACATAGATTTATATTGATAAATGTTATGAATGTTTGATAAGCATTTTATTAGAAAATATGAAAAATGAATTTTCAAGAAGCATTTTAAATTTAAAGTAAATAATATAAACAAAATAGTTATACGAGTAAGTGAAATTTAATAAAAATAATTAATATGATTAATTACTTTCACTTTTTAACATGTGAAAAATTTTCGAAATTCGGAGATAAATAATTTTAAAAAATACTTTGCAAAGTCAACAAATTCCCTTAAATATAATTTTTTATGCCACCTAATCAATCAATCAATAAATAAATAAATAAATAAAATAACTGCCAATAAAATGTATTTTTTTAATTTTTTTAAATTAAAATATTATTATATATTATTATATATTAAATTAATTATTTTATTTTTTAAATTAAAATAATATTGATTTTGTTGCAATTAAATTCCTGAATCAAACGTAGTACACCACCTTTGCCTTATTACGAATGTTTAATAATTAACTGAGGTACTTAACGCTTCTATAAAACTTAAAATTCATTTTGTATAGAGTCTTATATTTACTTTATTCTCTATTCACCAATATAAAAGTTTAGATCACATTTTGGCAACAGTATTTACTTTCCTTTGGGCAGAACGCTTCCTATCTATACATCAGAAACACTGAATTAAAATTTAATTCTTTGAGCGATCAATAGCCATCTAGAAGTTTCCAGTCGGCTTAAGAACAATAAAAGGTGCACGCCGCTTCCTTAAATACAAACAGGCCCCAGATAACAAAAGAACTGTTCTCTTTTGTAAACCCGACCCGCTCCGCAAAGAATGAACAAATATAAAAAGAACAAACGAACGTAAAGAAAGGCAAAGAGTTTGTCGTGTGATGAAATAAGTGCTATTTTTATACCTGACTCTGTGCACTTGTTATACATTTCATTTGAATCGCAAATAAGAATTTCCATGCTGTTGAGAACTTCTTATAAATTATAATTATGACTTATAAAATTTCAAGAAGAATCTAAAGCAAAAAATTTTTTAGTAATTGTTCATCTACCTGCTATGAAGTCACATATTTTATTTAGGTTGCAGATAAGAATTCAAATGCTGTTGAGAACTACCCATTAATACATTGTTAAGGATATTTTGATTATTATTCATAACTATAAATCTAAAATAAATTACTGAGAACACATACATTAATCTGAACAAAACTTAGCCAAAAATTATATATTTGTAACTGAGGGACTTATAAAAGTTCAAAGAAAAGTTCAAAGAGACATGATCGATCATATTTCAGTTGCTGTTCATGAGTACAAATCTAAGATAAAGGACTGCGGACACAATAAACATTGAAACTTAGCTCAAAATTATATATTTGTAACTGATGGACTTATGGAATTTTCCTCAGAATCAAAGAGAGTTTTAATAATTGTTCATCTACCTGTTATGAAGTTAAATATTTTATTTGGGTCGCAGATAAGAATTTCCATGCTGTTGAGAAATTCCCATTAATAAATGATTGTCGATATTTTAGTTTCTGTTCATAACTATAAATTCTGAGATAAAGGATTGAGGACACAATAAACATTAAGTTGAACGAATCTTAGCTGAAAATTATATATTTGTAACTGATGGATCTATGAAAGTTCCTTTAGAATCTAAAGCAAAATGAGTTTCAATAATTGTTCATCTACATGGAATGAAGTTACATATTGTATTTGGGTTGCAGATAAGAATATCCATATTGTTGAAAATTTCCCATTAATACATGATTGGGGATATTTTAGTTGCTGTTCATAACTATAAATCTAAGATAAAAGACTGAGGACACAATAAACATTAAGTTGAACAAAACGTAGGTATAAATGATATATTCGTAAATGATGGACATACGAAATTTCCCACAAAATCTAAAGCAAAGAGATTTTTAGTAATTGTTCATCCACCTGTTATGAAGCTATATATTTTATTTGGATAGCAGATAAAATGCCCATGTTGGTGAGAAAGTTCCATCCACAGATGATTGAGGATATTTTAGTTGCTGTTCATAACTATAAATCTAAGATAAAGGACTGAGGACACAATAAACAGTAAATTGAACTTAGCGGAAATCATACATTTTTAACTAATGGACTTAATAAATTTGTCGGAGAATCTAAAGCAAAAATATTTTAATAACTGTTCATCTACCTCTTATGAAGTTACATATTTTATGGGGGTCACAATAAGAATGCCCATGTTGTTGAGAATTATTCATTAATATATGATTAGAGATATTTTAGCTGCTGTTCATAACTATAAATCTAAGATAAAGGACAGAAAACACAATAAATATTAATCTGAACCAAAATTAGCAGAAAATTATATATTTGTAACTGATGGACTTATAAAATTTGTTGGAGAATCTAAAGCAAAAAGATTTTTAATAATTGTCCATCTACTTCTTATGAAGTTACTTATTTTATTTGGGTAGCAGAGAAGAATGCCCATGTTCTTGAGAACTTCTTACTAATATATACCGGGTGATATTTTAGTTATCGTTCATAGCTATAAATCTAAGATAAAAGACTGAGGACACAATAAATATTAATCTGAACCAAACTTAGCCGAAATTTATATATTTTTAACTGATGGACTTATAAAATTTCAAGAATAATCTAAAGCAAAAAGAGTTTTAATAATTGTTCATCTACCTGTTATGAAGTTACATATTTTATTTAGGTAACAGATAAAATTGCCCATGTAATTGAGAACGTTCCATCAATAGAGGATTGAGGATATTTTAGCTGCTGTTCATAACTATAAATCTAAGATAAAGGACAGAGGACACAATAAACATTGAAACTTAGCTGAAAGTTATATATTTGTAACTGATGGACATGAAATTTCCCTCAGAATCTAGAGCAAAAATATTTTTAATAATTGTTCATCTACTGTTACGAAGTTACATATTTTATTTGGGTTGCAGATGCTCTAGCTGTTGAGAACTTCCCATTAACACATGATTTGGGATATTAGTTACTATTCATAACTAGACATTTTAGGTGCTGTTCATAACTATAAATCTAAGGTAAATGACTGAGGTCACAACAAATATTAAATTGAACGAAACTTGGTTGAAATTTATATATTTTTAACTAATGGACTTACGAAATTTCTCGTAGAAGATAAAGCACAAATTTTTTTAACAACTGTTCATCTACCTGTTATGAAGTTACAGATTTCATTAGGGTAAAAATAAGAATGTCCATGTTGTTGAAAACTTCTCATTAATACATGATTGAGGTTATTTTAGTTGTTGTGTATAACTATAAATCTAAGATAAAGGACTGTAGACACAATAAACATTAAGCTGAACAAAACTTAGTCAAAAATTAAATATTTGTAACTGATGGACTTATGAAATTTTACTCAGAATCTAAAGCAAAAAGAGTTTTAATAATTGTTCATTTACCTGTTATGAAATTACATATTTTATTTGAGTCGCTGATAACAATGTTCATGTTCTTGAGAACTTATCGTTAATACATGATTCGGGATGTTTTAGTTGCTGTTCATAACTGTAAATCTAAAGTAAAGATCTGAGGACATAATAAACGTTAATTTGAATGAAACTTGGCTGAAATTTATATATTTCTAACTAATGGACTTATGAAAATTTTCGGAGAATCTAAAGCAAAAATATTTTTAATAATTGTTCATCTACTTATCATGAAGTTACGCATTTTCTTTGGGTAGCAGATAAGAATTATCACTCCCTTTCAGTTCCCATTAATATATGATATGCGAAACTTTAGTTACTGTTCATAGATATTAATCTAAAGTAGAGGACTTTGGACACAAGAAATTTTAAAATTTTACAACTGATGGACTTATAAAATTTAACTAAGATTCTAAGTCAAAGATATTTTTATAATTATTTATTTACTCATCATGAGTATAATTATAATCGTAGCATTATTAAAAATAATTTTTAATTTTTATATATTTTTTATTTATTTATTTTTACTAAATAAAAATTAGCTGAAAATCTGGTATTTCAAGTTTATTGAATTATGAAATTTAACTACAAATCTAAACTTAAAAAAAATTTAATAATTATATCATCAACCTATCATAAATATAATTAAAATAACAGCACTATTAAAAACAAGGGTTTTTTGTTTTATATATATATTTATTTTTCCTGAAAAAATTAGGTTGAAATTTATATATGATCAACTAATGGATTTATAAAATTTCCTTCAGAATATAAAACAATAATTTTTAATTATTATTCATTATCTATTAGGAAATTGCATGTTTTATTTGGGTGAAGATAAGAATTCCTACGCTTTTAAAAACTTCATACTAATACATGATTAGAGATATTTTAGTTACTGTTTCATAACCAAAATTCTAAAATAAATGACTGAAGACAGAACAAACATTAAGCTGAACCAAAATTGGCTGAAATGTATATATTTCTAACTGAGGAATTTATGAAATTTCAGGGAGAATCTAAAGCAAAAAGAGTTTTAATAATTATTCATCTATCCAACTAGGAAGTTACACATTTTTTGAGGATAAGAGCTCCCATGATGTTGAGAACTCCCGGCTAATACATAATTTGTGATATTTTAGTTACTTTTTATAGCTATAAATTTAAGATAAAAAACTGAGGACACAATAAAAATTAAGCTGAGCGAAACTTCGTCAAATATTAAAAACATTTCTAACTCATGGACTTATGAAATTTCAAGGAGCATCTAAAGCAAAAATATTTTAATAGTTATTCATCTATCAAACTATGAAGTTACACATATTTTTGGGATAAAAATTCCCATGATGTTGAGAAATTCCCCATTTAATACATATTTGGTGATATTTTAGTTACTGTTTATAGCTATAAATTTAAGATAAAATAGAGGACACAATAAAAATTAATATGAACGAAACTTGGAAAAAAATTAAACGTTTCTTACTCATGGACTTATGAAATTTCAAGAATGATCTAAACCAAAAAGATTTTCAATAATTATTCCATATAACTGTCATAAATATAATTATTATAATAGCACTATTAAAAGGAAATTTTTAGATTTATTTAGTTATTTATTTTTACTGAACAAAACTAGGCTGAAAATTCGATATTTATGACTTATTGACTTATAAAATTTAACTAAGAATCAAGCCAAAATTATTTTTAATAATTATCTACCTAATATAAATATTTTTTCTGGGACTAATAAAAAATGATTGTTTTTTTTTAATCAAAACGTTTTATACTTAGTATAACACTCAGCTTTTTCCCATATTGATCTTCCAATTTATTTGATCCCGAATTTATCGCCATCTATTTAATGTTATTTTCACCCTATTCAGTGCTCCAAGATTCGTAATTTCCCGTATCAGTTGTCGAAAAATTTCTACCCCGTCCTTTTGTTTACCGGAAGTATCATTTCTGTTTTACCCCGCAAAGGCTTTATTAAATCTGTATGAAGGATTATTAAATCCTTATGAGGGATTAAAGAGGATTTTAAGGAAATTACAAGATTACAGAAATATTGATACATAAACGATAAAACGATTAAAATTTGATAGAAAGAAGGTCAAAAGTTCAAAAACTGAATTAATTTCGTTACATGTTACTCACAAAAGTAAAGAACTGGCAAAAAATTTTATATCACATTCTAAAATATAGTAATTGTATGGACTATAAACAATCCCTAGAAAGTACACATTATATGATTTCGTTAAAAAATCTCACTAGCAAATCGTATATTGAAAGTATTGGCGCAGTTTGAAATGTCTCGTCTTGGCGACTAAATAAGATGCTTTACTTTCATTGGTTGGCAGGACTCTCCACCGTTGCTTGTTTATCCAGAAGTTTTTAAACCTTGTGGAAGAAGACGATAGAGTAGCTTACAATAACTTTGGCAAAGTTCGAATAAGCATCACCTGGCACCATTTTTGTCTCGAAAAGGCTTTCAGTAATGTTTTTTTGTATTTATTTATATAGTTTAAGAGGGCATAGACAATTTTTGCTTCAACATTAAAAATCTTTTATTTAGAGTAAAATATATTATAGACTGCTAATAAAAGTTTAACTTTATAAAAAAAATATATTTTCTTATATCAAAAATTATATTTTATATTTTGTTAAAATCATCTGCATAAATGCTACTGATAGAATAGCTTACAATATCGTTGGCAAAATTTGAATAAGCATCAACTGGCATCATTTTTGACTCCAAAAGGCTTTTAGGGATTTTTTTTTAAATTTATATAATTTAAAATGATGTAGAAACTTTGTATTCATTATGACAGACAATTTTTGCTTCGTCATAACTGAAATATTATGTTTTCTTTAAAATGAAATAATTCTTAGACCGTTGATAAAATTCTAGCTTTATAAAAATATTTATTTCCTTTATAAAACAATCCATTGTTTATTTTGTCAACTTTATGTAGAACAAAATGAGGGTTATATTTTATACTATAATCATATAAAAGTTATATTTTAATGGTAATAATAATGTAAGATTATATATATATATATATATATATATATATATATATATATATATATATATATATATATATATTATATATATATGTATATATATATATATATTTATATATATATATATATATATATGTATATATATATATTTATATATATATATATATATATATATATATATATATATATTATATATATATATATATATATATATTATATATATATATATATTTATATATATATAGATATATATAGATATATATATATATATATACATATATATATATATTATATATATATATATATATATATATATATATATATATATATACATATATATATATATATATATATATATATATATATATACATATATATATATATATATATATATATATATATATTATATATATATATATATATATATATATATATATATATATATATATATATATATATATATATATATATATATATATATATATATATATATATATATATATATGTATGTGTGTGTGTCTGCGTGTGTATGTATGTATGTATATACATAAATATGTTCGATATGTTTCGATTAACTGACAATAAAAAGCAGGTTTTTGCTGGACCAAGGATTAAGTTTTTTCAATGCACTCTAGGTGTACGGCAGCAAGTGATTAATAAGTTAACTGTATGGTATAACACTGTATACACGATTAAGTCTGTTTTAGGTTATTAATATTTGGATTCGATTAAGTTTTCGATATGTTTCGATCAACTAACAATAAAAAGCAGATTTCTGCTAGACCAATCATGTAATTTTTTTCATCAATCTGGTTGTAATACAGCTAGTGATTAATAAGGTAATTGTATGGTATAACACTGTACATAAAATTAAGTCAATTTTATGCTATTAATTTTTGTATTCGATTATGTTTTCGGTATGTTTCGATTAACTGACGTGGAAAAGCAAGTTTTTACCAAAGCAAGGATATCATTGTTTCATCAATCTGAGTTTGTAAGGCTCGGTTATTAATTATTAATATGCTAGTTGTATAGTATAGCACTGTATATAATGTTAAGTCTGTTATGTTATTGACTTTTATATTCGATTATGTTTTCGATATGCATATTTTTGCCAGACCAAGAATGCAATTTTTTCCAGTCAGTCTTGGTGCAAGACATCTAGTGATTAATATGGTGATTGTATGGTATAATACAGTATATAAAATCAAGTCAGTTTTATGTTAATGAACTTTGTATTCCATTAATTTTATGAAAGGGAGCCCTTCCCCCCCTCATCAGATTTGCGCCTATAGTTCATAATTGTCTAAATCGGTCTAATATAAAGCAGACTGATATGTCTACATCAAACCTAATTCACCGACATATTACGACATTTGGAATACAACAGACACCGTGTTCGGATAGCACCTAAGGCATTCCTAAACAATGAAACCCTTCAAATGTGTGAGCAACAGAAATCAAAACATCGCATAAACAAAACCAAAAAAACCACAGGCATAAAACGTTAGTGTGAGCCAGCTATTTTTTAACATCCCGCTCTGGCGTTCTAAATTCGGCACTATCCGTAGTGAGAG
The DNA here is from genome assembly GCA_032207245.1 of Pardosa pseudoannulata. Lineage (NCBI taxonomy): Eukaryota > Metazoa > Arthropoda > Arachnida > Araneae > Lycosidae > Pardosa > Pardosa pseudoannulata. The sequence goes on from CM063507.1 coordinate 18,250,427, forward strand.
GGGAGGGAAGTATATCACCAGTCTTGTCACTTCTGAAGATGGCGCTCTTTAGCCACGTGCTTCAATCACAAGAGGGTTGACTAAAAGGACGCAGATAATAATGGAAAGGAGTTGTTTATTTTATGCGCGGTCTTTGCAGGGGTAGACCGTCACAGTGGTGGAATGGGAACGGGTTTTGAAGCTCTTGGAAGTGTGAGAAGGTAAAAAAAAATATATTCTGTTTGGCAGAGAAATCTTTATTTCTTTACGAAAATCGTTTTAGTTGAAATTATTTTTTTAATTGCGGGAAAAATTACGTGAAAAAGGAATATAAAAAACACAGCATTTTTAGTGCGGTTGAAAAGAACAAGCATAGGATAAAAAAAAACCAATTTTTATTTATTATCTGCTGGATTTGATATTTTAGACAGACAATATTTTGGAAATGCAGTATTTTTAATACGAGGGAAAAGAACAAGCATAGGTTAAAAAAAACCCAATGTTTATTTAGTATCTGCTGGATTCCATATTTTAGACAGATAATATTTTTGACAGGCAGTATTTTTAATGCGGTTGAAAAGAACAAGCATAGGATAAAAAAAAACCAATTTTTATTTATTATCTGCTAGATACCATATTTTAGACAGACAATATTTTGGACAAGCAGTATTTTTAATGCGGTTGAAAAGAACAAGCATTGGATAAAAAAACCAATTTTTATTTATTATCTTCTGGATTTGATATTTTAGACAGACAATATTTTGGCCAGGCAGTATTTTTAATGCGGTTGAAAAGAACAAGCATAGGAAAAAAAACAAATTTTTATTTATTATCTGCTGGATTCCATATTCTAGGTAGACAATATTTTCGACAAGCAGTATTTTTAATGCGGTTGAAAAGAACAAGCATAGGATAAAAAAAAACAATTTTTATTTATTATCTGCTGGATACCATATTTTAGACAGACAATATTTTGGACAAGCAGTATTTTTAATGCTGTTGAAAAGAACAAGCATAGGATAAAAAAAAACAATTTTTATTTATTATCTGCTGGATTTGATATTTTAGACAGACAATATTTTGGACAAGCAGTATTTTTAATGAGGTTGAGAACAACAAGCATAGGATAAAAAAATATTATTTATTATCTGCTGGATTTGATATTTTAGACAGACAATATTTTTTACAGGCAGTATTTTTAATGCGGTTGAAAAGAACAAGCATAGGAAAAAAAACAATTTTTATTTATTATCTGTTGGATTCCATATTGTAGGTGGACAATATTTTGGAAAGGCAGTATTTTTAATGCGGTTGAAAAGAACAAGCATAGGATAAAAAAAAACCAATTTTTATTTATTATCTGCTAGATACCATATTTTAGACAGACAATATTTTGGACAAGCAGTATTTTTAATGCGGTTGAAAAGAACAAGCATAGGAAAAAAAACAATTTTTTATTTATTATCTGCTGGATTCGTTATTTTAGACAGACAATATTTTGGACAAGCAGTATTTTTAATGCGGTTGAAAAGAACAAGCATAGGATAAAACAAACCAACTATTGTTTATTATCTGCTCCATTCGATATTTTAGACAGACAATATTTTTGACAGGCAGTATTTTTAATGCGGTTGAAAAGAACAAGCATAGGAAAAAAAACAATTTTTTATTTATTATCTGCTGGATTCGTTATTTTAGACAGACAATGTTTTAGACAGGTAGTATTTTTAATGCTGTTGAAAAGAACAAGCATTGGATAAAAAAACCAATTTTTATTTATTATCTGCTAGATACCATATTTTAGACAGACAATATTTTGGACAAGCAGTATTTTTAATGCGGTTGAAAAGAACAAGCATAGGATAAAAAAAATTTATTTATTATCTGCTGGATTCGATATTTTAAACAGACAATATTTTAGACAGGTAGTACTTTTAATGCGGATGAAAAGAACAAGCATAGGATAAAAAAAAATTTTTATTTATTATCTACTGGATTTGTTATTTTAGACAGACAATATTTTGGACAAGCAGTATGTTTAATGCTGTTGAAAACAACAAGCATAGGATAAAGAAAATTATGTATTATCTGCTGGATTTGATATTTTAGACAGACAATATTTTTTACAGGCAGTATTTTTAATGCGGTTGAAAAGAACAAGCATTGGATAAAAAAACATAATTTTTATTATCTGCTCTATTCCATATTTTAGACAAACGATATTTTGGACATGCAGTAATTTTAATGCCATTATTTAGCATTCTAAACTTGCTTTGATGTAAATTACTTAAACCTCTACATAGATTTGAAATACATTTTTATAGTACACAGGAGTAAATGGAGATGCGAAATGTGCATATTTTTGAGAGGAGATAATTTAGACAGATAATACTTTGGAAGGCAATCATTTTTATGCATTTTTGTACCTTGATGTAACTTTGAAATACGATTCCAGTATATACAAGAATATGGTGGGTTTGAGAACAGCCGACTGGTTTTTAGGTTCAGAAGTCACCTGTTATCTTGCTTCTATTATCGATTGAATCTCTGCAAACCAATAGTTTTCAATTTAAGTAACCTTCTTATTTCAAAAAACATTGACAACAATCCCTCAAACTGAGTCATTTTTTTATCCTTTTAGTCAATCCTTTTGTGATTGAAACACGTTGCACAAAAATAAATAAATAGATAAAAAATCAGATGTGACAAAGACAGTGTTATACCTCCCCTTCTCTTCCATTACCTCAAACAAAGAACAAATATAGAACACGCAGCAAAAAATAGCTGGCTCCCACTAGCGATTTATGCTTTCATTTACTTTCTTTTGTTTTGGTGATGCTTTGATTTCACTTATTCTACTGTGAAGAGTTTTGTTGTTCAGGAATAACTTCTGTGCATCAGAATGCAGAGGTATGAATTTCTGATATTTTAGGAATTTTGCTCAGCCTGTAGATCTGAGACAAAAATGCCGAATTTAAATGCCGAATGATACCTCAATTTTTGCCTTCATGAAGTTACACATTTGTATTCTTTATTATTATTCTTTCAATTGGTCTTGGAAAAGTTCGCTTTTCACATTTTACATCAAAGAGCCCGTAACTTTAAATTCCTCAATCATTTTACTCAATGCAAATCTTTTTAATGGTTCTTTAGCATATCGCACATGTTGTGGTATGTCTACAAGAAAACACTTTGATTATCCTTATTTTTATCATAACTTAGTGGGTCTTTAATACAACATTTGTAAACATTTAGCTTCCATTATCTCAAGCAGATACATTTCTCTCTCTCTACTTATTTGCATAATTAGATAAAAGAAAAATTTTTCTTAAGCGATATCCTTCACTTTAGAGATTTTCAAAATGAGTTATTTTTTCTTCACTGGGTCTTTTACCATTACAAAAAAGAACAAGTATAGGATAAAAAACAATTTTTATTTATTGTCTACTGGATGCCATATATTAACTAGACAATACTTTTTACACGCAGTTTTTTTAATGCTGCTGAAAAGGACAAGCATAGGATAAAACAAACGAACTTTTATTTATTATCTGATGGATTCGATATTTTAGACAGACAATATTTTGGACAGTCAGTAGTTTTAATGTAGTTTTGTATCATTCTAAACTTGTTTTAATGAAAATTACTTAAACCTCTACATAGATTTGGAATACATTTTTATTGTGTACAATAGTAATATGGAGTTGAGAAATGTGCATCTCTTTGAGAGACAATAATTTAGATAGACAATACTTTTTAAGTAAATCACTTTAATGCATTTTTGTGATAGCGTACACTAGTTTCGATGAATATTATTTAAACCTTGATATAGCTTTGAAATACGATTGAAGTATATACAAGAATATGAGTTTGAGAACAGCCCGGTGTTCTTTAGGCACTATTATCTTGCTTCTATTATAGATGGAATCACTGCAAAGCTATAGTTTTCAATTTAATTAACCTTCTTATTTCAAAAAGGTTTGACAACAATCTCTCAAACCGAACCATTCTTTTTTATATCCATTTCGTCAATCCTTTTGTGATTGAAACACGTGGTAAAAAATAAATAAATAAATAAATAATCAGGTGTGACAAAGACAGTGTTATACCTCCCCTTCTCTTACATTACCTCAAACAAAGAGCAAATATAGAACACGCAGCAAAACATAGCTGGCTCCCACTAACGATTTATGCCTTCATTTAATTTCTTTTGTTTTGGTGGTGCTTTGATTTTACTTAATCCACTGTGAAGAGTTTTGTTGTTCAGGAATAGCTTATGTACATCAAAATACCGTGGCATGCCATTTTGATAACGATGCATGGTTTAGACCACTTCTGTCAGCATTTTACGTGATATTTTATTAATTTTGCTCAGTGAGTAGATCTGAGACAAAAATGCCGCTTTCAATGTTAAAAGCCCCTTATAAGTTCCTATGTTTTGCTGCATTCTATTTACACTCTATAAATTTCAACTAAACAATATATATGTAATTAGGATTTCAAACATCTAGTTCTAAATGCTAAGCATGATGTGGAAATTGCGGAAAAATGGAAACGTACTATGTTAATAAACACGCAATACGGTTTATGCATAAAATAGAGAAATGCATACAAATGTGAAAAGAAATTAAATTTTCATAAGTTATATGATTAAATTAATTTAAAATACACATTAGAAATTTTAACTAATGCTATTTATAGATAAATAAACAAAATACGCATTAATAGAATATTTATTAATGGATTCCTCTTTAAAGTAATTCTAGGAGGTTCCCAAAGAGAAGTGCCGAACGATGGCTGAATGGTAGAGTGCTGTTCCTAGGTATCCGAGTTTGTAAGTTCAAATCCCACTCCAGGCATGGTTGTTCGTAGACATTCGAAATCGAGTTTAATTAGTAGGTCCCGGTCTCAACCCTAGTGAGCAAAAGAGTAGACTATAGCATTCTAAACCTAAAAACAAAAAGTTGATGTTCACTCTGTTTCATGATTAGTAAGATCCATTGTTTTTTCAGGGGTGGTAGGAAATTAAAAGGATACTGATGTGTCTATCATAATGGAATGGTACTGTGAAAGGCTGGAGAAAAGAAGATACGAAATTATGGTGAACTGTTAAGGCAGAAAATTGGAAATGAGGCGATATTACTTAAAGGATAACGCAAATTCCAAAGAATCTCTCCAAAACCAAAACCAAACCCAAATAGTAGGGCACTACCACCAGAGGTCTATTGTATCCAAACCCAAAAAATCAGGATTGTAAATTGACTTACTGAAAGAGTCCAGTGGATGAAGCAAACCCAGGAGGCAACTAATAAGGTATTCTTTACATGCATACAACAATTATAACGTGTAACTATTCTTTTCATGGGGTAATATACCACCGCAGAGTCAAGTGATTACCATTCCTACTGTAGAGCAATTACATTTTTGGGAGAATGGGTTTACAGGTAGGAAACGTGTACACACAGAGGTTTACGGTGTGCCAAAGATTTTCAATGGGATTTAGATCGAGTGAATTCTTTGGCTATGCCATGTGTGTAGATTTCACACCAGCTGTACTTTGGGACAACACAGCAGAGTCAAGTAATTATCATTGCTACTGTAGAGCAGTTTTCATTTTTGGGGGATTGTGTTGTGAGGTAGAAAAAGTGTACAAAGTTTAGGTATGCCAAGGATTTTCAATGGGATTCAGATCGGATTAAATCTTTCGCCACTCCATGTGTGCAGATTCCACATTAGTTGTACTTTGGGGTAATAAACTACGGCAGAGTCAAGTAATTATCATTTCTATTGTAGAGCAAATACATGTTTGAAAGAGTGGGTTTACTAGGAAACATGTACACACAGAGACGTTTCGGGTGTGCCAAAGATTTTCAATTGGATTTAGATCGAGTAAGTTCTCCAGCCACACCATATGTGCAAATTCCACACTAGCTGTACTTTAGACAATCAACCACCGCTGTCAAGTCATTACCATTTCTACTGTAGAGAAGTTACATTTTTAGGAGAGTGGGTTTTCAGGTAGGAAACGTGTACACACAGAGATGTTTCGGTTGTGCCAAAGATTTTTAATAGGATTTAGATCGAGTGAATTCTCCTATCACTCCATATGTGCAGATTCCACACCAGCTGTACTTTCTGACAATCAACCACAGCAGAGTCAAGTCAGTACCATTGCTACTACTGTAGAGCAGTTTTCATTTTTGGGATATTGAGTTGTGAGGTAGAAAAAGTGTATAGATAGAACATTTTAGGGTATGCAAAGGGTTTTCAATGGGATTCAGATCGGGTGAGAATTTGAAGACTATAATGCATCTCGAACATTTGAAATGTACTTACAAAATATCAAAATAAAATATCAAAATGTAGATAAATAATAAAATATCAAAATGTAGAATAAAAATGGTTTAAGTTTTAAAAGGAGAATAAACGAGAAAATCAAATTTACATGAAGTAAATAATAACCGAAATGCAAAAATTTAAATATGTTATGAATTAAAAGCACAGTGCAACATTTAATAAAAGTGAAAACCATTTTGTATTTTGGATCGAATTCTGTTTTGTTATTTTGAAAGTACCTTGACCCCTGAAAAAAGTAATTTTAATTCATTTTGCATCTTGAAATAACTCGATAAAAAGATAGCCTCCAAATACTCTTTTAGACAGTTCCTAAATTCCAAAGTTTGTATGTTAAGAAATGTCTGAAAGAATATCCAGGGTACGACGGAATATTCTGCGATAAAATCGCGTCAATGAATCAATGAAAAAAATAAGTGATACCGTAAAACAAAGAAAAAGTATTGGAAAAGTAACAAAAGATATCGAAATCAATAGCAGTTTTAAGCTAAATTGAAGTTGAATATTAATACCTTAGAAAGAATATTTGATAAAAAATTGATTTCCAATCCGTTAAAGAAATTATTAAATATGCAAACATTCTAAATTCTTCAATACAAAATTTCTGATTTTTAATCTCTTTTTATTGCTTGCTAAAATGTAAATAAATACTATATTTAGTTTTAAATTATACGGTGGGGAAAAAGAAATTTGATAAAATAAAAAGACTATTTTTAATTACAACTCTTCATAAGCTATAAACAAAATTTGTTTTTTTTTATAATTACTATTTTGTTGTTATATTTTATTCACAGTAAATAACTCTAACAGGGAAAACAATAAATTAAATAGCTATGTAAATTGATAGCTCTTATTTTATTTAATTTCAAATGTAAGCCAAACATTAATTGTTAAGATTTCAATAATGGTGTAGACCTCTATTCCTGAGAGTTCTATCCTTAATAAATTTAACTATAAGTAGAATAGTGTAGAAAATTGTAAATCTGGGAGTTCATAATACAACAAATCAACTAGTGACTAGGAAGTATATGTATGTAGATACAAAATTTTTATGCAGAATATTTATGCAATAGAAGTCTACCAGAATTCAGTATGAAATGGCGCCTAATATTGTAAAAAGCGTTAGCTGTTAGGCGTATTAATCATAACAGAAAAAGTAAATAAATGCAATAGCTATGGAATTTAATTTTTTTCCTTTATTTTAGGTATAAAATCAAAGATAAATTGTTAAGAGTGCAATAATGATGTAGCCCTCCAATCCTGAGATTTCTATTAGTGAGAACAATTATACGTAGCGAGTGAGGAAAAGAACAAATATGAGTGGGAAAGTATAGAAGAACGTGAATCCGGGAGTTCATAATACACTGTCTACCAATAAGTATTTGGACAACAAATAATATTAATTCCAACGTATTATATACATCGTTAAGAAACAGTAAATTCGCATGCAAATGCCGAAAATACCTCTCTGATAAAATAAATTATCGGATATAAAATGTAATTAAACATATCTTTTATTTGTTAAAAGTCCATGTTTAATGTGAAACATCGAAATTGACAGTAATCATACTTTTTTAGTGACGAATTAAGGATACCGTTTACCGTTCCGTATATTTATATATATATATAAAATATATATTTTATAATATATATATTATATAATAAAAATATAAATATAAAACTATTTATATATATAATATATTATTTATATATAATATATTATATATCTATATATAAATATTTATAAGTATATATATTATATATATATATATATATAATATAAATAAATAATATTATATATATATATATATAAATATTTTATATATATATATATAATAAATATATAAATATTAATATTTTTATTTATATATATATATAAATTTATATATACATATATATTTATGCATATAATACATATATATATAATATATATATATAAAACATATATACTATACAAATATATATAAAATATATATATATATTATATATATAAATATTTTATATTTTATATATTATATAAATAATATAAATATGATAATATTGTATAAATGTATGTATATATATATATAATAAATATAAATAAATATATATATATATATAGGAATTTACTAATAAGAATTTCAAAGAAAAAGCAGAAAATATTAAATTAATTAGCCATTTAGAAAAATTTGGCAGTGTCGGGGACAGAAACGTTAACGCGAGAAGTACGACAATCAAACGGGCTCTACTGAGCATGCCATGCCTCCAAGTGGTGAAGAAAATAGAGTATATGAGGGTAGCGTACGTGATAGAATGGAAACAGCAGAGGCTTTAATATTGACAGTGATTATTTGGTGGTATATATGAATGATATTCAAAATGATAGAATGGGAGAAATAACTTAAATATATGCCATAACTTTCAAAAAGTGTTATATGGATTTCCTATTGCAGTGCTATTGACAGTTTAATATTGACAGTATTATTTGGTGTTGTATTGAATGATATAAAAGGATAAATGTACTCTTGCTCTTAACATAAATATTAAATAATACCAATAAATTATAAAAATATATATATTATAATATTATATTATATCTATTGACATTATATATTATACATTATATATATTATGTCTATATATATAATATATATATATAATATATATAATATATATATATATATATATACAGAGAATAATAAAAATAATAATAAACATTCAAATATATATATATTTCCTATATATATAATAATATATACATATTACTTATATATATATGAATATTATACAAAAATAATAAATAAATCTCTTGCTCTTAACAGAGAATAATATAAATAATAAATAAATAATTTTTTATGATATATATATACATGCTATTGACAGGCTTTAATATTGACATATTATTGGTGTTATATGTATATATAAAAATGTTAAATATATTTATTATTTAACAGAGAATAATAACTTGAAATAATACCAATAACATTTCAAAAAATGAATAATTTCCTATTGACAGTGCTATTGACAGTAATATTGACAGTGATTATTGGTGTGTCTATGAATGATATCAAAAAAGATATACAATCTCTTGCTCTTAACAGAGAATAATAAGGCTTGAAAACCAATAAACATTCAAAATTTTATGATGGAGTGGATTTCCTATTGACAGTGCTATTGACAGAGGCTTTAATATTGACAGTGATTATTTGGTGGTATATATGAATGATATTCAAAATGATAGAATGGGAGAATAAGACTTGAAATAATACCAATAAACTTTCAAAAAGTGTTGATGGGGTGGATTTCCTATTGACAGTGCTATTGACAGGCTTTAATATTGACAGTGATTATTTGGTGTTGTATATGAATGATATCCAAAAGGATAAATGTAATCTCTTGCTCTTAACAGAGGAGAATAAGGCTTGAAATAATACCAATAAACTTTCAAAACGTTGTGATGGGGTGGATTTCCTATTGACAGTGCTATTGACAGGCTTTAATATTGACAGTGATTACTTGGTGGTGTCTATGAATGATATCAAAAAGGATAAATTTAATCTCCTGCTCTTAACAGGGGTAAATAAGGCTTGAAATAATACCAATAAACTTTCAAAACGTTGTGATGGGGTGGATTTCCTATTGACAGTGCTATTGACAGGCTTTAATATTGACAGTGATTACTTGGTGGTGTCTATGAATGATATCAAAAAGGATAAATTTAATCTCCTGCTCTTAACAGGGGTAAATAAGGCTTGAAATAATACAAATAAATGCTCAAAAAGTGGTGATGGGGTGGATTTCGAACTCGCTGTTAATTTTGCTAACCCTAAGTCATAAAAATCCAATATGGATTCCTGTATTCATTCCAGGTACAACCGCTTCATAAATTTACTGAACGACAACTTAGGCTATTATTATATAGGGGATATGCAACTAAATCTAGAATAATTTAGTGGCAACTGGCGAGTTTTGTCAAAACGAAATTTTCATATATTTTTTACTTTGCAAAATCGCAGAACTACACTAATTCTGATTAGATGATACATATCTACCAAAATATTATGGAGCAGATTGATAGAAATTAAATTATATAAAATATCTCTGGTAATTACAAAAAGAATGGTGCCAGTTTTGGAATGAGCGGTAAGTGAAAATCACATAGCACAGACGCTCACAGAAAGTAAAAGTAAAAATTCGTCACAATTGACATAGAAACAATCGGACTATTACATATGAGTAAGTACATGGTAAAACTTTTTTCTACTTTCTGTATAACAAACATCATTTCTAGCTATCAAACGATAAACCAGACAAGGCTAAACATTTAATAAACTAGGACTAATTTATTTAGGTCTCAATCAATTCAGTAAATATCACTTAAATGAAACAGATTGCTTGGGTCTTTGTAATTAAATAACCTATAAATTAACCTACGTTATTTCCAAAAGACTAGTTCAAACCAGTAGCATAATAAATACGACAAAGTAGCAAAAAAACATCCAGAAACTGGATTTATTTTTATAGCAGAAACACAGTCCGTAAAGTACAAAAATATGTGGACTGCACAAGAGCTGTACGTGACCCTTCGCATTCTGTGAAAGATTAATGTCCATGTAGGAAGCTTCTTATTATATAGAAAAGCCACTACTAAGTAGAATATCTTTATATTATTTTAATTCAGAGCATTAAATAAGTTCCAGATGCCTTAATGAAAATGGATGATGGTTATTATGCTGGTATGTTTAAAGAATATTTTAATTTATATTATAGTTTTAAATGTATGAGAAATTTATTTACGACGGTGAAAATTTTCTCTTCACCACTGTTTGATGATACAGGCATTTAGTGAATATAAAATAATTTTTTAAGCAAAAAATACAATCAGCTTTTATTTTCGTGAGAATATGTTTTGAGAAGTTTTTTTCAAATGTACTATAGTACATGGATAGGAAATTTTATTATTCATAATGAGAAAAATATTTTATTATTTTATGTTTTGAAGTAGGCATATGAAATCAGTATAACACTTAAGGGTATTCGGTCAAATATTACCTTTCTACAATATTACCAAGGAAATATACTGCATTGCCGAAATAAGGTTTGTCTAAAATCTAATATCGTCTCTAAACTAAAATGCATAGTTAGTTCTCAAACCCATGATAATTTTGTATATACTGCAATCGTATTTCAAAGCTATATCGAGGTTTAAATAATATTCTTCCTAGCTGGTTTGCACTCTTAAAAAGGAAATCCAGTCATTTATGTGCATTTATCAGCACACTGCATTCTTTTACATACTGCATCCTTTTGTACTTTTTACATTTCCTGTTTTTAATCTAATTATCTACAAAATTTCATTCAGCATTCAAAATGTAATAAACATTTTAAAAATCAGCAAAGGATCTTAAGACGTCAGAAAGTAAATCATAATTAATTTAGGGACAAACAATATACATTTATCTGCATTTATCAGCGCACTGTATTATTTTACATACTGCATCCTTGTTTCAAGTATATTTAACTTTAAAAATTGTATAATGGAAAACGTAGCTACGTGAAAAAGGTCGACCATAGAAAAGTCTTTAAAAATCAACAAACAATTGGAGGAAAACATCTGAAAGCAAAAAAAAAAATAATTTATAAATACATTGCTAGTAAACAATACATATTTATCTGTATATCACAATGAATGAATTGAGAATTGAATTTTTGACATACTGCATCCATGTTTTAAATCTATCTACAAAATTCATATAATATGCGAATGGTAGCACAATAAAAATATTTCACCATATAACTATTTTAAAAAACTATCCCACAGTACTTTACGCCTAAACAACAATATTTCAAACCCAAAAAGCAAAGAATTTGGACTCATTAGCGAAAGTGGAAACTTTATGACATGAGGACATTTCAGTGACAATTTTTAAAGATAATAAATATATTTTTGTACTCTAATTTTTAAAGAAATTAAAAGAAAGAATTATTTTGCTTATTTATTTTCTAAAGATCATTAATTTTTATTAACAAAATTATTTTACCTTTTTTTGTTGAAATTTTATTAGTCCTTTGATACACCTGATTTATTCTAGTTATGGTTTCAATCTTACTTTGATAAATAATAAAATCATTGGCTTTGTAGATAACTTTTACATCTGTTTTGCATAAAATAATTTTCACCTCATGTATAATAGAACGATTTTAAATTATTTCATCCTTATTTGATAATTATGTCTAATCCAAATAAATGCGTCAAAAAGTGGTTGATTTGAACTAAATCTTCCTCTTTTGTGAAATTTATAATCAATTTAGTAAAATTATGTTTTAT
>CM063507.1:18268066-18275566 GCA_032207245.1 Pardosa pseudoannulata
TTCTACCATTTTTTCCTTCACCCTTTGTCTACTAGAATGGAATACGGGAAACCCACCCTCGTTATTGTCCCTTTACTTCCGGTTATAAATAGATATATAAATTGATATTATAGATTGTTAATTTTCAAAAAACATAAAGCTCGTCAAGTCTCGAAGATCATCCCATAAGATATAATTGATTCTAAAAGTACAAATAAAAATATTCTTTGAAAGACTTATTTATATATTTTTTTTTACGAAAAACATCCATGATATTTAAATTTTGCAGTTAGAAATACATCTGTTACCGCAAATAAAATACTTCGAATTAGAGATTTATAAAGCAATTAGTGTGTTTGTGCCTCAAGTGGTAGGGGTGCATCCCTCAATAAATGTCAGTCAAAGAGGGCTGCAGTTCCTAAACAATAGACCTGACCCTCCTACCGTAAAAGCACTGGCAGAATATACATTACATTTATTTTCAGACCGTTTTTAGAGGTCGAAAACTGTATGTGACATCCGCTTTGAAGACATCATCGGTTTGACGGAATTGTACGTGCAAACCTCTAAGAGGATTATAAGTAACTGTTTTTTTTTTTTTGTAAATTAACCATATTCTTTACATTGACAAAACAACAGTGAAGGGAGATGAAAGAATGGGTTCCTTCTGAATACATTGTTATTATTCCCTTGATAGATAGTTCGGAAACTTATAACATTAACCGATGTAACTATTACATAAAGCGATAACTTTAACATACAAATGAATAGAGACAATTGAGATGAAGTGATTTAGATACCAATAAGCGATAGATAGCATTAACCGTGATCACATTATGTGAAATCCACTGTGTTTGGTACGAATCTTTACTCATAAGATCGACAGATAGAGAACTACAGACTGTAGAATGTTATTTACTCTCGTGTTATCAACAGAATGTCTTTCACATTCAAAATTATGCAACAATTTCCAAAAGAATATTTAGAGATGCCTAGCATTAGCCAGAAACCCATAGCATTTACAATTCTTTATTTCTTTTCAACTTCATGTTAAAGATGTAAAAAAAAAAACTTATTCCTTCATAAAATGGAACGTATTTGTGTCATCAACAAACAGACACTTCTAAAATTAGTTCAACACATAAGTAGATGATTTAAATAACTACTTACAGACACAAAATGAGAGTTAATTAACAGCCATGACATTCAGAAGGACGACAAAAGTTCGGAAGGTCGAAAGTTTAATGGAACAGAAAACGTGAGAGATTTGAGCAAAACGGACGTGAGAGAAATAAGAGCCTTAAAAATGGTTACACTGTAAAAGTTTTTAAAGAAAATCTGTGTTCCTTGAATTCTCCTCTTTTGTATTTTTATATGTGATTAAGCTGATATCGTGAGAGTAAATGACCGTTTACAGTCTGTAATTCCCTATCTGGTGATCACAGTTTCAAAGAATATATTTGGATCTATTTTTAATAAGATTGGCAATAGTGAATTACAGACTGTAAAAGGTAATTTACTCTCGTGTTACCAACATAATGTTCTCACACACAACATTTATCAAATGCAGAGTTAGAGATGCCTTGTATTAGACAGAAATCCATAGCATTTACAATTCTTTAATTCTTTTCAGCATTGCATGTTAAAGATGTAAAAAAACTATTCCTTCGAACCATGGAACCTTTTTGTGTCACCGACAAACAGACACTTCTAAAATTAGTTCAACAATTAAGTAGAGGATTTACATAACTACTTACAGATACAAAAGGAGAGTTAATTAACAGCCATGACATTCAGAAGGACGACAAAAGTTCGGGAGTTCCAAACTTTAATGGAACAGAAAACGTGAGAGATTTGAGCAAAACGGACGTGAGAGAAATAAGAGCCTTAAAAATGGTTACACTGTACCGGATTTTAAAGAAAATCTGTGTTCCTTGAATTCTCCTATTTTGTATTTTTATATGTGATTATGCTGATATCGTGAGAGTAAATTACAGTTTTCAGTCTCTAATTCCCTATCTAGTGATCACAACTGCAAAGAATATATTTGGATCTATTTTTAATAAGATTATCAATAGTGAATTACAGACTGTAAAAGGTCATTTTTTATCGTGTTAGAAACATAATATTTTAACACACAACATTACACAGCAATTACCCAAAGCAGAGTTAGACACGCCTAGAATTACCAGAAATCCATAGCATTTACAATTATTTATTTCTTTTCAGCACTGCATGTCAAAGATGTAAAATAAACCTATTCCTTCGAACCATGGAACGTTTTTGTGTCACCGACAAACAGACACTTCTAAAATTAGTTCAACATATAAATAGGGGATTTACATAACTACTTACAGACACAAAATGAGAGTTAATTAACAGCCATGACATTCAGAAGGACGACAAAAGTTCGGGAGTTCCAAATTTTAATGGAACAGAAAACGTGAGAGATTTAAGCAAAACGGACGTGAGAGAAATAAGTGCTTTAAAAATGGTTACACTGTACCGGATTTTAGAGAAAATCTGTGTTCCTTGAATTCTCCCATTTTGTATTTTTATATGTGATTATGCTGATATCGTGAGAGTAAATGACCGGTTACAGTCTGTAGTTCCCTATCTGGTGATCACGCCTGCAAAGAATATATTTGGATCTATTTTTTAATAATAAGATCTGCAACAGTAAATTACAGACTGTAAAAGGTCATTTACTCTAGTGTTACCAACATAAGGTTTAACACACAACATTATACAGCAATTACCCAAAGCAGAGTTAGACAAGCCTAGAATTACCAGAAATACATAGCATTTACAATTATTTATTTCTTTTCAGCATTGCATGTTAAAGATGTAAAAAAAAACTATTCCTTCGAACATGGAACGTACTTGTGTCACCGACAAACAGACACTTCTAAAATTAGTTCAACATATAAGTAGGGGATTTACGTAACTACTTACTGACACAAATGGAGAGTTAATTAACAGCCATGACATTCAGAAGGACGATAAAAGTTCGGGAGGTCCAAACTGTAATGGAACAGAAAACGTGAGAGATTTGAGCAAAACGGATGTGAGAGAAATAAGTGCCTTAGAAATGATTACACTTCACCGGTTTTTATAGAAAATCTGTGTTCCTTGAATTCTAATATTTTGTATTTTCATATGTGATTATGCTGATATCATGAGAGTAATTGACCGTTTACAGTCTGTAGTTCCCTATCTGGTGATCACGCCAGCAAAGAATATATTTGGATCTATTTTTTAATAATAAGATCGGCAATAATGAATTACAGACTGTAAAAGGACATTTACTCTCGTGTTACCAACATAATGTTTTCACACACAACATTTATCAAATGCAGAGTTAGAGATGCCTAGCATTAGCCAGAAATCCATAGCATTTACAATTCTTTATTTCTTTTCAACTTCATGTTAAAGATGTAAAAAAACACTTATTCCTTCAAAAAATGGGACGTATTTGTGTGACCGACCAACAGACACTTCTAAAATTAGTCCAACATATAAGTAGGGGATTTACATAACTACTTACAGACACAAAAAGGCAGTTAATTAACAGCCATGACATTCAGAAGGACGACAAAAGTTTGGGAGGTCCAAACTTTAATGGAACAAAAAACGTGATAGATTTGAGCAAAAAGGACGTGAGAGAAATAAATGCCTTAGAAATGGTTTTTACTCTGGCTTTATATACTATACCGGTATGAAATCATATACAAATAAAAATTTTGTTGATTTCAGGAGTCATAGGACTACAAAATATTTAATTTTTTAAAAATATTTTTCGTTTATTAATTAGACTAAATAGTTTTTTGGTCTTTTATAGTTAATATTTAAGATTGTTATTCAATAATCAGCATACATGAAAATGCTATTGATACATATGTAGATTTCAAGAAACAGAAAAGAATTTAAATTTAAAAAATGTTACAAAAATGGAAAAAAAATTATAAAAATAATTACTCTTTGAAGGTTTGAATAGTTTTCTATGTGAATGCACTCGTAGTTTTGTGTGTAAAAGACATTATGATAAGGGAACGAGTGTTTAAGACCTTCTAGAGTTTTTGATTCAAATTCGGTCGATCTTATGGGAAAAATATGTATTTCAGAAGATTTTTTCCCATTACTTTTAGACAATGAAATACAGACAAAAGAAGGTCAGTGACTCTCGTGGTATCAGTATAATGTCTTTCATACATAGAATTACGTAACAATTATAAAATGTATAATAAGAGTTGTTCAATTTTAGTCAGAACTACATAGCATTTAAAAACATTTTGTTTTATATTTGCACGTCAAATTAAAAAAAAATGTTCTATTTCAGTGAACCAATGAACGTACTTGTGTCATCGACAAATAGCTACATTTAAAAGAAATTGGGCACAAATGTCAGGGATTAAAAGTATCCCTTGCAGACACAAAAAGAGAGCTAATTAGCGGGCATGACATTCAGAATGACGACAAAAGTTTGGGAGGTCCAAATTTTAATGGAACATAAAACTATACATATTTTCGTAAAAAGAACGTGAAGGAAATAAGTGCCATAGAAATGGTTTTTCTCTACTGTTATATACTGTATCAGCATGAATTGAAAAATAGATACAAATTTTGTTGATTTCAGGAGTCTTAGAAATACAAAATGATCAAATTTATTTTTTTATTTTTCGTGTATTAATTGGATTTAATACCATTTGGTCTTTGGTAGTTAAAATTTAAGATTGTAATTCAATAATATTGATACTTGAAAATGTTATTACTACATATGTAGATTTTGAAAAACAAATCCAATCTTGGGCAAATTGAAAAAAATATAATATATAAAAAATTGAAAAAAATTATAGAAATACTCCTTTTATTAAGGTTTGAATATCTTTGTATGTAAATGCATTTTGTGTGAAAAAGACTTTATAATAATTACACGCATGTATAAGGCCGTCTAGAGATTCTAATTAAAATTGAGTCAATCTCATTAAAAAATTATGTATTTGAGTCGATTGTTTTCCTATGATATTTCCAAACAATCAAATACAGACTCTAGAAGGCCATTGACTCTCGTGGTATCAGCATAATATCTTTCATACACAGAATTACGTAACAATTATAAAATGCATAATAAGAATGGCTCACTTTTAGCCATAAGTACATAGCATTTAAAAACATTTTGTTTTATATTTACACTTGAAATGTAAAAAAATAAGTTCTATTTCAGCGAACAAATTAACTTACTCGTGTCACCGGTAAATACCCACTTCTAAACGAAATTCGACACAAATGTCAGGGATTAAAATTATCACTTGCAGACAGAAACAGACAGCTAATTAGCGGACATGACCATCAGAAGGTCGACAAACTTTAGGAAGGTCGAAACTTTCATGGAACAGAAATAGGGAGAGATTTGAGCAAAACGGACGTGAGCAAAATAAGTGCCTTAGAAATGGTTTTTTCTCTGACGTTATATACTGTACCTGTATGAACTCATAAAGAAATAAAAATTTTGTTGATTTCAGGAGTCTCAGGTCTCCAAAATATTCAAAAAATTTTATTTCTATATTTTTCGTGCATTAATCGGACTTAGTTGCACTTTGGTCTTTTGTAGTTAAAGATTGTAATTCAATAATCTGCAAAACTGAAAATGCTATTACTACATATGTAGATTTCAAGAAACAGAAAAGATTGTAAATTAAAAAAAGTTGTTTAAAAAAATGAAAAAAATATAAAGTAATTACTCTTATTAAGGTTTGAATAGTTTTCTATATGAATACACTCGTAGGTTTGTGTGTAAAAGACATTACGCTAAGGTTATGAGTGTTTAAGACCTTCTAGAGTTTATAATTCAAATTCCTTCGATCTTATGGGAAAAGAATGTATTGGAGAAAATTTTTCCCATGACTTCTAGACAATGAAATACGGACTCTAGAAGGCCATTGACTCTCGTGGTATCAGAATAATGTCTTTCATACACAGAATTCAGTAACAATTATAAAATGTATAAGTGTGGTTCACTGTTAGCCAGAAGTACATAGCTTTTAAAAACATATTGTTTTATATTTGCAGGTCTAATGATTCAAATTTGGTTGATCTTATGGAAAAGTATGTATTTGAGAAGATTTTTTCCCATGACTTCTAGACAATGAAATACAGACGCTAGAATGCTATTGACTCTCGTATCAGCATAATGTCTTTCATACACAGAATTAAGTAACAATTATAAAATGTATAATAAGAGTGGTACACTGTTAGCCAGAAGTACATAGCATTTAAAAACATATTGTTTTATATTTGCACGTGAAATTTTAAAAAAAAAAGTTCTATTTCAGCAAACCAATTAATGTACTTATGTCACCGACAAATACCCACTTCTAAACGAAATTTGATTAAAATATCAGGGATTAAAATTATCACTTGCAGGCACAAAAAGACAGCTAATTAGCTGGCATGACATTCAGAAGGACGTCAAAAGTATGGGAGTTACAAAGTACAAAAGTATGGGAGTTACAATGGGAGTAATGGAACAGAAATCGTGATAGATTTGTGCAAAACGGACGTGAGAGAAATAAATTCTTCCTTGGCTTTATATACTGTACAGGTATGAAATCATATACAAATAAAAGTTTTGTTGATTTCAGGAGTGTTAGGACTACCAACAAATATTTTAAAATTTTTATTTTCATATTTTTCGTATTTTAACTGGACTTAATAGCACTTTGGTCTTTTGTAGTTAAAATTTAAGATTGTTATTCAATAATCTGCATAACTGAAAATGCTCTTACTACATACGTAGATTAAGAAAAATAAAACCAATCTTGGGTAAATTAAAAAAATAATTATAAAAAATTGAGAAACTTATAAAAAAATATTCCTTTTATTAAAGTTTGAATATTTTTGAATTATATGTATTTTTTGTGAAAAAGACTTTATAATAATGATACACATGTATAAGACCATCTAGAAATTGCAAATAAAATTCAGTCCATCTCATATGAAAAGTGTGTATTTGAGAAGATGGTTTTCTTATGATATTTCCAGACAATGAAATACAGACTCTAGAATGTCATTGAGTGTCGTGGTATCAGCGTAATGTCTTTCATACACAGCATTAGGTAACAATTATAAAATGTATAATAAGAGTAGCTCACTTTAAACCTAAAGTACAAAGAATTTAAGAACATTTTCTTTTATATTTTCACGTCAAATGTAAATAAGAAATCTATTTCAGCGAACCAATTAACGTACTTCTGTCGACAAATACCCACTTCTAAAAGAATTCAACACAAATATCAGGGATTAAAATTATCACATTCAGACACAAAAAGACAGCTAATTAGCGGGCATGACAATCAGAATGACGACAAAAGTTCGGAAGGTCCAAACTTTAATGAAACCTAAAACAGGAGAGATTTGCACAAAAGGGACGTGAAGGAAATAAGTGCCATAGAAAGCGTTTTCTCTGGCGTTATATTTTGTACCGGTATGAAATTATAAAGAAATAAAATTTTTGTTGATTTC
>CM063507.1:18280566-18320566 GCA_032207245.1 Pardosa pseudoannulata
GCCCGTTTCAAGTTCATTTGGGAATTTTTCACTATCACTGATTCCATATCCGTTAGATCTTGAAGGACATCTTCAGAATTAATTAGTCCTTCAAAATATTGACGCAAGGCATCGATTGCATTGAAGGCTTCTTTTTCATTCCCTTTCTAAAAAGCTTGGACGATTTCTTCTCCGTCGTCGGAATCACAGATTTCTTCATTTCCGGTAATACGGGCAATAAAATCGTCTTCATTTAAATTTTGTTTGCAGCACTGTAAATTTCCGTCTACCGCAACAAACTCATCAAAAGATAATTGAAGATCTGGAAATTTGATACTGAGGAGCTGGATCATTTCATTAGTGTCTGGAGCGTTATCTACCTAGGACATGAATGCCGTACGTGAGTAAAGGGTCACTTTAAGCAGACACGAAGAGAGGAGTACAGGTTTCTTGAAGTTGCACCACAGAACAATAATTTTAAAATAGCCCAATTGCTCAAGAGTTTTGCCTTCTAAAATTTCCGGTCGCTTTAACGAAAAATATACGCTTGGGGTCGTTGTAATGATTCAAAATCAACATTTTTCCTATGGTAAAATAATTGGGATTTTTTAAGATGGTCGTTCTAACGAAGGGGTCGTTGTATCATCAGGTCGTTAAAAAGAAGTTTTACTGTATTAACCAAATGCACAGTACGAGATGATTTCCATATTTAGCCAGGATTTAACCCTTTGACAGTTTCATTTTTTTCCAGAATTCAGTCAAAAAATGTCACATTTTTTATTTGTAATTTTTTGTTCATTCAACATTTTTAAGTAAAGATATGTTATTAAATTTAACATTTCTAATATTTTTAAGCATTTATTACAACTTTTTTTCTTTCTATGAAAGCATCATAGAACTGAAGTTTACCTTTAGTCTCATCAATATCCAAGTTAATTTTTGGAATTCCAGTGAAAGCAAATCTCGGAGGCGGATCCGAAGGATTATCACAATTAATTTCAAAAAATTGTCTTGCTTGACTGATTCCATCTGTACTACCATCAGACTCACTACTATCCAGGTCAACTAGTAAACTTTCGCTACTATCATTTACAGATAATTCAGTTTGTGATTCCGAATCACAGTTCGAATCACATGAAATTAGCTCCATACGCTCTGAATTATCCATTATTTAAAAGTAAAAAAATATTATTCAACTCTTACATCAATAAAATTATCAGTCGGTTAGTAAAATATAACCAGAAAGCTATACACTGAAAAATTACTATTCATCTTCTGATACAAAATATGCGAAAAAACCCACGCGTTTGAACCAATCACAGTAGAAAATACAATAAACTGCAAACTATCATTAATGGACATCTATACGAATAATTTGTTACTAAAATTGGAAAAAATACTGCCGAAACAGTGCAAGCGAAGTAAAAATCAGGTTGCCCGTACGCCGTACGGGCCCGAAAGCAGTGCTCGCCCGGCGTACGGGCTAAACATCGAAGGGGTTAAATAGAGTGATACAGTAAAGACCTGGCCTAACGATGCTCGATTGGTTAGGGCGGTGATCTTCGGAACCAGAGTGCATGGCTTCGAATCCCAGTGACGCATGGTTGTTTGTAGAAGTTTGGAATCGGCTTTAAACAGTAGGTACTGTTCTCATTATCTCTTGTGTAGCAAAAACTAGACCATAGTGCTGCAAACCAATCCAATAAATTCTCATTCGGTTTCGAATGCAATGACAAACATAACTCGAATGAAATATAAGAATTAAAAAAAATGATGGAAGAAAGTTTTATTTGGTTTAAAGTACAACGATAAACTGTTAACGAAATAAAATTAGTTAGACTGGAACCTTACTAATTATAGAACATGTTTGACGACTTTCAAACCTGCAAACTTCTAAAGCGATTTCAAATTATGATATCAAAAGGCAACGCCTTTTCTTTATTTCAAAATCTTGTTTAATTTTGCCCGTACGCCGTACGGCAAATCAGTAACGGCCCGAAAGCTGTGCCTGTACGGCGTACGGGCAAAACAGGGAAGGGGTTAATAGCAATTATAACTATGTCAGCGGTTGAAAAATAATTATTCCATCAAACCATGAAATCGCACTTGCGTTACCGACAACTAGACAACTCTAAAATCAATCCCACACATAAGTCGAGAATTAGTATCATCACTTACTGTCACAAAAAGAAAGCTAATTAGCGGGCGTGACATTCAGAACGACGACTAATGTTCAGAAGGTCCAAACTTTAATGGAACATAAAACGTGAGAGATTTGTTGAAAACGGACGTGATAGAAATAACTCTTCCAGAAACGGTTTTCTTTGACTTTATATTCTTTACCGGTATGTAATCATAAAGAAATAAAAAAGGCTGTATTAATTTAAGCATTATAAAGTGTATAAAATCTTAAAGTGTTGATTTTTAAATTTTCCTCTGTACTAGAGTATAGCCCTGTCATATGACGGGATAAGTAAAATTTTTAATTTTCTAGAATTGTGAAGTAAGCTATAAGGCAGAAAAAATGGTTTGTTTTTTTGGTTGAGAATTATCTGGTACACGCTCAATAATTTGTTTATCTTTACAGACCGCATGTTAGTTGCCAACTTTAATTTATCTTGTGATATTACGTGATAGGATGAACAGCATTATTTAATATTAACAATTATTATTTTAGCTGTATATATGAATGATGTCCAAAATTGAGTGAAGCGATTGCAAACCGTGTGGTTAGGTATAAAAAACAAACGCACAAACGAACAAACTTCTTAACTTTCAAAGATATATAACTTGAAAGTTAAATACTTAATATTCCATAAAATAGATTTCTAGAACTTTATGAAAAGAATTTGTTGTTAATATCAGTGGTAAAATTTTCATTGCTACAAAAAATAATCGATGATTAAATTTCAAATTATCATATATGTACCTAATATTTTATTTAAGCGAAATGTAAAAGGAAATTATTCATGCAATATTTAAGTTCAGTGATAAAACGTATAGTAATAATGCAGGAGATATTTACATAATTTAAAATAAGAAAGGATTGAATGAGATGTTTAAAGGAGTAACGTCATAAATCTAGAAAATAATGTTATTATATATATTTATATATATATATATATATAATATTATTATATTATATATATATATATATATATTTATTTATATATATATTTATATATATATATTATATATATGATATATATAAATATATATTTACATATATATTTATAATATATATATACATTATATATATATATAATATATATACTATATATATTTATATATATATTTATATATTATATATTATATATATATTTATATATATATACATATTTATATATATATATATAATATATATAATATATATATATAATATATATATACATTATATATATTAAATTATATATATTATATATATATATTATATATATATTTTATATATATATATATATATTTATATATATTTTATAAAATTATATATTTATATATATATATATAAGACTACTTTATTTTAACTTTTCACTCTTAGAAAATCTTTCCTTTCTAGATGTCTTGAAATTATTCGGGTATAAATGTGCTTCGCCTTCACATAGCGTATAGAAAATAAGGAATTTTATTACTTGGAGGCATTTATTTATTTTACGTAAAACAATTTTGTAAATATATTTTTTATAAAATATATATCGTAAAGGCGATAATATTTACTTTTATAATTATATATATATATCACGGTTTTTATTATATTATATATATATATAAATATTTAAAGTGTTATATATATTTATTTATATATCGATATATATATATATATGATCTTTATCTAATTAATATTGTAAATTTTATTATACTTAATTTATGCATATATAATTAATAGAAAAATGCTATGTATTATATTCTGGAGAATATGCTCTGCTATAAAAGAATTTTATTTTGAAATATACATATATTAAATAAATCGTAAATTTTATTAGTTATATGTTAATTGATGTTCTATAAATAATAATTTTTATATTTTACTTTAAAATTAAAATATAAGTAGTAGGGGATATTTTATTATGACTTTGAATATAGTTTTAATTAATATATAGATATTTTATAAATTATATTTTTACATAAAATGTAAATGTAATACTTATATACCATTAGACATTTTAAAATATAATTATTATATAATTAATATTATATACAATTTTATAATAAACAATTATTATGTTCTTTTAAGTAAAGCTTAAGTTTATTATTAATAAGACATTTATTATATAAAAATCTAATTCTTAAAGATGTATATTTTGAAATTACTATACATATTAGAATCTTAAGTAACTATAAGTATATGTTCTTAAGTAAAGCTTAAGTTTATATTTATAAGACATTTCAAAATGCTTAGTGTTTTATACAATAGAAAATATTCTGTATGAATCTATATTTTGAAATCTACTACTAGCATGAAGCTTAGAATCTTAAGTAACTATCTAAGTATCTAAGTTCTTTTAAGTAAAGCTTAAGTTTATATATTAATAAGACATTTCAAAATGCTTAGTGATTTCATACAATAGAACAATGTTCTGTTATGGTCCAGAATCTATATTTTGAAATCTACTACTAGTATGAAGCTTAGAATCTTAAGTAACTATCTAAGTATATAAGTTCTTTTTAGTAACGCTTAAGTTTATATATTAATAAGACATTTCAAAATGCTTAGTAATTTCATACAAGAGAGCAAAGTTCTGGTATGGACCAGAATGTATATTTTGAAATCTACTACTAGCATGAAGCTTAGAATCTTAAGTAACTATCTAAGTATCTAAGTTCTTTTAAGTAAAGCTTAAGTTTATATATTAATAAGACATTTCAAAATGCTTAGGGATTTCATACTATAGAACAATGTTCTGTTATGGACCAGAATCTATATTTTGAAATCTACTACTAGTATGAAGCTTAGAATCTTAAGTAACTATCTAAGTTCTTTTAAGTAAAGCTTAAGTTTATATATTAATAAGACATTTCAAAATGCTTAGTAATTTCATACAAGAGAGCAAAGTTCTGGTATGGACCAGAATGTATATTTTGAAATCTACTACTAGCATGAAGCTTAGAATCTTAAGTAACTATCTAAGTATCTAAGTTCTTTTAAGTAAAGCTTAAGTTTATATATTAATAAGACATTTCAAAATGCTTAGGGATTTCATACTATAGAACAATGTTCTGTTATGGACCAGAATCTATATTTTGAAATCTACTACTAGTATGAAGCTTAGAATCTTAAGTAACTATCTAAGTATCTAAGTTCTTTTAAGTAAAGCTTAAGTTTATATATTAATAAGACATTTCAAAATGCTTAGTAATTTCATACAAGAGAGTAAAGTTCTGGTATGGACCAGAATGTATATTTTGAAATCTACTACTAGCATGAAGCTTAGAATCTTAAGTAACTATCTAAGTATCTAAGTTCTTTTAAGTAAAGCTTAAGTTTATATATTAATAAGACATTTCAAAATGCTTAGGGATTTCATACTATAGAACAATGTTCTGTTATGGACCAGAATCTATATTTTGAAATCTACTACTAGTATGAAGCTAAAAAAAACATTAATTATCTAAGTTCTTTTGTTCTTTAAAGCAGAATTTATCTTTTAATTATAGTATGGCATAATTATTGATTCAATCTGTTGTTTCATACAAAGAAAATTAAGTATTTATGTATCCAGAAGAATTATTTTGACTATATTAAGAATTATTAATTAAATTGAAATTTAAACACGTTAAGTATCTAAGGTGACTTTTAGTATAAGTACTTTAGAGTTCAAGTCATATATTTGTAGAAGATCAATTGATTTTAAAAATGCTTCGGATAATTATACTTTTGTACCAAGGAAGTGAAATGAAGTGTCTAAACAAAAACATAATCTATAATATTTCTAGTAATTTACATTAGGCAGCTTATTTGAAAATCTTAACTAAGCTAGATTAAGTATGTTTTTTAATTAACTTTTTCAACTCTAAAAAAAGTCTAATTTCAAATTAATCGAGTGAAAAGCTTTCACAAGCAGTAGAAGAGAAAAGTCTAGGAAGAATCTAATTATTTTGATTAATCTGCTTTTGTGCGTCAATAAAATAGTTGGTAGATTTTTTATTCCACTTAAATGCTACGTATCTAGTATAATAATTTTTCTGCTTGTGTCGCTTTATTTTTGTAATATCTATATTCAAGAGATTTATAATTTATAAATTATTTGTAATGTTAAATATATAATTCATTAAGGCAGTTCTTTTCTAATGATTCATTTAACTAATTGTTTCTTTACTAACTAATGCAGCTTTATTTGAACAGAATTTATCTTTTGAAATCCTGAAACTAGTATGGAACAGGTTCAGTTATTGAGTTCAACTTTGACTGTTGTTCAACAAAGCAAATTAAGTATTTTTGT
The DNA here is from genome assembly GCA_032207245.1 of Pardosa pseudoannulata. Lineage (NCBI taxonomy): Eukaryota > Metazoa > Arthropoda > Arachnida > Araneae > Lycosidae > Pardosa > Pardosa pseudoannulata. The sequence continues at coordinate 18,286,980 of CM063507.1, forward strand.
ATCATTGTACTATTGTTAATTATTTTGACTATTATTAATTATTTTGATTATTTTTAATTAAATTGAAATTTAGAGACACGTTAGTAGTCCTGAAAGGTGACTTTTAGTATAAGTGGACTTTAGAAGTTCAAGTCATGGATATTTGTAGAAGATCAAAATTGATTTTAAAATTTTTGCCTTCGGATAATTATATCTTTTGTACCAAGGAAGTGAAATGAAGTGGTCTAAACAAAACATAACTCTAAAAAATATATCCTCTCATTTTACTTTACATTAGGCAGCTTTATTTGAAAATCTTCCAACTGCAGACAGATTAAGTTATGTTGCATTAATTAACTTTTCAACTCTAAAAAAACCTTCGCCTCTAAACTCTTCAAATTAATCGAGTGGAATAAAACGGCTTTCACAAACGAAGTGGAAGAGAAAAGTCTAGGAAGAATCTAATTATTTTGAATAAAGCGTTTGTGCTTTCGTGCGTCAATAAAATAGTTTGGTAGATTTTTTTATTCCACTTTAAATGCATACGTATCTAGTGAATAGAATAATTTTCTGCATGTGTCGCTTTAAGGTTTTGTACCGCCTCTATATTCAAGATTTTTATAATTTATAAATTATTTATAATGTTAAATATATTAATTCCTAAGGCAGTATCTTTTCTAATGACCTTCATTTAACTAATGAATGTTTCTTTAACTAACTAATGCAGCTTTATTTGAAAATCTTCCAACTGCAGACAGATGAAGTTATATTGCTTTAATTAACTTTTTAACTCTAAAAAATCCTTCGCCTTTATATTCTTCAAATTAATCGAGTGAAATAAAACGGCTTTCACAAACGAAATGGAAAAGAAAAGTCTAGAAAGAATCTAATTATTTAGAGCATATATTAAAGAGTTTTTGCTTTTGTGCATCAATAAAATAGTTTGGTACATTTCTTTCTTCCACTTTAAATGCGTACGTATCTAGTGAATAGATTAATTTTCTGCATGTATGGCTATAAGTTTTTGTACCGCCTCTATATTCAAGAAATTTATAATTAATAAATCATAATGTTAAATATATTAATTCCATTCCATGGGCAGTATCTTTTCTAATGACTTTCATTTTACTAATAAATGTTTCTTTAACTAACTAATGCGGCTTTATTTGGATATCTTCCAAGTGCAGAGAGATGAAGTTATAATGCTTTCATTAACTTTTTAACTCTAAAAGAATCCTTCCCGTCTAGATTCTTCAAATTAATCCAGGGAAAGAAACCAGCTTTCACAAACGAAGTGGAAGAGAAAACTCTAGAAAAAATCTACTTATTTTGAATAAAGCGTTTGTGCTATTGTGCGTCAATAAAATTGCTTGGTAGATTTTTTTCTTCTACTTTAAATGCGTACGTATCTAGTGAACAGGATAATGTTCAGCATGTGTCGCTATAGGGTTTTGTTCCGCCTCTATATTCAAGATTCTTATAATTAATAAAATATTTATAATGTTAAATATATTAATTCCTAGGGCAATATCTTTTCTAATGCCCTTCATTTAACTAATGAATATTTCTTTAATTAACTAATGCAGCTTTATTTGAAAATCTTCCAAATGCAGACAGCTGAAGTTATATTGCTTTAATTAACTTTTTAACTCTAAAAGAATCCTTCCCGTCTAGATTCTTCAAATTAATCCAGTGAAAGAAACCAGCTTTCACAAACGAAGTGGAAGAGAAAACTCTAGAAAAAATCTACTTATTTTGAATAAAGCGTTTGTGCTATTGTGTGTCAATAAAATTGCTTGGTAGATTTTTTTTCTTCTACTTTAAATGCATACGTATTTAGTGAATAGGATAATGTTCAGCATGTGTCGCTATAGGGTTTTGTTCCGCTTCTATACTCAAGATTCTTATAATTAATAAAATATTTATAATGTTAAATATATTAATTCGTAGTATCTTTTCTAATGACCTTCATTTAACTAATGAATGTTTCTTTAACTAACTAATGCAGCTTTATTTGAAAATCTTCCAACTGCAAAGAGATGTAGTTATATTACTTTAATTAACTTTTTAACTCTAAAAAAATCCTTCGCCTCTAGATTATTCAAATTAATCGAGTGGAATAAAACGGCTTTCACAAACGAAGTGGAAGAGAAAACTCTAGAAAGAATCTAATTATTTTGAATAAAGCGTTTGTGCTTTCGTGCGTCAATAAAATAGTTTGGTATAACTTTTTCTTCCACTTTAAATGCATATGTATCTAGTGAATAGAATAATTTTCTGCATGTGTCGCTATAAAGATTTGTACAGCCTCTATATTCAAGATTTTTATAATTTATAAAATATTATAATGTTAACTATGTTGTTTCCAAGGGCATTATCTTTTCTAATGAACTTGATTTAACTAATGAATGTTTTTTTAATTAACTAATGCAGCTTTATTTGAAAATCTTCCAACTACAGACAGATAAAGTTATATCGCTTTAATTAATTTTTAACTCTAAAAATCCTTCGCCTCTAGGTTCTTCAAATTAATCGAGTAGAATAAAACGGCTTTCACAAACGAAGTGGAAGAGAAAACTCTAGAAAGAATCTAATTATTTTGAATAAAGCGTTTGTGCTATTGTGTGTCAATAAAATTGCTTGGTAGATTTTTTTTCTTCTACTTTAAATGCATACGTATTTAGTGAATAGGATAATGTTCAGCATGTGTCGCTATAGGGTTTTGTTCCGCTTCTATACTCAAGATTCTTATAATTAATAAAATATTTATAATGTTAAATATATTAATTCCAAGGGTAGTATCTTTTCTAATGACCATCATTTTACTAATGAATGTTTCTTTAACTAACTAATGCGACTTTATTAGAATATCTTCCAAGTGCAGAGAGATGAAGTTATAATACTTTCATTAACTTTTTAACTCTAAAAAAATCCTTCGCCTCTAGACTGTTCAAATTAATCGAGTGGAATAAAACGGCTTTCACAAACGAAGTGGAAAAGAAATAATAAGAAATAATCTTATTATTTAGAATAAGGCGTTTATGCTTTCGTGCGTCAATAAAACAGTTTGGTAGATTTTTTTCTTCATTTTAAATGCATACGTATCTAGTGAATAGAATATTTTCTGCATGTGTCGCTATACGGTCTTGTACAGCCTCTATATTCAATATTTTTATAATTTATAAATTATTTGTAATGTTAACTATGTTGTTTTCTAAGGTAGTATTTTTTCTAATGACCTACATTTAAGTAATGAATGTTTCTTTAACTATTGCTAAAATTTATTTGTTAATAAAACACATAAATTCGTGGAATTGAAATGTCATTTCTTACTGCAGGAAAATGCTCTAGTACTATCCGATAGTCTATAATTTGAAATCCATCCCGTAATAGAATCTACCTTTAACTGTGATAGACATTTCGTTCAGTTAATGAGTTAGAAGTTGACAGGTGTTCTACAAAGAAAATTAACACATTGAATGTGGGACAATTACTAGTACGATTTTTGACGATTGATACCTGAGCTCGGAACACGTACTAGTACGTTTTCTGTACGTACTAGTATGTTGATACTTGAGCGAGGATCACGTAAGAGTACGGGTTAGTGTAACAACATGTTTTTTTATGGGTACAAAAATAATGGTATATACAGGAAAAAGGAAGCCGACTGTTCTTGTCTACTACATAGATTCTGGAAATATTTAAACAAATAAAAACTAGTTTTTACAACAGTCGATGCTGAACCACAGAAAAGGAAAAATTAAAACTATTTATTACCAGTTCTATTTGATTTTTCATATTTAAGATACTATTATAAATTTATCCACTAAAAAATATATTTTGTGTTTACAAAAATATTATGGTTGTTATTTACATATTTCTATTCATATATTTGTTTATATATTTCAATATAAAATACAAAAAGCTGGTTAAAAAATAAAAGAATTTTCGATCTATTGAGATTTAACTGAAGATTTAACTAATATTTAACTGAGATTTAACTAAAGATTTAACTAAGATTTAACTGAGATTTAACTGAAGATTTAACTAAGATTTAACTGAGATTTAACTAAGTTGGTGCGCAAAACTCCCAGTACAATTCCGATGCGAAATGTACACGCACAAAATGTGTTATGTATGTTACACATTGTGTGCGGGTATAATTTTACTGAAAAATTAGACATAAAGAATAGTAGTGGTACTTTTCAGTATATGAGTATTGAGATTCAAGCCATAATAAAGTCATGATTATTTGTAGAAAATCAGACAAACAAATCCTGGTATAATTAGCTCTTGTATACAAACAAAGTGAATTAAAAGTGTGTTAAAAACCAAATTTAATTTACACATCTATATACGATCTTATTTCAGACAACGCATCTTTAATTGAAAAGCTTTCTACTACAGAGAAATGCAGTTTCAAGGTTTTAATTAACTTGTAACCTTAAAAAGATCTTTCGTCTCGAGATGTCTTGAAATTATTCGAGTGGAATAAAACAGCCTGTACAAAAGAAGTGGTAAAGTGTTTTTCTTAAAAATTAGACATAAAGAGAGTAGGTGTACCTTTCAGTATATGAGTTTCGGATTCAAGCCATAAGAAAGTCATGAATGTAGAAGATCCAACAAACAATAATTAGCTCTTGTATACAAACAAAGTGAATTAAATGGATGTAAAACACCAAACCTAATTTACACACACACATATATATATATATATATATATATATATATATATATGCGATCTTATTTTAGACAAAGCATCTTTAATTGAAAAGCTTTCAATTACAGAGGAATGGAATTTCAAGGTTTTAATTACCTTGTAACTCTAAAAAAGATCTTTCGTCTCTAGATGTATTGAAATTATTCGACTGGAATAAAACAGCTTGTACAAACGAAGTGGTAAAGAATACTTTGAAAAGAATTTTATTATTTTGGCGTTAAACATTTATACTTTAATGAGCCAATAAAATAATTTTGTAGAACTGTTCCTCCACTTTCAACTGCTATATTATATAGAATATATAATAATTTATTGCTTGTATCATAACCACAATCTAAAGAGCTACCAAAATAGAGTAGAGGTATCTTTCAGTAAATGAGTTTCGAGATTCAAGCCATATTAAAATCATGAATATTTGTAGAAGATCAGACAAACAAATCCTTGCATAATTAGCTCTTGTATACAAACAAAGTGAATTAAAAGGGTGTGAAAAACAAACTTAAATTACACATCTATATAAGATCCTATTTCAGATAACGCATCTTTAATTCAAAAGCTTTAAATTAAAGAGAAATGGAGTTTCAAGTTTCTAATTAACTTGTAACTCTAAAAGGATCTTCTGTCTCTAGATGTCTTGAAATTATTCGAGTGGAATGAAACAACCTGTACAAACGAAGTGGTAAAAAATACTTTGGAAAGAATTTTATTATTTCATCGTTAAACCTTTATACTTTAATGGGCCAATAAAATAGTTTTTTAGAATTTTCCTCTACTTTTAACTGCCATATTATTGAGTGCATATGATAATTTGTTGTTTGTATCATAGATACAATCTAAAAAGCTACCAAAGTAGAGTATAGGTACCTTTCAGAATATGAGTTTTGAGATTCAAGACATATAAAGTCATGGTTATTTGTAGAAGATCAGACAAACAATTCCTGGTAAAATTAAATTAGCTCTTGTATACAAACAAATAGGATTAAAAGAGTGTAAAAAACGAAACTAAATTTACACATCTGTATACGATCTTATTTCAAACAACGCATCTTTAATTGAAAAGCTTTCTACTACAGAGAAATGGAGTTTCAAGGTTTTAATTAACTTGTAACTCTAAAAAGATCTTTCGTCTTTAGATGTCTTGAAATTATTCCAGTGGAATAAAACAGCCTGTAATAACGGAGTGGTAAAGAATACTCTAGAAAGAATTTTATTATTTCGACGTTAAATATTTCTGCTTTAATGGACCAATAAAATAGTTATTCAGAATTGTTCCCCTATTTTTAACAGCCACATTATTGAGATCATATGGTAATTTGTTGCTTGTATATTGGCCACAATCTGAAGATCTACCAAAATGGAGTAGAGGTACCTTTCAGTATATGAGTTTTGAGATTGAACCCATAATAAAGTCGTGAATATTTGTAGAAGATCAGAGAAACAAATCCTGGTATAATTAGCTCTTGTATACAAACAAAGTGAATTAAAAGGTTTAAAAAACCAAACCTAATTTACACATTTATATACAATCTTCTTTCAGACAACACATCTTCAATTGAAAAGCTTTCAACTGCAGAGAAATGGAATGTCTAAGTTTCAATTAACTTGTAACTTTAAAAAGATCTTTCGTCTCTAGATGTCTTGAAATTTTTCGAGTGGAATAAAACAGCCTGTACAAAAGGAGTGGTAAAGAATACTCTAGAAAGAATTTTATTATTTCGGATTTAAACATTTATACTTTTATGGGCCAATAATATAATTTTGTAGAATTGTTCCTCTACTTTTAACTACCATATTCTTGAGTACATATAATAATTTATTGCTTGTATCATAACCACAATCTAAAGAGCTACCAAAATAGAGTAGAGGTACCTTTCAGTATATGAGTTTCGAGATTCAAGCCATATTAAAGTCATGAATATTTGTAGAAGATCAGACAAACAAATCCTGGTATAATTAGCTCTTGTATACAAACAAAGTGAATTAAAAGGGTGTAAAAAACCAAACCAAATTTACGCATCTATATATTTCGTCTTATTTCAGACAACGCATCTTTAATTGAAAAGCTTTCAACTGCAGAGAAATGGAGTTTCAAGGTTTTAATTAACTTGTAACTCTAAAAAGATCTTTCGTCTCTAGATGTCTTGAAAATATTCGAGTGGAATAAAATATCCTGTACAAACCGAAGTGGTAAAGAATACTCTGGAATGAATTTTATTATTTTTGCGTTAAACATTTATACTTTTATGGGCCAATAATATAATTTTATAGAATTTTTTTCTACTTTTAACTGCCATATTATTGAATGCATATGATAATTTGTTGCTTGTATCATAGCCACAATCTAAAAAGCTATCAAAATAGAGTAGGAGTACCTTTCAGTATATGAGTTTCGAGATTCAAGCCATATTAAAGTCATGAATATTTATAGAAGATCAGACAAACAAATCCTGGTATAATTAGATCTTGTATACAAACAAAGTATCGAAAAATAAAACAAACCTAGAAAACCAAACTTAATTTACACGTCTTTATACGATCTTATTTCAGACAACGCAGGTTTAATTGAAAAGCTTTCAACTACAGAGAAATGGAGTTTCAAGGTTTTAATTAACTTGCAACTCTAAAAAGATCTTTCGACTCGAAATTATTCGAGAGAAATTAAACAGCCTGTACAAACTAAGTGGTAAAGAATGCTCTGGAAAGAATTTTATTAATTCAGTGTTAAACATTTATACTTTAATGGGCCAATAAAATAATTTTGTAGAACTGTTCCTCTACTTTCAGCTGCCATATTATTGAGTGGATATGATAATTTGTTGCTTGTATCATGGTCACAATCTAAAGAACATTATTAATAAAGAAATACTATTAATAAAGGAAAATGTTAAGTATCGGAAAAATAAAAGACATATTCAGTACTTTAGTTTAAGGCTGTAACATGAGTTACGCTTTTGGCCGAGGGAGCGATGCCAGTGACCCTTCACCCCCCCCTATCGACCCCATTGGACAAGAGGGGTTGCTGACGCGGGTCATTCTTCTTTGGCCTTGGCAACAGCAGTCTTTGGATTTTTGCTCAGCAGATTCCACGGCCCCATCGTCTACTTCAGCAGAGGCAGAAAAATATCAGTTCTTTTTTTTGTTTATCTGAGGAAAGTTTTCAAAGTTTCTTCCATAGTCCAGTGACTCTATATTGAGATTAGATATATTTGCTTCTATATCCTAACAGCTCCATATTGTGATTGAATATTATTATGTGCGTCACCAGATTGTAAAAAAAATAAAAGTATAAATAAAACAAGTCTGCAAAACGGTAAGTCGTCGCTCATTTGCCTCTGGTGTCTTAATTCTTTGTGTTATCTCAGCATGGCCTGGTATAAGTCATTGGTAAGTAATAATGGCTTAAAATTCCACTGCAGGCAAGGATGTTAATAACAGATTATAAAAAGCTTGAAAAGGTAGACTAATATGTTTGGTTTGGTTTAGTTTGGAGCGCTACGGTCTACTGTTTTGCACACAAGGGCTAATGAGACCGGGACCTACACTTTAAAGCCGATTCCGAACGGCTACAAACATCCATGCCAGCAGCGGGATTCGAACCCGCGAATTCCGGTTCCGAACAGCAGCTCTCTACCATTCGCCCATCGTTCGGTGTAGACTAATATGTACCAACAATGTAGACTGCATCGTTGTAAACTAAAGGAAACTTAAATTTCTAAAGATTTTTATTTTGCTTAACATACTTTAATTGAAAATATTTCAACTAGAATTATAGTACAAAATTTTATTGCTTCTTTCAAGTTTTTAATTATTGTAAAAAATCTTTTTAGATATTTTAAAAATATACGAATGGAATTGAGCAACCGTGCTTCACCTTCACAAACGAAAAAGAATCGAAAAATTTTTAGTGAATTGACATATAAAAGGCAAAACAATTGACAACAGAATTCACCGGTTAGGGTAATTAAATTTCTTTTTATAGTCTTTATTACGTTTTTAACTGAATAATCGTCCAAAGAATGTGATCACTTGATGTTTATGTCACGAAAGAATATTATGATGTTTCTTCTGTAACGACTTTTTAAGAAATATTCCGAATTTTTTAGTAATATCTACGATGAATACTTTCTTATTGCTTTACAGCAAGATATTTTTTAAAAAAATTAGTAAAAAATAATAGAGTTTATTTAATAGAAAAGACTATATAGGTATATTATAACTAATTTTTTACAATTTTTGTTGTAGGGGGTAACTAAGGAGTGGGGGTTGGGATAAAAAAGTTATAAAAAATTATTAAGTGTACAAGGCAAAGTGTACAACATTTGATAACATGTTTATTTTAAATTTCAAAATATTAAAATCAAATGAATTATTACAGTTAAAATACTTAGTAAAAATTAATTATCTATCTATGGTGCTGCCATCTAGGATAAATAAGTTTAGTTATAGTCTAGAGTATATATTTTTACTAGAAGGGAGACGGGCATTAGAAATAAAAATAACGTGATATAGCGGGCATTAGAAATTAAAATAACGTAATATAGCCCGTGTGAGACACGGGCAAATGCGTTAAGGGGTTAATAGCCTTTATTTAACTAATGATGGTGCTTAAGGGAATGTGTAAGCATCAAACACGCTAAAATTCCATGATATTTTATGTTGAAGAGAAAGCCTTAAGCTATATAAATGGATCTTAAGCAGTAGGATTAAGTTTAGATAGTTTTCATTCACATAAAATTTGGAACTACCTTTCCAGAAAGAATCATTCTTTATTAGATCACTGTGCTTTAATGAAGAGAAAACGCTTGTACTAAGATTATTGGGCACGGGTCGAAATGCAGGCTTATAAATGTATAGCGGTTTTTAGTTTTCTTTAGGAAGTTGGTTAAACTATTTCTCGTTTACTAAAAATGTAGATTATAGTGTTCTCAACTAAAACAAACCTAAATCATAGATGATTTTTTAATTTTACATAAGAATCATTATTTCAAAAAATGTAGATCACACTTGTTTCTACTAAAGCAAACCTAAATCATAGAGGATTTTTTTAATTTTACATAATAATCATCATTTCAAAAAATGTAGATCACTGCGATCTTAACTAAAAGAAACCTAAATCATAGATGAATTTATAATTTTACAAAACAATCATTATTTAAAAAAATTAAGATCATAGCGCTCTCAACTTACGCAAACCTAAATCATAGATTAATTTTTTATTTCATCATTATTTCAAAAAAATGTAAATAACACCGATATCAGATGAAGGAAACCTAAATTATAAAGGAATTTTTAATTTTATAAAACAATCATTATTCCAAAATATGTAGATCAAAGCGTTCTAAACTAAAGCAAACCTAAATCATAGAGGAATTTTTAATCTTACATAACTATCATTATTTCAAAAAATGTAGATCACAGCTCTCTCAACTTAAGTAAACCTAAAGAATAGCTGAATTTTTAGTTTTACATAACAATCATTGTTTAAAGAAATGTACATGACAACTTTCTCAACTAAAGCAAACCTAAATCATAAACGAATTTATAATTTTTCATCATAATCATTCTTCCAAAAAATGTAGATCGCAACGCTCTCAATTGAAGCAAACCTAAATCATTGATGAATATTTAATTTTACATAACAGTCATTATTTCAAAAAATGTAGATCACAAAGCTCTTAACTAAAAAAAGCCTAAATTATAAATGAATTTTCAATTTTTCGTAACAATCATTATTTCAAAAAATATAGATCGCAGCGTTCTCAACTGAAGAAAATCCTAAATCATACCTGAATTTTTAATTTTACATAAGAATCATTATTTCAAAAAATTTAGATCACACCGATATTAATTGAAGCAAACATAAATAATAGAAGACTTTTTAATTTTACATAATAATCATTGTTTAAAAATGTACGTCACAGCGCTCTTTACTAAAGCAAACCTAAACCATAAATGAATTTTTAATTTTACATAATCATTATTTCAAAAAATGTAGTTAACATCAATCTTAATTGAAGCAAAACCGAAATCATAGAGTATATTTTAATTTCACATAACAATCATTATTTTAAAAAAAATGTACATCACAGCGCTCTCAACTAAAGTAAACTTAAATCATAAATGACATTTTAATTTTACAAAACAATCATTATTCTAAAATATATAGATCACAACGATTTCAACTAAGGCAAACCTAAATCATAAAGGAATTTTAAATTTTACATAACAATCATTATTTCAAAAAATGTAGATCGCAGCTCTCTCAACTCAAGCAAAATTAAAGAATAGCAGAATTTTTAGTTTTACATAACAATCATTGTTTAAAAAATGTACATTACAGCGCTCTCAACTAAAGAAAGCCTAAATCATCGATGAAATTTTTATGTTGCATAATCATTATTTTAAAAAATGTCGATAACACCGATCTCAATTAAAAAAATACCTAAATCATAAAGGATTTTTTAATTTTACATAACAGTTATTGTATAAAATTGTACGTCATAGCGCTCCTAACTATAACAAACCTAAATCATAGATGGACTTTTTATTTTACATAATCATTATTTCAAAAAATGCAGTTAACACCGATCTCAATTGAAGCAAATCGAAATCATAGAGGATTTTTTAATTTTGCATAACAATCATTATTTTCAAAAAATGTACATCACAGCTCTCTCAACTAAAGTAATCTTAAATCATAAATAATACTTTAATCTTACAAAACAATCATTATTCTAAAATATGTAGATCACAGCGTTCTCAACTCAAGCAAACCTAAAGAATAGCAGAATATTTAGTTTTACGTAACAATCATTGTTTAAGAAAATGTACATTACTGTGCTCTCAACTAAAGCAAGCCTAAACTATCCATGATTTTTTTATTTTGCATAATCATTACTTTAAAAAATGTAGATAACACCAATCTCAATTGTAGAAAAACCTAAATCATAGAGGATATTTTAATTTTACATAACAATCATTGCTTAAAAATGTAAGTCACACTACTCTTAACTAAGGTAAGTCTAAATCAAAAATGAATTTTTAAATTTACATAATCATTATTTCAAAAAATGTAGTTAACATCGATCTCCATTGAAGCAAACATAAATCATAGATAATTTTTAATTTTACATAACAATCATAATTTAAAAAAATGTACATCACAGCGTTCTCAACTAAAGTAAACCTAACTCATAAATGATATTTTAATTTTACAAAACAATCATTATTCCAAAATATATAGATCACAGCGTTCTCAACTAAAGCAAACCTAAATCATAGAGGAACTTTTTAATTTTACATAACAATCATTATTTCAAATACCCTTAACAACAGATATATGGACTTTCATTCCTTTGTCTTATATTTTTAACTAAAAAACTTTTCTTTCTAGAAGGTTTTTAAAAATTATTGAAGTATAATCAAGCAGCCGTACTTTGCTTTCACAAACGAAATGAAGTAAAAAATTCCGGAAGAAATTTTAGAAAAAAAGAGTAGTGTAGTGTAGTAATTTTACAAAATTGAGGCAAAAGTTTTATGATTTAATGCGTCAGTAAAATCACTTTTGTAGAGTTTTTTATTCGTTTTATGTGAAAAATTATCGAATAAAATCGCTAATTTACTTCTTATGCCATAAAGATTATTATGACTATTCTATAATTAAAAATTTTCTAATTTATAGAATAATCCAAATTATTAAGTATAGTTATTTCTAAGATAATAACTTTCCTAATGATCTTGATTTAACTAATGATCGTGCTGAAGTTTATACATTAGCTTCAGACACTTTAAAATTAAACGAGATTTTGAAATGAAGAAAAGGCGTTGCCTTTTGATATCATAATTTGAAATCGCTTTAGAAGTTTGCAGGTTTGAAAGTCGTCAAAAATGTTCTATAGTTAGTAAGGTTCCAGCTTAATTAAATTTATTTCGTTAACAGTTTATCGTTTTATTTTAAACCAAATAAAACTTTCTTCCATCATTTTTCTTAATTCTTATATTTCATTCGAATTATGTTTGTCACTGCATTCGAAACCGAATGAGGCTTTATTGGATTGGTTTGAAACACTACGATCTATATTTTTGCAACACAAGGGATAATGATACAAGTACCTCTTGTTTAAAGCCTATTCTAAACTGCTACGAACATCCATGCCTCAATGGGATTCGAACCGATGCACTGTGGTTCCGAAGATCAGCGCCCTAACCAATCGAGCATTGTTAGGCCAGGTCTTTACTGTATCACTCTAACTCCTTCCCTGTTCTGCGCGTACGCCGTACGAGCACAGCTTTCGGGCCCGTACTGCGTACGGGCAATCTGATTTTTATTTCGCTTGAACTGTTTCGGCAGTATATTTTCCAATTTTAATAACAAATTATTCATATAGATGGCCATTTAATAACAGTTTGCAGTTTATTGTATTTTCTACTCTGATTGGTTCAAAGACGCGGGTTTTTTAGCATGTTTTGTATCAGAAGACGAATTGTTATCTTTCAGTGTATAGCTTTCTGGTTATATTTTACTAACCGACTAATAATTTTATTGATGTAAGAGTTGAATAATATATTTTTACTTTTAAATAATGAATACTTCAGAGCGTATGGAGCTAATTTCGAACTGTGACTCGGAATGACAAACTGAATTGTCTGTAAATGATAGTAGGGAAAGTTTACTAGATGACCTGGATAGTAATGACTCTGATAGTAGTACACATGGAATCAGTCAAGCAAGACAAAAAATTGTGATAATCCGAAGGATTATCACAATTTTTTGAAATTAATTGTGATAATCCTCCGGATCCGTCTCCTAGATTTGCTTTCATTGTAATTCCAAAAATTAACTTCAATATCGATGAGATGATAGGTAAACTTCAGTTCTATGATGCTTTCATAGAAGGAAAATAAAGTTGTAATAAATGCTTAAAAATATTAGAAATGTTAAATTTAATAACATATCTTTACTTAAAAATGTAAAACGAAAAAAAAAATACAATAAAAAATTTGACATATTTTTGACCTAATTCTGAAAAAAAAAATGAAATTATCAAAGAGTTAAAATCTTAGAGAATAGTCTATATTTCGGTGCCAGAGTTTATGGGTTCGAATTCGAATGCTGACTTTTAAAGCAGTATATTTTGTTCTAATCAATAGGTCTAGGTTTAATTAACCATCAAGCATGCTGTGGTGTAGTACATAGCTGTTGTGAATTCAAATTCATTAATAACCCAAGTTTGCTTTATATCGTACTTAATATTAATTATAGTAAAATACCACTAATCTATATTACAATATTCAAATAAATAACAAAAAATAAGGAAATATGCTAAAATAATATTAAAAAAATAAAAGAAGCACTCCTCGTGCTACACCTGAAAGAAAATATGACAAAGTCCAACAGCACTGCATTCTTTTGCTTCCTTCTCAACTACTCCAGCAACCCTGTAATTTTTCCACTATCCTGTGCTGATGCAACAATTGTTCCATTGTCCTGTGCACAATGCGTCCTTTCTCGGCTCTCTCCAGATTGACCGGGACTCCAAGCATGGCCTTGAATCGCCTCCTGGGGACCAATCATAACTCTCCAAAACTTGATGATGTTTAAGTGCAGTCGTTTGTACTGGCCACAAAACACGCCTCCAGAAGTCTCGAAAAAATACTTGGGCATGTATATATATATGTTATATATATATATATATATATATATATATATATATATTATATATATATATATATATTATAATATAGTATAATTTATATATATATATATAGATACTAAATATATATATATATATATATATATAGATATATATATATATATATATATATATATATATATATATATGTTTATATATATATATATATATATACATACATATATATATATATACATATATATATATATATATATATATATATATATATATATATATATATATATATATATATATATATATATATATACATATATATATATGTATATATATATACATATATATATACATATATATATATATATATATATATATATATATATATATATATATATATACATATATATATATGTATATATATATACATATATATATAATATATAAATATATATACTATATATATATATATATATATACATAATATATATTTACATATATATATATATATATATATATACACATATATATATATACATATATATATATGTATATATATATATAATATATATATATATATAAATATATATATATATATATATATATATATACATATATATACATATATGTATATATATTTTCTATACACTTATATATATATATACATATATATATATATATATATAAATATATATATATATATATATATATATATATATATATATATATATATATATATATATATACATATATATATATATATATATACATATATATATATATATATATATATATACATATATATATATATATATATATATATATATATATATATATATATATAAAACTATATTCATATATATATATATATATATATATATATATATATGTATAATATATATATATATCATATATATATATATATATTATATATATATAAATAATATATATATATCATATATAAATATATATAGTATATTTATTATATAGATAGATATATAGTAGATAGATAATAGATACAGATATAGATATAGATATAGACAAATCTAAAATGACAATATTTGAAATTTATAAAATATCCTAAACAAGCTGTGCTCGTCACTGGTTACTGTGGCTCAGCGTAGTTAAAATGAAATAAATGAAAAAAAAAGCACGTCTTTTTAATATGCGTTATTAACACTGCGTCTATATGCGAACAACTGCTTTCTGTAATTGTGCTAGGATCTTTATCACCGAACTAAACAAATAACAGCCAAAGAAATTGCCGGGAGACGCACAAACAAATTTTAAATTTTATATATAAATGGTGTGGATAAAAACATACCCTGGCAGTACAGCATTATGGCAAAATTTCAAGACAATCGATGCAATATTTTTAGAGATTTTTGGTTACTAATAAACATTTTCATTTGTATTTATACAGATTGTTCAGTTTAATAATTTCTTAGAATACTATAGTAATGACTAACAAAAAACCAAACAATGTCTAAATCTAGTACGTCATTTACTGAATTTACTTTCCTAGCATTATTTCAAAATATTTCACTTACTGAAAAATAATATTTCGCTGATTTATTTTAACTTTTAACTCCCAAACAATTTCTCTCTCTTCATTATTTTTTTCAAAATTATTCAAGCAGAAACAAACAGACATGCTATGTCTCTTGAAAAGAAGTGGTGTAAAAAACAGGAAAAAAGTTTTATTACCTCAAGTTGAAATACTTGCGCTTGAATGATTTGGGAAATCATTTTATTCAATAATTTTTCTGGTTTTAGCCGGAGAATTATAAAGTGAAAGTGATAATATGCAGCGTGTGTAGCTAATGTGTATTGAGACGCTATTGTAGTCAAGAATATTGACATTTATAAAATAAAGTAAAATGTTAAATAATAAAATTTCTAAGGGTATTACTTCACTAATGATGTTCTGATAAATAATTGTAATTAGACAATTTAGATTTCTTCAAATATATTTAAAATTTTAACGGAATTAAGAAAACTTAAATTTTGAGATCTAAATTGAACCTTATCGCATTTTAAACATGATAAGAGTAGCTAGCTTGCATAAAAATAAATGAATATTTTTATTGAGGCAATGACAGTTGAAATGTTGATTCCAGACTGATAAAAAGAATGTCGCAGCGGTTGAAGTTACAAAGACTTTGTGGGCTTATTTATGGTTATCCAGGGGCAAAATTCCCGGTTACCTGTTGATATAATTAAAATAGAGGGCCTAAATTGTTCAAGCAGTAATTTTCATTCTTCTCCCTTACTCTCAGTCTGTATGTCAAAACACAAAAACCCATCCTCTTATTTCGTACCATTTATTACTTCCAGTTAAAATACCGTACTTCTTCAATGTCTCAAAAATAAGCTTCGTTATATACACTGTCTACCAATAAGTATTTGGACACCGATGCAAATGAAGATATTTGCTGTTCTGAGGTACGTCACTGCCTTGTCGGTATACATCGTGTAGGAAACAGCATCGGTATTAGTCGCATGCAAGATGGCTCGCAGTTCGGAGCTCTTTGATTTCGAGAAATGTATAATTATCGGGTATCACAAATGTGGGCGATCCTTAAGGAAATTATATGGGGATCTGAAGTACCCAAAATCGACTGTGGCCTATGTGATTAAGAAGTGAAGGTGAGCGGGGATTATCGGAATGTGACCCGAATCGGCAGATCAACGAAACTGGAAGATAGTGAGCGACGAGTGCTGTCCAGAGAAATTCGGAAGAACCACACCCAACCGATGGTCCTCATCCGCGAGAAGTTTCAACAGGCATCCGGGAGTATTATCTCAATTAATACCATCCGTATGGAAGCATATCTGCTTGGTTTTCATGGTCATGCTGCTAACCATAAGCTTTTGATCGCAAAATCCAACCACGCTGCTCGGTTAATGTGGGGCAAAGCACATCGAAATTGGACCGTAGATCAGCGGAAACGGGTTCTTTGGAGGGAATAATTAAGGTTCACCCTTTACTGTTCGGATGTCAGGGTCTGGGTCTGGCATTTGCTTTGAGAACGTCTCCTGCCTTAATGCATTGTGCCAACAGTCAAGTTCGGCGGAGGTGGAATTATGGTCTGGGAGTGTTTCTCCTGGCATGGACTGGGACCATTGGTCCTCATTCAGTTTAAGCTCAACACCGATGACTACTGCACTATTTTGGATAACAATGAGCTTTCTAAGTTGCGGCTGTTTTACGGGGACCCCTGTTGCTGTCAGGACAACAATGTCATCTTTCATGTTTCGAGGTTAACCAAGGATTGGTATGGTGCCAATGGAATTTATCGAATGGACTGGACTGCCCAGACCTGAATCCTGTCGAGAACCTCTGGAACGAATTAGATCGCCGAATTAAGGGGTGCATTACCAGTCCAAATTCAGTGAAAGAACTTGTATGTCTACTTCAAGACGAGTGAAAGACAATACCATTAGCTGTAATACAAATATTGTGGAAAGTATGCCCCGGAGGGTTCAAGCTGTAATTGCCTCTGGTGGAGGGTTCTATCAAATATTTATTTTGAACAAAGTTAGTTTTTCTTTTGTATCACAGGTGTCCAAATATTTATTGGTAGACAGTGTATTAGAATTTAACCCATATTGTACCACACCTACTAAATATTTCTGTAAGTTATTAAAACTTAATCCATATCATTAATATGGTGTAGCTAAGTATATAAAACCAAAATTTTGAAAAAATATTTTTAATTTTTTATGTAATTGGCTATCCTATAAATAGAGCAACGGTTCAATACACTACTAAAACTTAATGAATATCACTTCCATTGCATTAGGCTGATTCATAGAGGAAATTTGGGGACACAGTCAAAACAAAGTCCAACATTACATTTTAAGCATGCTGTGGTTGGTTTTCTCTTGCTGTTATTGAACTGGCAGTAAGAGAGTAAATTTATGTTGCAATCTCCGGTTTTTCTGAATAGAATAGACATCTATTTACCCCTTGGTGTGTCCAGGTGTGTGAACAGGTGTTTGAACTGGTTTTCATTTGAA
This sequence comes from Pardosa pseudoannulata, assembly GCA_032207245.1. NCBI lineage: Eukaryota > Metazoa > Arthropoda > Arachnida > Araneae > Lycosidae > Pardosa > Pardosa pseudoannulata. Next base: position 18,305,349 of record CM063507.1, read on the forward strand.
GATAAGAAAAGAATTGCGCATTCAGTGCAATATCGAATTCGTGGAAAAATAATCGGGATTGAACCGTCGCCTCAATTTTAGGGCACTTTTTTATACTTACTAAATACACGTGTAAAATATATTTTTCAACTAAAACTTTCAACTACATTATTAGCTCTGTTTTTAAACTAAAAGTAACCTCCACGATTTTTGAAAATAAAAATAATAACAATATAAAATTGAAGATTAAAAAAGGACAATTTTGAAGAGGTTGCTAAAAATAAATTTTACAATACAATATAATTTGATTTCTCAGTTTTTTTTGTTACCATGGTACAGTGTATCTATTGTAAAGGTGTTAAAATAAAATCCACTCAAAATATTTATAGCTTTATTATTAAATGGAATTTTATTTGCTGTCCTGTTTATAGGACAGCGGTCCAATATGGGTTAACTCGTACATCTGAACATTTCAAAGAGCTGAATGTTATTATTGTTAATTGTGATTAATGCAACTTAGACCTTGTCATTAGTAGTAAAAGCTTTATAAATGCACTGTTTGGGAAAGTTTGTTTACTCGTTTGTTTGAGATTCTTACAATGATGGTTTATTTTTTATTTATTTTTTAGAGACCAGAATAATCTGAAAATTTTTTTGTTAAGTGTTAAATTAACACTTCACGTGCGGGTAACGAATTTTTACGTTTATTGCAGTCTGTCACTGGAGAGCGGGTCACGTAAAAATACGTATTTAGTAGATTTGTGGTGGATACCAACTAACCACCACAAATCTACTAAATACTTATAATTATATGTATATGTGAAGTTATATACGTTTAGTTTGAGTTGTTATGCAACGCTTTGCATTTTTTCTTTCCACAAGTTCTGATTGTCGATTGACTCGGTCTTTTGTTGCGTTATTTCGTCTTCAATCGAATTCCTAGATCCAGAACGTACAAGTCGTGTTTTGTCAATTTGAAGCTTGGTTTTTATTTCTGAATACAAAATTGATAAAATGAGTCGTTGTGACAAAGATAGTGATGAAGAAATATGCGCTGACAGATTATCGGACTTTTAACTTTAAAAATCGTTTATTTTTGTGATTTAGTAAACATATTGTATTTTGTTTGTCAAATAATCATACAGTATATATAAAAGTGTAAAATGATAAAACAAAAATATATTTATATACATTTCCTGCTTTAACACGATTTTAAACATCATAAACTTATTTCTCAAATTATTCGAGCATAAATCAACTTTCTTCTTTCTTTATACCCTTTTAAGAACACAGTCTAAACATAAAAACAGAACAATCTAGCTTTTATATTCCTACAATTTATTACATCCATATAAAATACCATACTCCTTCAATAAGTCTGAAAGATAAGCTTCGTTATTCCTTATTCTTACCTCGTAGAGCTGAGCATTTCCAAGATCGGAAAGTTTTTAGTCCTATTTGATTTAATGAAACTTTAGCCTTGTCATTGGTGGTAAAAGCTTTATGAATGTACTATTTGTGGAAGTTTGTTTACACGTTTATGGGTGATTCTTAGAATGGTGGTTTATTTTTTATTTATTTTTTAGAGACCAGAATAATTTGGAATTATTGTTGATCACCAAATTATAAAAATTAGAAATTACGTTTTCCTCTTCAACCCAAAATCAAACAAGGCGAAAATTACACGCCTCTCCCAAACTTAAAGAAATTTAATATTATATAATTTTTCTAGATTAAAATGTAAAATAAAGCATAAATAAAAAGCATATATAAAGAAGAAATAATATTTTTAGAAATATATGGTCTAATTTTGGAGAGTTTATAGATCGCCAGATTTGGAGAGAAAACACGCTACGTGCATTTGTATTAAGCACATAACTTATCACTTATATACTTTTCCTTCTTTAATACAATTTTAACCTTCATAAATTTATTTCTCAAATTGTTTGAGCAGGAATCTACTTTCTTCTTTCTTTTTACCCTTTTAAGAACACAGTCTAAACATAAAAACAGAACAATCGAGGTTCTATATTCCTACAACTAATTATTTCTATATAAAATATAGTACCCTTCAATAAGTCTGAAAGATAAGCTTCGTTATTTCTTATTCTTACCTCGTAGAGCTGAGCATTTCCAAGATCGGAAAGTTTTTAGGCCTATTTTCTTTAATGAAACTTTAGCGTTGTCATTGGTAGTAAGAGCTTTATGAATGCACTGTTTGTGGAAGTTTGTTTACATGCTTGTGGGAGATTCTTAAAATGGTGGTTAATTTATTATTTATTTTTTTAAAGACCAACAGAATGTAGCGATTTTGTTGATCGCCGATTCATAACATGGTAGAAATTACGTAATGCTATTTATTGCATCACGTAATTTCTAATAACGGATTATATGATTTTAAAATGGCAGAAATTCTCATAAATTCAAAGTTAAAGAAATATAACACTTTAAACATTTTTTACAGATGGAAATGTAAAGACGAATCATAATTAATACTATTTAAAGCGCAATAAAACCCTATTTTTTAGCAAATTTTGCAGATATAAGTATAAAAAAACATAATATTTAAAGACTAAATAAACAACAAAATAATATTTTTAGAAATATTTGCAGGTTAAATTATTTAAATAGAAATAATCAACACAATTTATTTGTTTGTTTACTTGCTTGTGAGAGATTCCAAGAATGATGATTTATTATTTTTTTTATTTTTTAGAGGACAGCATAATTTAACGATTTTGTCTATTGCCAATTAGTAAAAGGTTAGAAATTATATGTTTCTCATAAAGTTATAGTCAAAAATGGTGAAAATTACGCCAAATAAATTCAAAGTTAAAGAAATCTAACACTTTATACAATTTGTTACAAATAAAACTACAAAAATATATCACAATTAATACTATTTAAATCACAATGAAACACTATTTTTAACAAAATGAGCAGATAAGAATCTATGGAAACACATAATTTAAAGATTAATTTAAAATAGAAATAAAATTTTAGAAACATTTTCAGAAAACATAATCACAATTTATACAGGAATAAAAAATTATTTTGCCCCAATTTTGGAGAGCTTATAGATCTTTAGATTTGGCGAGAAAACACGCTACGTGCATCTATACTAAGCACATGACTTATCACTTATATACTTTTCCTGCTTTAACAAGATTTTAACCTTCATAAATTTATTTCTCAAATTGTTCGAGAAGAAATCTACTTTCTTCTTTCTTTATACCCTTTTAAGAACACAGTCTAAACACAAAAACAGAAAAATCCAGCTTCTACATTCCTACAAATTTTTACTTCCATATAAAATACAGTACTCCTTGAATAAGTCTGAAAAATAAGCTTCGTTATTTCTTATTCTTACCTCTTAGAGCTGAGCAATTCCCAGATTGGAAAGTTTTAGTCCTATTGGTTTTAATGAAACTTTAGCCTTTTCATTGGTGGTAAAATCTTTATGAATGCATTGTTTGTGGAAGTTTGTTTACACGTTTTTGGGAGATTCTTAAAATGGTGGTTTATTTATTATTTATTTTTTTAAAGACCAGCAGAAGATGGGGATTTTGTTGATCGCCAATTCATAAAATGTTAGAAATTATGTAATGTCTTTTTAACATCACGTGAATTCTAATACCGGAATATATAATTTGATAATGCCAGAATTTATCATAAATTCAAATTTAGAGAAATAAAACATTTTATACATTTTTTACAGGTGAAAATGTAAAGAAAAATCATAATTAATACTAATTACAGCAGAATAAAACCCTATTTTTAGGAAATTTTCCAGATAAAAGTATAAAAAGACATAAAATTTAAAGACTAAATAAACAAAATTAATAATATTTTTAGAAATATTTGCAGGTCAAATTATTTCAATAGATTAAATTTGAAAAAAAATTATTTGTTTGTTTACTTGTTTGTGAGATATTTTTAGAATAGTGGTTTATCTCTAATTTATTTTTTTAAAGACCTGCAAAATTTGGCTATTTTCTCTATAGCCAGTTAATAAAATTTCAGAAATTACGTCATGCCAAGGATTGCATTACGTAATTTCTGATAACGGAATACATGATTTGAAAATACCAGAAATTCTAATAAATTCAAAGTTAAAGAAATATAACATTTTATACAATTTTTTACAGATGAAAATGTAAAGAAAAATCATAATTAATACTAATTAAAGCACAATAAAACCCTATTTTTAGCAAATTTTGCAGATAAAAGTATAAAAAGACATAAAATTTAATGACTAAATAAACAAAATTCATAATCTTTCTAGAAATATTTGCAGGTCAAATTATTTAAATAGATTAAAATAACACAATTTATTTGTTTGTTTACTTGTTTGTGAGAGATTCTTAGAATGAGGTTTATTTTTATTTTTAGAGTTTTTTAAAAACATTCTTAAATCGCCAATTCATAAAATGCTAGAAATTACGTAATTTATATTTATTGCAGCACGTGAATTCTATAGGTATTGCATTTTCATAAATTCAAAGTTAAGTAAAATATGAACATTTTGTGGAAGTTTTTTTTTTAGAGATGAAAATTAAAGAAAGTCATAATTAATACTAATTAAAGCAAAAATTATGTTTAAAATTTTGATAAATTATAAAAAGACCTATTTAAAGACTAATAAACAAAAAATAATATTTTTGTAATATTTGCAAGTCCAATTATTTAAATAGATTAAATTAACACATACAGAATTTATATCTATATTTTTTACTTGGCGATTTCATATTCAGTTTAAAAACAACTGCTAGAAATCTGTACCAAGCACATCACGTATTCTTACATACTTTTCCTGTTTTTCGATATTAATATCAAAAAGTAATTCAAAGTTATGAAAATAATTCTTTTATGCATTATTTTTAAAACAGTCTAAATTTAAAAAGAATCATAATTTTAAACTTTATTACTTCCATTAAAAATAGATTCTCAATAAGTCTAAAAAACATAATCTTAAAATCGTAATAATTTATTTAATCTTTCTAGAAATATTTGCAGGTCAAATTATTTAAATAGATTAAAATAACACAATTTATTTGTTTGTTTACTTTTTGGTGAGAGATTCTTAGAATGGTGTTTTATTTTTCATTTAATTTTTTAAAGACCAGCAGAATTTGGCGAAATTTCTTGGAAATTAATAACAGAAAATATATGTTTTCATAAATTCAAAGTTACAGAATAACATTTTATACAATTAGATGAAAATGTAAAGAAATTAATTAATACTAATTAAAGCACAACAAGACCTTATTTTTATCAAATTTTGCAGATAAATGTATAAAAAGACATAAAATTGAAAGACTAAATAAACAAAAAAATTAATATTTTTAGAAATATTTACAGGTAAAATTATTTTAAATAGATTAAATCAATAGACTTCATACAGGAATAAAAAATATTATAATACAAATAATACAGAATAATTACTAAAAAGTGACGAAACATTGTAAAAAAAACTTTTTTCTTTTATTACAGATAATTATTAAAATTTTTTTCTATTTATTTTAACTCTAAATCAAATTTCATTCAACATAATTTTCTAATACAATAATTTAAAAATTTTGTTTAAAACAATCCATTTTTTTATTCAAAAATCTAAATAGATTTAATCAAAAATACATTTATTTATAATATTTCTATATATATTAATGATGTTTATTGAAATATGTACATACTAGATTAATATCAAACTTGCAGTAGAAAAGATGTGTGCTTTAGTAAATTCTTGTATTAAATGTACATTTATCAAAAATTTTTAGAATTCCATCTTTTTAAAATCACTAAATTCTGGAAACCATATGAAATTACATTTCAATAAGAAAAATAAATTAGAGCATCACATTTTTGTTTTTTATTAAATATGTTTAAATAGATTTTTTTTAACAACATTGCTGTGATACACCATAAAAGTGACTAAAAAATGTTTACTTAAAAAAGTGACTAAAAGTGATCAATTGTAAAAAAAAGGACTAAAGGTGAGATAAGTGACGAAATTGCAAGCCTGTTTATAGAACAGGGATAAACTATTTTGGCTCAATTATTGTTACGCAGATTGTCAGATTTGTCGAGAAAACACTCCGTGTACTGGTTGCATTAGTACCAAGAACATTGGGTACATTTTTGTCCTGTTTAACAAGACTTTAATCTTCATAAAAGTATTTTCCAAATTGTTCAAGCAGAAATGTACTTTCTTCTTTTTTTATCACCTTTTAAGAACACAGTCTAAACATAAAAACAAAACCATTCACAGTCTAGTTTCCTACAGTTTATTACTTTCCGTTAAAATACCTTACTACTTCAATAAGGCAGAAAAATAAGCTTCGTTATTTATTATTCTTAACTCCTAGAGCTGAGCATTTCCAAGTTCAAAATGTTATTAGTGCTATTTGTTCTTAACACATTGCGGGTACATTTCACAGCGGAATTGTACCTGGAGCGGACGTTTTGCTGGTAAATTTAGTTATTCAGTTAAATCTCAATAGATCAAAAATTATTTCATTTTTTAACCAACTTTTCGTATTTTATATTAAAATATATAAAAAAATATATAAATATAAACATATAAATAATAACCATAAAATTTTTATAAACAAAATATATATTTTAGTGGATAAATTTATAATAATACTGTAAATATGAAAAATCAAATAGTAATAGTAGTATATAGTTTTAATTTTTTCCCGTTCTGTGGTTCCGCATCGACTGATGTTAAAACTAGTTTTTATTTGTCAAAATATTTCCAGAATCTCTGTAGTGGACAAGAATTCTTTCTTTCCCTTTATCCCCTTTTTTGTACCGATCAACGTAAAACAAACCATTTTACACAACAGTACTAGTACTTCTCACGCTCAATAAATTGAGAAAATACTAGTACTATCGCTCAAGTATATTCTTCAGAAAACTTACTAATGTGTGCATACAATGTTTTAATGCAGCTTTAATTTATCATTGGTACTAAAAGTTTATTAATGCACATTTTGTCGAAGTTTGTTTACTTGTTTGTTAAGATTTGTTAGAATAATGATTTATTTTTTATATATTTTTTTAGCGACCAATTAAACGCAATTTTTTGATCGTAATTAACCCTACTGCTCAATTTGTCAAAATGGCGGAAATTATCTTTTAAAAATCTACAACTTTTTTTTTTATACAAATAAAATATATATATATATAATATACTATAATATATACATATTTATAAAAATTATATATATAAATATATAAGAAAATGTTAAATATATAAATAAATATATATATTAGAAACGAATATATATATTTATAAATTATATATAATATATATATATATATATATATAAAATGAATATATATATTTTAAATATATATATATACAAATATCATATATATATAATATTATATTATATAGATATTTATATATATATATATATATATATTATTATATTAAAATTTATATATATTTTTATATATAAAACAAAAATTATAAATATACTTTTACTTTAAGAACACGATATAAAAAATATTTTAAATTTATTCAGTTAAAACACTTCTTTATAAGTCTTAACTATAATTCTATTATCTAATATAACTATAGTTCTATCATATATTCTATTTATTACAAATTAAATGTCTAATCTGTATATACTTTTTACTGTTTTAAACGGTAAAAAGACTGATGTGATTTATTAAAGGAAGAAAACACATGCCCGTATAATCTGGCGATTTTGTCTATCGCCAATTTAATAAAATGCCAGATATTATGTGTTTCTCATAAAGATATATTCAAAAATGATGAAAATTGCGTGCCTCCCTTAAACTCAAAGTTAAAGAAATCTAACACTTTATACAATTTTTTTACGGATAAATATTTAAAGAAATATACTTAATACAATATACAGCACAATAAAATGCTATATATAGAAAATTAGCAGATTAAAAATATAAGAAAATGTTAAATGTAAAGAATAAATAAACAAAGAAACAATATTTTTAGAAATATTTGCTGATCAATTATTTAAACATATTTGATTATCACAATATAGAAAAATGATGAAGCTAGTTTGGCTGAACTATCCTTACTTGACAAGGTCATACAATCGCCAAATTTGGAGAGATAAAACCCAGAGTGCTAGGTGCAGCTTTCTTAGCACATCACTTATCTACTTATCTCTTTTATATTATCCTGCTTTAAGAAGATTTTAACCTTCATAAAAGTATTTTCTAAATTATTCAAGTAGAAATCTACTTTCTTCTCCCTTTATTCCCTTTTAAGAATACGATCATAGTAAAAACACAAGCATTTGCATACCATTTATTACTTCCAGCTGAAACACCGTACTACTTCAATAAGTCTAAAAAATAAGCTTCGTTATTTATTCTTCTTAACTAGCAGATCTGAGCATTTTCAAGTTAGGTACGTTATTAGTGCTATTTGTTCTTAATGCAACTTTAGCCTTATCTTTAGTAGTAAAAGTTTTATGAATGCACTGTTTGTGGAAGTTTGTTTACATGTTTGTAAGAGATTCTTAGAATGATGATACTTTTATTTATTTTTAGAGGCCATCGTAATTTTACGATTTTGTCCATCGCCAATTAATAAAATACCAGAAATTATGTGTTTCTCCTAAAGTTATAGTCAAAATTGGCGAAAATTACATGCCTCTCATAAACTCAAAGAAATCTACAACTTTATGCAATTATTTTACAAATAACAATGCAAAGAAATGTCACAATTAATACTATATAAAGCACAATCAAACGCTAATTATAGAAAATTTGCAGATAAAAATATAAGAAAATGTCAAATGTAAAGAATAAATAAACAAAAAATGATGTTTTTAGAAATACTTGATGATCATATAATTTAAAAGGATCTAATTATCACAATATAGAAAAATGATGAAGCTAGTTTGGCTGAACTATCGTTACTTGTCAATTTCATTCAATCGCCAAATTTGGAGAGATAAATCCCATCATGCTAGGTTCTGATTTCTTAGCACATCACTTATCTATCTACTTATCTATTTTATATTGTCCTGCTTTAACAAGATTTTAACCTTCATAAAAGTATTTTCCAAATTATTCAAGCAGAAATCTACTTTCTTCTCCCTTTATCCACTTTTAAGAACACGATCAACGTAAAAACACAACCATTTCCATACCATTTATTACTTCCAGTTAACACACCGTACTGCTTCAATAAGTCTGAAAAATAAGCTTCGTTATTTATTCTTCTTAACCAGCAGATCTGAGCATTTCCAAGTTAGGTACGTTATTAGTGCTATTTGTTCTTAATGCAACTTTAGCCTTATCATTGGTAGTAAAAGGTTTATGAATGCACTGTTTGTGGAAGTTACGTGTTTGTAAGAGATTCTTAGAATGATGATATTTGTTACATGCCTCTCATAAACTCAAAGAAATCTACAACTTTATGCAATTATTTTACAAATAACAATGCAAAGAAATGTCACAATTAATACTATTTAAAGCACAATAAAACGCTACTTATAGAAAATTTGAGAGATAAAAATATAAGAAAATGTGGAATGTAAAGAATAAATAAACAAAGAAACGATATTTTTAGAAACATTTGCTAATCAAATTATTTAAATAGATTTGATTATCCCAATATAGAAAAATGATAAGCTAATTTGGCTAAACTGTCCTTACTTGACAAGGTCATACAATCGCCAAATTTGGAGAGATAAATCCCCGAGTGCTAGGTGTAGCATTTCTTAAAGTTATATTCAAAAATGGATGAAAATTGTGCCTCCCTTAAACCTAAAGTTAACTCAAATCAAAAAATCAAAAACTTTATACAATTTCGGATATATTTAAAGAAATATCATATTTACAATACATAAACAGTACAATAAAAAGGCTATTTATAGAAAATTTACTGATTAAATAATATAAGAAAATGTGGAATGTAAAGAAAGAATAAATAAACAAAGAAACGATATTTTTAGAAACATTTGCTAATCAAATTATTTAAATAGATTTGATTATCCCAATATAGAAAAATGATAAGCTAATTTGGCTAAACTGTCCTTACTTGACAAGGTCATACAATCGCCAAATTTGGAGAGATAAATTCCCGAGTGCTAGGTGTAGCTTTCTTAGCACATCACTTATCTACTTATCTCTTTTATATTATCCTACTTTAAGAAGATTTTAACCTTCATAAATGTGTTTTCTAAATTATTCAAGCAGAAATCTACTTTCTTCTGCCTTTATCAACTTTTAAGAACACGATCATAGTAAAAACACAAGCATTTGCATACCATTTATTACTTCCAGCTGAAACACCGTACTACTTCAATAAGTCTAAAAAATAAGCTTCGTTATTTATTCTTCTTATGTGGGTAGCAGAAACATTTCCAAGTTAGGTACGTTATTAGTGCCATTTATTCTTAATGCAACTTTAGCCTTATCATTGGTAGTAAAAGGTTTATGAATGCACTGTTTGTGGAAGTTTGTTTACTTGTTTGTAAGAGATTCTTAGAATGATGATTTATTTATTTATTTATTTATTTTTTGAAGCCAGCATAATTTGGCGATTCTGTCTATCACTAATTAATAAAATGCCAGAAATTATGTGTTTCACATAAAGTTATATTCAAAAATGGCAAAAATTACTTGCCTCCCATAAACTCAAAGTTAAAGAAATGTAACACTTTACACAATTCGTTACAAATATAAATGCAAAGAAATATTACAATAAATATTATATAAAGCACAATAAAACACTATTTATAGACAATTTGCAGATAAAAATATAAGAAAATGTCAAATGTAAAGAATAAATAAACAAAGAAACGATAGTTTTAGAAATATTTGCTGATCAAATAATTTAAATAGATATAATTATCACAATATAGAGGAATGATAATCTACTTTAGCTGAACTAACCTTACTTGCCAAATACATACAATCGCCAAATTTGGAGAGATAAAACAGAGAGTGCCATGTACAGCTTTCTTAGCACATCACTTATCTACTTATCTCTTTTATATTATCTTGCTTTAACAAGATTTTAACCTTCATAAAAGTATTTTCCAAATTATTCAAGCAGAAATCTACTTTCTTCTCCCTTTATCCCCTTTTAAGAACACGATCAAAGTAAAAACACAACCATTTTTGTACCATTTATTACTTCCAGTTAAAACACCGTACTGCTTCAATAAGTCTGAAAAATAAGCTTTGTTATTTATTATCCTTAACTGATATAGCTGAACATTTCCAAGTTCGGAATGTTAATAGAGCTATTTTTTCTTAATGCAACTTTGGCCTTGTCATTGGTAGTAAAAGGTTTATGAATGAACTGTTTGTTGAAATTTGTTTTCTTGTTTGTGAGAGATTCTATGAGTACATTGGCGGTTATAAGACACCATGAAAGGAAATTAGTTTTCATGAAACTACTCTAAGAATTATTCATCCTGTCAATGTTAATGGATATAAAAATAATTTTACCTCTTATTCAACAGTGTGGAAATGCAAGTGAATCTTTAATGGTATTTGATTTCTTGAAACCTTAAGTACTTACCTAAAAAGAAAAGAAGAGAACATTAAAAAATAATCCATAAAAAATATTATGTAATAATTTATTGTACCAACTTATGTTCTAACAATAGTAATATACAAATTACAGATGTTTCGAGACACTTAGAAGTAAAAGCATTATTAATAGACTGTTGAAAGTTTGTTTACTTATTTATGGGAGATTCTTAATGGTGTTTCATTTTTTATTTATTTTTTAGAGACTAGAATAATTTGCTATTTTTGCTGATCTACAATTATAAAATGCCATAAATTAAGTGTTTTTCATAAACATACATAATTATAGATACATAATTTAATTTGGTTATTTTTGCTGATCTACAATTATAAAATGCCATAAATTAAGTGTTTTTCATAAACATACATAATTATAGATCCATAATTTAATTTGGCTATTTTTGCTGATCTACAATTATAAAATGCCATAAATTAAGTGTTTTTCATAAAATACATAATTATAGATCCATAATCCAATTTGGCTATTTTTGCTGATCTACAATTATAAAATGCCATAAATTAAATGTTTTTCATAAACATACATAATTTTATATCCATAAATTAATTTGGCTCTTTTTGCTGATCTACAATTATAAAATGCCATAAATTGTTTTTCATAAACATACATAATTATAGATCCATAATTTAATTTGGCTATTTTTGCTGATCTACAATTATAAAATGCCATAAATTAAGTGTTTTTCATAAACATACATAATTATAGATCCATAATTTAATTTGGCTATTTTTGCTGATCTACAATTATAAAATGCCATAAATTAAGTGTTTTTCATAAACATACATAATTATAGATACATAATTCATAGACAAACTCAACTTACAGATAATTATAATTTTTGTAATGAATTTTCTTACTCTAACAATGGGCCTTTCATTAATAATATACGTCCAAGAAATTGTTCGTTTTGCTTTAAAAATTGAATTAAAAAGATTTTTGAATTGAAATGCATTTAAATTTTAATATCACTGATTAATAAATAGATCTTTAAAAGGTCCTTTTTTATTGTTATATGAAAAAAATATAATAATTTATTTTTCTACAAAATTTTAAAAACATTTGACTACAATCTTAATAATATATAAAATAAATAATTAGATTTTTTGGTTAAATCTTTCTTTTGTGCACAATAATTTGAATACTTAAAATTTAAATATATAATAGATTTAAATACATTTCAATTTTAATGTAATCAAAAAATAAATAAATTATTGAATTTTTTTCTATTTTTATACCAAATAATATAATAATTTAATTTATATTCAAGATTTTTAAAAATGCAGATTAGTAAATTTCAATCATTAATAACATATATTTTTTGTATATTTTATTCTGTGTATAATAGCTTGAAAACTTAAACTAAAATTTAAGTAATAAAAAAAATTAAAAACATTCAAATTTTAATGAAATTCATAAATGGAAATTGAAAATATTTTTTATTGTTATCCGCTATATAATAATAGCTTAAGTTATCTGTCCGTCTGTCCTCGAATTTATGAAGCGGTTGTACCTGAAATACTCAACTACTAAAAAAGAAGGGGAGGGGGGGGATTTCGAACGTTATGGTTAGCAACGTTCGAAATTCCCCCTTCCTTCTTTTTCAGTATTTAACGCCATTATTTCAAGCCATATTTTCCCCGGTTAAGAGCAGGTGGTTAAATTTATCAATTTGCCACATAATAAATAGGTAAAAAACATTTTTTTCTAGCATTATGACATCATACCTTTAACCATTTCATTGAATCATTTCTTATTTTAAAATTATGTAAATATCGTCTGCATTATTTTCGTACTTTTTATCACTGAACTTAGATATTAGGTCAATAATTTTCTTTTATATTTGGCTAACACATATATACATATGTGAATATTTTAAATTGAATCATTGATTATTTTTGTTACAATGAAAATTTTATCATAGTATTAACAACAAATTCTATCTACTTCCAGGATATAACAGAAATGATAGTTTTATACCTTTACTTATATTAATAGAAATGAAGCTAAGAAAATTTTGAACTATATTTCTGTATGAAAGCAACGTGATTCTAAACTAAATTCAGTGTATCAGCAGACTTTAGAGGAGTATGAAGATAAACAAATTATTGAGCGTGTACCAGATAATTCTCAGACTAAACACAATCTGCCTTATAGAGTACAATTTTGGGAAATTAAAAATTTTACTCATCTCTTCATGTGACGGGCTGTAGACTAGTATTAAATAAGATAATTATATTGTATTCAATAGTTGTAAAATGTTGATTAGTAAATTGTTTATTATTTATAAGATAAATAATTTGAATTATAAATTAAAATAAAATTTCTCTAAAATGTATAAATAACAAAATTTTTAAATTTTAAGCCTTATAGCCAGTAACTATGGCAAATTAATCTAACCATGACACGTGTTAATGTCAGCTTATTTAACATTAATGTAATATACTCTAGTTTAACGTCCAGGATTTACATTGAGGACAGTCGTGGGAGAGTAACCTTGAACCCTTAACCCTTTTGTTTAATATATATTGTTTAAGTTTGGGGTAATTTGAACTCTATTCTAAGAGTACTTAACACTAGAATTGTATAGTCATATTTATATTATATAATTTGAATTATAAAAAATAAATTATTTTATATATTATAATATAAAATAATTAAAATTTTTAATATATTTTTATAAATTATTATAATATATTTAATATTTATATTTAATATTAATTGTATTATATATATTTAAATATATTTTATATTTATATTTATATAATATTATATATATATTATAATATATTATATTATTATTTTATAAATTGATATATAGTATATATATATTAATATATTAGAATTTATATATATTATATATAATATATATATATATATTATATATATATATATATATATATATATATATAAATATATAATATATATATATATATATATATATATACATATACATATATATATATAGTATATATATAATATATATATATATATATTATATATATATATATACATAAAATTATATATATATATATATACATATATATATATATACATTTATATAAATATATATATTATATATATTATATATAATAATATATATATACATATATATATATATTTATGTATATATATACATATATATATTTATATATATAATATATATTAAATATATATATATATATATATATATATATATATATATATATATATATGTATATTTATATATATATATGTATATATATAAATATATATATATATATATAATATATATATATATATATATAATATATATTTATATATACATATATATATATATTTATATATATATAATATATATTTATATATATATATATATATAATATATATATATATATTTATAATATTTTATATATATATATATATATAATATATATATATAATATATATATATATATATATATATATATATATATATATATATATTATATATATATATATATATATATATATATATATATATATATATATATGTTATACATATATATATATATATATATATATATTATTATATATAATATATTATACATATATATATATATATATTTATATATATATATATATATATATACATATATATATAAATATATATATATATATACATATATATATATATATATATATATATATATAT
>CM063507.1:18335566-18340566 GCA_032207245.1 Pardosa pseudoannulata
AGGAAGTTTCTAGTTCTTTGCATCATATGAGGTTTGATCTTTTATTTGAATAGTTATTTATTCTCAATTTCAAATTAAAAATTGTAGGAATTAATTACTGTGACTCATTTGAATGTTTTTTTAATAATTTCCTCGTGAAATTTAATATATGGAAGTTTCTAGTTCTTTGCATTATATGAGGTTTGACCGTTTATTTGAAATAGGTTTAATATTCTCAATTTCAATTTAGAAATTTATGAATTAATTACTGTGACTCATTTGAATGTTTTTTTTTAATATTTTCCTCTTGAAATTTAATGTAAGGGAGTTTCTGTGACTCCCTGGACTGGAGTACTGTGACTCCTTTGAATGTTTTTTTTTTTAATAGATTCCTCTTGAAATTTAGTATAAGGGAGTTTCTAGTTCTGTGTATCATATGCGGTTTGACCATTTATTTGAATAGATTTTCTATTCTCAATTTCAAATTAGGAATTGTATGAATTAATTACTGTGACTCATTTGACTGTTTTTTATTTTTAATTTCCTAATGAAATTTTACCTATATAAGTTGCTACTCTTTTCTTTTGTATGAGTTTTGGAGTCTCGTAAATTTAATTTATGGAATTAAAAAATTAAAACTCATAATCTGAGAATACTCTTTTAAACACAAATTTAGTAATTTAGTACTGTTATGAATTTTATATTTTATTTAAAATTTTTAAAGCTTTAAAGTTTTAGATTTATAAATAAAAAATGTTTAATCTCAATTGAAAATGAAAACTATATTTATTAAAACATACACTTCATATAATATCATAGTAGTATATAAAATTCTTTTGTTTTTTGATTTTTAAATTATATATTTATTAGTAAAATTAAAGGCTTTCCTAGTACTCTGTATTCTAAAGTAAGTGAAGGAATATTTATTAACATATAATGGATTAAGGTATCTGTCTACGTTAAAAACGTCATTTTTTGCCAAAAAACCATAATTTTTATTTTAATTTCTCAATTGTAAAATTTCAAATTTTATGCTTCCAAATCTGTTTTTGTTTTGTCTCTGAGGCATTTTAAAGAAAAATTACAGCTGTTTAAACATCAGTAACAGCTGTCAAAACAAAACGGAAGTAGCGACTTCAAAACCGGAAGTTGTGAATTTTTTGGACAAAACTTTTTAATTTTCAGCAAGATTAGTTTAAACATTTTTCTAGTATTTTTAATTAGTAACTTGGCAATTAGAAAGTTTTAAAGCAAGAAAGTGTGGTGAATTTAAAACAGGTATTTTAATTTTTTAACAGTTAAAGTTGCTTCCATAAACTTCAAATGCGTTTTTCTCAGAACGGTATTTTTAATAAAATGTCGAAACTTGAAATGTGATTTCTCAAAAAGTTCTTGAAACATTTTGTTGAAAATTATTAAGAATGTTTTTGACAGTATTTACTAGTAAATGACCTAAAAGCTTGAAGTTTGGATAATTTTTAATGATGTTACAGTCATATTTAAATATAAATGTAATGAAAATTCGTTAAAAAATCAATGCTTATGATTTTGAAGGAACAAAAGTTTTTACCAAATGTAAAATAAGCAAAGAATTAAGGTGATTCACTAGTCCAGTGTATAAGAATTGTGTTGCATCAAAAATATTGAAATAATTTCATTTATAAAAAAAATTAGACCTCTTGAAAAAACCCGATTTTTTTACTAAATTTTCTTCATTTTTTAGAAATTTTATAAAAACTTCTCCAGGAATAAATTTTTTAAGTTCAATTCTATATGATATTATAAAAAATAAATCTAAAAATTAAAAACATGAACTAGTTTCTACGTTTAAAGAAAAAAGTTCTCCGAAAGTAGACGGATAAATTAATGATAACAAAAAAAATTAATAATAAATAAATACATTGGATTGTACTTGACTTCTGTTACTACTTACAAAAGTAATAATATTTAAAAATCCAATGAAGTTAGAAATGCAGCAATATAAATCATATGTGTTTAAGTAAAAATTGAAAGTGATCATTAATGTAAGTTAAAGAATAAAGTTCTCAAGTACAATTCTAAAGCATAAATTAATGGTATTATATGCAAAAAGTACAATTTTATTATTCAGTGTTAAAGGAATTAGTTGAATAGTCCTCAAATAAAAATATGTCTCGAGATTTTAAACATATTTGCTTTAAAAGCACGTCAGGAATGTTAAAAAAAAAAAAAAAAAAAAAAAAAAAAAAAAAAAAAAAAAACTATGTTAATTTTCGAACATGCGGGTGAAACTGAATTTAGTATAAGCGATTGATGAACAAAGCAACGTTTAAAAATTCACTCTTCAATGAGCAACAAGACCTGTTATTATTCCGAATCGGGCATTCACCCGTCATTAGCTTTTTTTAATGGTTGTTCTGCAATGTTTCTATGACTACAAGAAGTGAAACAACTCTCGAGGTCTTGAAACAGAAAAAGTAATTCAAGAATTTAGACTGTAATTAAAAGCTAATGGTCTTTTTTTCAGGTGTGGATATCTGTGAATATTGGCATACTAAGCTGTGATTTCGTGTGGCTTGAAATTTTTTTTCTCTTTCGAATGATTTAATCGTTTTTTAAAGGCTTCAGTGGTTTTTATGATGGTGTAATTTCGATAATAGTTCTCAAAATTTAGCTAAATGTAGAGTGATTTATTATGTATTACTGATAGGAACGTTTTGTTTAGAGTAAGCAAAAAGAGGCACTATTACAAGCGCTTCGTATTTTATCATATCACTTTATCATTTATGAAAGATACAACAATTTCTCTGATAGTAAAATATGAAGAGTAATTTTCAAAATTTAGAAAAAAGAAACAGAATTTTGTATTCATACATTACTTCCTACGAGGAATTTATCGTAGGGCTAAAAGACACTGCCACTAGATTTCAAATTCTATCAAAGAATTTTTTTAATCTATCTAGAAAATGTTTCTCATAGTGCAATTTTGAAAATAAGCTACAAAATTTTGCCAAATGAAGAGTAATTTTGTATGCATAAAATACTACAACTTAAAGAGAATTTTAAATTTCTCCGATAGTACAATTTGGAGAGTAATTTTCAAAATTTAGAAAAAAAGAAACAGAATTTTGTATTCATATATTACTTTCTACGAGGAATTTATCGTAGGGCAAAAAGACACTGTCACTAGTTTTCAAATTCTACCAAAAAAAATTTTTAGGCTATCTAGAAAATGTTTCTCATAGTGCAATACTGAAAATAAATTACACAATTTTGCCAAATGAAGAGTAATGTTTGTATGCGTATATTGCTACAACTTAGGGAGAATTTTAAATTTCTCTGATAGTATAATTTGGAGAGTCATTTTCAAAATTTCGAAAAAAGAAACAGAATTTTGCATTCATACATTACTTCCTACGAGACATTTATCGTAGGGCAAAAAGACACTGCCACTAGGTTTCAAATTTTATCAAAGAATTATTTTTAGGATATTTAGAAAAATGTTTCTGATACTACAATACTGATAATAAGTCTCAACATATTGCCAAATGAAGAGTAATTTCGTATGCGTATATTACTACAACATAAAGAGAATTTTAAATTTCTCTGATAGTACAATTTGGAGAGTAATTTTCAAAATTTAGAAAAAAGAAACAGAATTTTGTATTTATACATTACTTCCTACGAGTAATTTAACATAGGGTAAAAAAACAGCCACTACGTTTCAAATCCTATCAAAGAATTATTTTTAGGATATTTAGAAAAATGTTTCTGATACTACAATACTGATAATAAGTCTCAACATATTGCCAAATGAAGAGTAATTTCGTATGGGTATATTACTACAACATAAAGAGAATTTTGAATTTCTCTTATAGTACAATTTGGAGAGTAATTTTCAAAATTTAGAAAAAAGAAACATAATTTTGTATTCATACATTACTTCCTACGAGGAATTTATCAAAAAGAAAAAAAAAAACTGCCACTACGTCTCAAATTCTATCAAATAATTTTATTTAGGATATCTAGAAAATAATTTTGATAGTGCAATATGGATAATAAGTTTCAAAGTTTTGCCAAATGAATGGGTATATTACTACAACTTGAAGAGAATTTTAAATTTCTCTGGTAGTACTATTTGTAGAGTAATTTTCAAATTTTAGAAAAAAAGAAAAGGAATTTTGTATGCATACATTACTTTCAACAATGTATTTATCGTAGATGTAAAAGACACGGTCAGTAGGAATCAAATTCTATCAAATATTTTTTAGGAATCTAGAAAATAATTTTGATAGTGCAATATGGATAATAAGTTTCAAAGTTTTGCCAAATGAATGGGTATATTACTACAACTTGAAGAGAATTTTAAATTTCTCTGGTAGTACTATTTGTAGAGTAATTTTCAAATTTTAGAAAAAAAAGAAAAGGAATTTTGTATGCATACATTACTTTCAACAATGTATTTATCGTAGATGTAAAAGACACGGCCAGTAGGAATCAAATTCTATCAGAGGATTGTTTTATGGAATCCAGAAATTATTTTTTATAGTGCAATTTTGGTTGTTTCAAAATTAAGCAAATGTAGAGTAATTTCGTTTGAGTACATTACTACGACTTACAGGGAATTTACCATCTTAAGATGATAATGAAGATCTTAGATGATGATCATTAAGATCAGTAAGACATTATCACTAAGTTTCAAAATTCTATCTGAGAATCTACTATATTTCCTTGGCAGTACTTTTTAAATAATAAGCTTCGAAACTGAGAAAATATATGAAATAATTTAGTATTCGGACATTATTTTCAGACAATTCACTGTAGAATAATAAGACACTATTAATGAGTTTAAGATTCTATCAAGGAAAGTAATCCTTTTTCATGAAAGATACAATTTCTCTGGTAGTACAATTTGGAGAATAATTTTCAAATTTCAGATAAAAGAAAAGGAATTTTGTACGCATACATTAATTTCTACAATGAATTTATCGTAGATGGCAAAGACATTGCCACTAGGATTCAAATTCTTTTAGAGAATTTTT
>CM063507.1:18363066-18365566 GCA_032207245.1 Pardosa pseudoannulata
TATGTTCAATCTTATCTTCATCTCTTGCTAACATCCAACAATAGTCGGCAAGCATATTCCTATTCCACCTACCTTGATATTTTCTCTCCATATCCTTGATGTCTTTGTGGAACCTTTCTCCCTGTTCTTCGCTGACGGATCCTAAATTTTCGGGGAAAAAGTCCAAATGCGATTGGAGGAAATGCAATTTTACACTCATGGAGCAGCCCAACACTTGAAATTTGTCTAGCATGTTGCCAACAATTGTTTTAAATTTGGGATCTTTGTGATTGCCGAGAAATTTTCCCACATCTTTGAAGGTAGCCCAAGCTTCTCTTTCCTTTAATGTCACAGATGTCTCAAATTTGTTATCCCTAATAAGTTTTCGGCTGTCTGGTCATACGAAGACTCCCCCTTTGAATTTGGCTTCAGATAATCTTTTTGCACATATATTTAAAGTAATCACCATCTTTTGGAAGAGCCTTAACAAACTGCTTCATAACACCTAATTTTATGTGCAGGGGGTAATAATATATTTTTGGATCAACCAAGCTTTCTCGAATTATACTATTGGTGCCTGGCACAAGATTCTGCCTTTTGGGCCAATCTTTTCTGATCCAATGCTGTGTTTTGTCACGGATGTGCCACTCACAAATAAAACACGGAAATTTTGTATACCCGTGTTGTTTACCAAGAAGCATGGTGATGATTTTTAAATCATCACAAGCTTCTCGAACTTGAAGCCATTTTCACAGAGTAAGTACTGGTGTTTACATGAGGTCACTAATAAGGATTCGAGCGTCGCTATAGGTTGACAGCGATTGCGACGGGAGAGAGGGATGATGAAGAGGGACATTCCCAGGCTCGCGCACTTCCAAGAATCTGTCTAATTGGTGATCTGGATCAACATTGAAGCTTTAAAAGAACTAAAATACTAAATGCGCTTTTGTAGTTTACCACAGAAGGGTATTTTGAGGGTTTCACCCTCATATCAAAATACGAAGGAAAATATCAAAACAAAATAAGTAAGAAATTTTCATAAAAAACACATAAAATTGAATTTTTCAAAAAAATGTGACGTGATAGACATTTTTAATGATTCTTTTCAAAATCAGTACTAAAAATACTTTAAGTTCAGTTGTCACATTCCTTGTATTTTTTTCACCGCAGGCCTGTGTAATTATTAAATTTGTTTTTAATTTAGTAAATTGTTTTAATTTAATAAGTTAATTATTAAATATGTCGAAATGTATTTTGTTTTGTATGTGTGTGTGTGTTCTTTCCTTTCAGTCAGTCAATTTTTTTAAATAACATTTTCTCTTTTATATGCTCGCGCCCCCCTAGGGGGGCGAGCCCCACAGGTTGAGAATCACTGAGCTATAGGTTACTCGTATTAAGATAAATGGGTGAACCTTTCTTTTAACGAGCATCACTAGGGTGAAAGGGCGACTTTTCTCAAGTGGATCATAGTAACCTAGAAGCCATGGACCAAGATAAAACCCTTAAGCTTCAACCTGCCACTCGTAGAGAAATTGCTTGAGAACTTAGAGGACATTGTGACCACAAACAAATTTTACGTGTCCCAGTCATTTTTAACGAACACTATGGAACTTAGGCCGGTTCAGGTCCGAACCCGAAACCTTCGAGTTACGACATCGTTTCCTTTACCGAATGGGCATGGTACTTTTCCAACTCACCAAACCAGATGTTTCAACATGTCATCCAGGTATTGGTGTAACAAGGAGGAGGTTTCTGTTGACCATATTGTTTATAAATGTGATTTGGTAAATGATAATCGAAATATGTATTTCCACAAAAATTTTCTTTGTGTAACCATGTACAATTTATGTAACTCGCCTAAATGGAGGCGAGGTTTATTGCTTATTATGAAATATTTTTTGAACTTTTCTTGTTAGTATAAATTTTGTTCTACTGTTTCTTTTTGTAATTATACATTGTTATTTCTATTGATCTCTTTGAAAATTTTGTTTTAAATAAACTGAAACTGGTTAGGCGGTTTCGTTAGGTTAGGGTTTATTTTTATTTTGTTAGATTTGTTTTGTCTGTGGTTGTTATCTCGTCGATTTGCTAATGTATATCCGCATTACTTTTGTTGGGTCGGGATATAAGTGTTTTATCGACTGAGCTACCACGTCTCATGTCATCTATTCTGTACTGAACTGAATAACAACTAGCTATTTGGCAAATTAGAGTATGATTTGGTTGTCTCTACCACTATTTCTGACAACAAACTCATTATAAATTACAGCAATACGTTTAGAAATATCTATTTTGGCCTAACCTTGATGCTTTGGTTTAAATAATCCAGTTTGTGACACATAACATAGAAATTCATGATTCAATACAAAAGACAATTTATTTCTAGATTGGCTTCAGTATAGGCATTAAATATCTTTTCCCATTTTTCATTCTAATAAAAGGCTATTCCCTTTTATTCTTCCAGAGTTTGACACAGCAGAAGGACAAGGCTTGCAATAAAAACAAACTTTTTTTCAGCTAG
>CM063507.1:18370566-18375566 GCA_032207245.1 Pardosa pseudoannulata
TAATGAAGCAAGCACTCTAACGTATGCTTAATACGGACCTGTAAAATGTTACCTTTCTTTACTTAGAGGGTAACATTCAATTGCTGACCTAGATCTTGACACTTGCTTAATTACCTTAAGATGCTTACACACACATGAACAGGAAATAAGACATTTATTTATCCTACTTGAATTACATATAGCAAAATAACCAATGGCTTTTTGGTAATTAAATAAATTAATCAATATAAACAATAAACAATATCCTTCAACATCAATCAATTAAGACCTGACGAACTAGACAGACTTAATTTCCATTCTCAGTAGCGACGTGGCGAACATACGGTCCTAGAGGTCATCTCAACATCGCCGGAGCGGTAGTTCAGGGGTGGTTGAAGTCGGCTGCAGAAAACGAAGGAACGAGGCAAGACTGACTCAGGCGAATGAACTGCTAGTGCCCGAGTGGCGGGTGTTTTTATCTTAAAAGCACGGCGTCGGTTCACAGTTACAAAAGATACAGTTACAATTTCGCAAAATAAAAAGTTAACATAAACAAATATTGTAAACTGAAATATAAACAATTATGTATGATTGTAAAAAATAAACGAGTATTACAAAAACTAACCAGTGCGACTGAGTCACCACAGTAACAATGAGTTACACTATTCTACAACGCCAGCTCGGGAGACTGACTGAAGGACGAAAGTGATGTCAGTGACACTCCTTCGATATCATTAGACAAGAGGGGTTGCTATTGCAGTTCAGTCGTCTTTGGCCCTCGCAACAGTGGTCATCGGACTTGTTCGGTAGATTAGGAGGCACCTTCAGAGAGAGAGAGAGCAAGCGAAGACGGAGTGATAAACAAATCATCATCGGAGGCAGGCAGTTGCTCCACTATTTTCCTTACCATATTGAGACGCCATGTATTCAACACGCGAATTGTTTTATTTGCTTCACCAATTTCCTTATCATATTGAGACGCCACATGGGAGACACGAGAACTGTTCTTCACTAAAAATTGTACTGTAAATAAAGATTCAGCAAAAGGGTACTTCTTCTCTTGTTTGTATCTGTCTTGTTCTTTATGTTGTCTCAACAGGCCTGGTATAAGGTATTGATATAAGACACAGGAAATTTTGATAAGTGGTCGTAGAGCAAAGGTCGTAGGGACCTAAGAATATGTACTGAAGAAACCTATTCTTGGTAACATTTCGGACATTTCAGCTGGGTTTTTTTACTACCCTGGAAGACAAAGTCTCTTAGATGTCCACTAAGAAAGCGGGAAAGAGATGTCTGGATGCATCTGTAACAGTTCATAACGAGATATCCACCAAGGGAATCGGGATGGTACCAAGGATATGCTGGTACCAAGGATATTCAGTTCTATAGGTTGCCTCATCGTGGCAAGTTGGTGTCACTGGGTGGAAAGGAGGAAGGACGTCTGGGGAGTATTCACCTCTTATGGTCACCTTAGGAGTGAAGATCACTCCACTTTACCAGACAAATTAACAGGATTTATGACACAAGTTTTGCACAATTAAACAGTCTGTTATAGTTCGCCGTGAGAATGACATGATTTTTCAGGTATGTGGCCGAAAACAAAAGGTGTTTTTATTTTATCATTTTTCTTGTAGAGGATAAATAATAACACAAGTCAATAAAACAGTCTGTTAAAGATCACTGTGAGAATGATATCAGTTTTCAGGTATGCGGCCCAAAACCAAAGATATTTCAATTTTATCATTTTTTTTGTAGAAGAAGAAAAATGACATAAATCAATAAAACACTCTGTTAAGATCACTGTGAGAGTGATATCAGTTTTCGCGTATGTAGCCCAAAACCAAAGATATTTCAATTTTATCATTTTTTTTGTAGAAGAAGAAAAATGACATAAATCAATAAAACACTCTGTTAAGATCACTGTGAGAGTGATATCAGTTTTCGCGTATGTAGCCCAAAACAAAAGATATTTCCATTTTAT
Source organism: Pardosa pseudoannulata (assembly GCA_032207245.1). Taxonomy (NCBI): domain Eukaryota; kingdom Metazoa; phylum Arthropoda; class Arachnida; order Araneae; family Lycosidae; genus Pardosa; species Pardosa pseudoannulata. The sequence goes on from CM063507.1 coordinate 18,372,527, forward strand.
CAATTTTATTGTACAGGATAAAGAATGACACAAGTCAATAAAACAGTTTGTTAACGATCACTGTGAGAATGACATCAATTTTTAAGTATGTGACCAACTGTGAATGATATGTAAACACTAGTTTTATTGTTGAGCATGAAGTGTAACGGTAGGCCTCTGTGCAAAAACTGAAATTAGACAGCTAACAGCTTTATTTGAAGATATATATTTATAAATATCTCTAAAATATATATACCAATAGAGGGTATTTAGCCAGTTTTTTTTCTTAAAACTGCTTTATTTACTCTTAAAAATGATTCTAAATTTTCAACGGAATTCGTTTTTACTGACAGTTTGTCTGATTTTTGTTCGAGAAAATATCATAACTTAATGGACATTTTTCGAACATTTTCACATTCAAAGCAAATACATTCACAAAAAAAACTCACTCATTATCCGAAAATTTGTGTTTAGAGATCCAACTTAACGATAACGAAACTTTTTGATTTATTTCAGCACGCCATCTTAAATATATATGTCAGTTTGAAGTATGAAATGAAGCATTCACTGAGCAGACAAAAGGCTCTGAATTAATTACTCGAGGTAGCTGGCAGTAGATTGTTATACGAAATTCCGTTTGATAAACGATTTTGGATCTTTTCAGTTATTTGTCCCGGATAACAATTCGTGCCAAAAGAACATATTGTTTACTGTTCACTGAGATGGTTGGCAACTGTATAAACAGATTACAATGCATGTGCAACCGAAATTAATCATATGCCTTTGTTCGTGCAGATTTACAGCACTGGAAATTCTAAACTTTCGTTTTAATATTTTTAGGAACTCTTAAATGATATACGGCTGTTGTAAAAAAGCAAAACTGTCTATGCTGCCTACCGTAGAAATAATTATTAGCTTAAATGTTTCCTATTACATTTATAGTATCATATATTCAAAATTTTATTTACTACTGTTGTAGTAAGTAAAAAATTTTCTATTATTCTATGTACTAATAGTTTTACTATATTTCATAGTTTATTCTATTATTTTGCACAAATACCACGAGTTATTTATGAAGTATTAATTTGGCATTATGAAGTATTAATTTTGAGTAGCGAACGTTTTTCCACAACCTGCTCAATGCACTCTATCGCTTCTGTCCCATCTAAAGTACGTCGAACGATGGCCTAATGGTAAAGGTGATGGTCTTCAGAACCGGACTTCGTGGGTTCGAATCCCACATTAGCATGGATGTTCGTAACCGCTCGGAATCGGCTTTAAGCAGTAGGTCCCTATCTCATTAGCCCTCGTGTTGCAAAAAGTAGACCGTAGCTCTCCAAACCAAACCAACTCATCTAAAGTACTTTTAGTGTCTGTTGCTCTATTAATGAGAAGCGACATCTAGCGGTGTGAGTCAAGAACACATTCTTTTCTATATGGGCCGAACGCTGTCCGATTGGTTAGGGCGCTGATCGTCGGTACTGGAGTTCGTGGGTTTGAATCTCACTATCGGAATCGGCTTTAAGCAGTAAGTCCCTATCTCATTAGCCCTCGTGTTGCAAAACGTAGACCGTAGCTCTCCAAACCAAACCAACTCATCTAAAGTACTTTTAGTGTCTGTTGCTCTATTAATGAGAAGCGACATCTAGCGGTGTGAGTCAAGAACACATTCTTTTCTATATGGGCCGAACGCTGTCCGATTGGTTAGGGCGCTGATCGTCGGTACTGGAGTTCGTGGGTTTGAATCTCACTATCGGAATCGGCTTTAAGCAGTAAGTCCCTATCTCATTAGCCCTCGTGTGCAAAACAGTAGACCGTAGCGCTCCAAACCAAACCCAACCAAAACTTTTCTATATGGCTATATACATGTAAAATTAATGTATCTATATATAATAATATTAAATTCATATTAAAATTAATAAGAGCTTAAAATTTCCACTTTCTAAAATCTTAAAATAAAATTTTATTTATTACACCTATTTTTTTCGTTATAGACATCAAAATAAATAAAAAAAAATGTTTTAACATTTCTTAAATATTGCCTGGACTTAAAGGCTCTCGGAATTGTTAATTCAAGTATTCGAAAGGTATCCGAGGGTTTTGTTACAATTTTTCGACTTTGCATATCGTTTTTACTTTCACACTTAAATGTCTTAAGTTTTTATTTTAAATTTGTACTAGATCTATGTAATTAACTGAACTTAAATATTTATTAAGAATAATTATTTTTTTTTAATATATATATTTATATATTAATTTTTTTGTTCCTTAAAATTTATCATATTAGTGCATATATTTACAAGACATATTTGGCACATATATGTTCAATTCTAAGATTTTAATAATGAACATAGTTCTTAAATTGAATCTGACTTAAATAACTCATAAGTTCAAAGATATTTCATGTTTTTAAAATACCCTTATAATTTTACCCATTTTATGGGGTGTTTTTGGCATGCACTTCCCTCTCTAAAACAGATATTATTGCTTTCATAGCAGTAATTTTAGTTCAATTACAAGATATTGAAAAGCTGAAAATTTTGTGGAAAAATATTAAACAGTGAAACATACGTAAAACATTAAAATCTTGCATTCTGAGAAAATTCAACTTAAAATAATTAGTAAGCAATTATTAAGTCAACTTCTAAGAAAAGAAATCAATATATATTATCTATATAAACTATAATATATTATATATATATAATATATTGTTATATATATATAGTATTTATATATATATATATATATATATATATATATATATATATATATATATATATATAAATATGTATATATATATATATATATACATACATATATAAATATATATAATATATAAATTATATATATATAAATATATATATAAGTCAATTTCTAAGAAAAGAAATCAAAAATACTTTTATATATATATTATCTTATCAATCTCTCTAATATATAAAAATACAAATAATAAAATAAAAATAATAACAAAAAATACCAATATAAAGCTATAATAATATAAAATAGAAAATAATAAAAACAAATATAATATAATATATATATATATAATACCATATAAAAA
>CM063507.1:18380566-18383066 GCA_032207245.1 Pardosa pseudoannulata
ACACACACATACATACATATATATATATATATATATATATATGACTCGGATTAATATTATTGAGGTTTTCAGAATAAAGTTTTCATTATATTCTATTTTACATTATTCTAAATATAAAATGGAAAAGCAATTGTTATATAAGCTATACACTATAGTAGCAGTTTAGTAGTTTGAAAACTTAAATTTTATTAAATAATTTAGTATTGGAATCACAAATCTTTTCGATTAAATTTCAGAGTCTTATATGTTTAATGTAAGAATATTGTATATTTTTATAAGAATATCGTTAAAAATTGAAAACAAGAAACGTTTTTTATGAAGGTCCATATGAGAATTATTTTTCCTTTAAAACTTCCTCAAAAACAAAAGTTAAAAAATATGTTTAAACAAAGAACTGAAATTATGTAATAAATATTATATTAGTTATAATTTAACACTAGTCATGGATTTTATGAACAATAATAAATCTCTGCAGTTCATTATATCGTAATAATTGGAAACTACAATATGAAGATAGTTTATTGTCTACATAAACTACACTTAAATCGTAAAGTAAGTTATAAAAGCTAAAAGAACACTTTAAAATCATTTATTACACTCTTAGAAAACTAACGAGGCGTGAAATTTTGCTCGTTATGGGTGGGACTTTCGAACTAACTTCGGCGACATTCTAAGAAATGAAAACAAAAGTATATTTCATCAAGGGTCTTAACTTCACACAGCAAAAATTAGATGTCTGTAAACAAATGGTTCAGGAAATCAATTGTTCAACTCTTCGCTTATAAGTTAGTCCTCGCTAATGAGTTAAATATTTTAATTTTTGTACTTTATCAATATAGTTGAAGAAATATTGCAGACTCTTAAACTGTATAATTATATTTTAAGATTAATTAATTAGAATTATTTATGAACGTTTTACTTCTAAACGGCCCTGGTTTATATATTAGTGATTTATCAGATTATACTTTACGGTGGTTTTACAGGTTTTTAGAGGATAGTGGAATTCCGAAATTATTAAATTTTGTTTTTGCTATAGAAAGTGAAGATTAAATAAAGATATTTAATAGAAGCATGATGTTATAATCTTTATATTATACAAAAGTTTTTAAAAACAAAGTTCAAATTTTTAGTAAATATAATAATAGAGGAAGGGGGAGCGTATAAAAATTTATATTTTGTAATTATCAGAGAATTAACGAGACTTTTTCATTTCAAACATTATTTGCACATGCACGCTTTTAATATAAAACGTTTTTTGCAAATAAGATAATAGTCAGTTTATGTTATTTTCATACTTTATTAAAAAAAATCAAATGAGAAATGAAATGTTTTGAGTTACGATTCTTAGGATATATTTAAAAAAATTCTGATATAAAACATAGAAAACGTGGGATAGTATAACAGTTTTGAATTTGTAATTTTTAAAGAATTAACCGGACTTTTTTTCATTTTAACAATTATTTCTAAATATATATTTTTAATTAAAAAAATTTTCAAATAACATAAGTAGATATGTGGAAATTTTTTGTTTTTTGGTTCTTAAAAAAAGAATTAGTAGCTCTAATAATAGAGAACTGAAAAAAGTATAATAATTTTATAATGTTTGAAAAAATAACCAGTACTTCTTTCTTTAACCATTGTTTAATAATTTTAATTTAAATAAATGTAATATAAATATTTATTTCATGGTAAATTTAAAATTTATAAATTCAGTTCCATGGAGAAGTTTAATAACAGAGAATTGAAAATTTAAATGTCGGAGATCCTGAGCAAATTCTAAATTTTAGTATATGTAATAAGAAAGATCGAGCTAACTTATTGCAATCTAAAATTCATGATTTTCAGAAAATTAATTTACATTTTCTCTTTAACTTACGTATAGAAACATACACTTTATTGTAAATAAAGATTTAAAATTTTAAAAGCAATTGTATTTTTTGAAGTTATAAATTAAGTTTCACAGAACAAATGAGGCATAGAAAAGTGCAACTTTTTCTCTTACAGTTATTAAGACATGTTTCAAATTTTAGAGATATGATAACGCGTGAATTGTTAATGAGATAAATTTGTAATCAGAAAACTAGCTCACCTTATTTCCTTCAACTATTGTTTGTACACATAAACTTTAAATTTAATTCATGTGTGAAAAAAAATAAGTGATTGTGGTACTTTTATAATTTATAAATTCATTTCCACAGAAAAAAAGGCACAAATGTGTAACAATATTTAGAAATGAAGTCAAATGTTTAAAAATATTATAGTAATAAATAGGAAAATAAAAATAAAAATACTTGAAAACTGAGGAAAATTTTTGTGATTTTCGAAAAAAGATTAAGAAAATTTTAAAATGTTTGCTTATCATATTAGAAATATTTTTATAATTATATATATATATATATATATATATATATATATACATATATATATATATATATATATATATATATATATATATGTCAGGATTTAAAATATTGAGTAATTTAAAAGATTTAATTAGGGA